>JAOXNO010000024.1:113639181-113650744 GCA_028565335.1 Limnodromus scolopaceus
GGGAAGGGAAGGGAAGGGAAGGGAAGGGAAGGGAAGGGAAGGGAAGGGAAGGGAAGGGAAGGGAAAGGAAAGGAGGTTTTTCTACATTTCTGCATCAACTTTGGAAAAATCATTCAGTTCTATAATTTATAAATTTAATTGTAAATTTAGCAACTGATTGATTTTGCTGTACCCATTTCAGCATGGTTTTGTTTACCTTCTTCTCAGCCTTCAGCGACTCTTGTCGTTAATGTTTCCCTGGCATAATTAGAATATCATCATTACATTGGAGGTCTTCTATAAGCAGTAAACTTTTTCAGTGTCACAGCACAAAGGATTTGGTTGCTGTTCTTGTCTATTGAAACTTGACTCCATGTCAACTGCAATATAAATTGCCTTCTGAAAAGAGAGGTGAAACAGTTAGACAAACAATGGCTACTCGGTTTGAGCTTATTTCAGTCCATTTCTCACAGAAAAAATATCATCCATGAAAAGGATTGTTCTCCTTTTGCAATCTGAGGACTCTTAAAACAAGAATCATGTAACTGTGGACCTCTGCAAGGCAGTGGCAATAGGTTTGTCACCATTTGTGGGTTATTATTAAGTAATACAGTGTGCAGCAGACGAGTTTGTAACTACTGATCTTGAAGAGATTAGTTGAATCCATGAACATTTACATGAAATTGGGAACTGTGGTACAGTGTCTTTCTTCTCTGATTTTTAAAGGGCATGTAATGCTTTCTGATCCCAGACTAATTTTGCTGAAATTCCGTGCTCTTTATTTAGCTGGAGACCAGGTCCAAATTTCCTGGAGGAAATCAGGTATTTAGGTTTCAGTAAATTTTGCACTCAGTCAATCAGCAAAAGTAATCCATTTCCTTTGCAGACCAACATTAATCTGCCTCAGACTACTGGGCACTGTGTCATCTCACATCTCTGCAGTGTGTCCAGCCTCTTTGTTCAGAGAATTTGGGGACATAAAACCTTTTATGGCTGTTTTCAGGAGTGTCTTTTAGTGGCTTCTAAGCCGTGTGCTGCAGCCGTGATGCTGTTTCTCTGCAGTTTCCAAAAAAGCAAATATATCAGCATGAAAATGAGCTGGACCATTTGCTTCCCTGTAGATATGTTCTTCAGCTGAAATGAATATCTTGTTAATGGAAGAAAGGTCTGACTGGTTTCTGGAAGGTGGAGGGCAACTCATGTAGGCTGGTATCTTTCTCATTCTGCCGAACGGGGCAGTACTATTTTGCCTGACAACCGGGCAGTGATCAGAAAAGGTGGAGGGAAAAGACAAGCTCTGAATTAAATGTACTTCTGGAGTGGGTTTAAATTTGTTCCACTGTTAGTAGAGAGAAATTTTAAGAAGGGCCAGATGCCAAATTGGAAAGGAGTGAAAGCTAAGAGCAAGTCTGCTACAAGCTCAGAAAGAACCTATTTAACTCGTACATTATGTTCTCTTGCGTTCAAACCTGTCCTTTGCTGTATTTCTTGAACAGCTGTACCTTAGGTTCAGCAGTCCAGCAGGCAGGTCCTCTCTTCTTCTCTAAATCTTCCAAGTGAGCTACTGAATTAATCTGCCTATCATTTGCATTTAAAGAGCCCCAGGGCCAGATAGTTAAAAGAGTTTAAGAACCCGGAAATTCAGAGCAGGAAAAAGGTACCTTTAAAAATCTGACTCCAGTGATGCTCTAAATGGCAGGTTCTTCTGCTTTCCTACTCAGGTCATCCTTTGCCGTGTGACAGTAAATGGAGATTTCAAACATAACATGTTAGCCTTTTAAATTTTAATAAGCTAGAAAGAGCAGTTACATCAGAGTAGGAAAACACAAACCAGGCCTGGAAAGATTTGAGTTAAGGAGGATCTGAACTGGAAATTCTGGGGTTGTTACTGCTATTTGCCGGAATTTGTTTATCCATTCTCAGCTTACCTCTAAGGAGTTGTGTTAGCTGTTGTAGCTAGAATTAAACCCATTCCTGAACATTTATTGTGTTGCTATTGTTCCATTCATGAAGTCAAAATAACTCAGGGCAGAAATTAGTTGGAATATGTTGTAATTATCTGCATTATTTAAATAGTGTGTAAAGACTCCGTGTTCCTCCATAAGTATTCCTTTCCTTCCACAAACTCTTATAATCAAAATCTAAACAAAAGTGGCAGCTACCAAAGGGGAAAACTATTACCATTCCATGGAGGAAAATGGAAGTACTAGGATCCAGTCTGTCTCGCTTGGATTCTTCGCTTGCACATAAATATGAAGTGCTCAATAAAGCAACCTTCTAATGTAGGTGCCTATGATCCCTGTCGGGTCAATGGAGCGAGACACATGGCTTGAAAGGCCTCTTGTTCTGAAGGTCTGCTGAAAAATGCAATGGGAGAAAATCAAAATATATGAAAGAAAATGCCTCTCAGCCAAAGATGTATCTGGCTGAACTTTATAGCTGCTTAACTCTGGCGCCTCAACTCTATTGACTGGGTAACAACTGCCCACAGCAGTGAATCATTCATTGCTCTGTTGGTTCAGATGCCACAGTAATTGCATTGCTACGGGCAGCTTATAGGAGGTGGACCAAAAAGGACCTTTGGTACAGAACTGGGCATTTTTCTCCATCACTGGGGCCATGTTCTTAGCAACATTCAAGGGCAGATTCTTAATTCCTATAGATGGATGTATTGTTCGAATAGTTACTGCTAATGAAAAAGGAAATCAAGGAATATCTAAACACATTCTTCAGGTTACAAATTTCAGCAGAAGACCTTAACAGATGCTTATCTCTAGAATGCTGCACACGTTTTAGATATTCCTCTCATTCCTTTATGTTCCAGGAAGAATCTCACCTATTTTTTCTCTGTTTCTATGCAATCTGTTACTTTGTTACCTTTCTTTAACTCCTCTTTTGGAGATGGGGGAATCAGGACAGCACATCATATGCAATCTACGCATGCACTATTGATTTACAGAGTTGTGTAATAATGCCTGCTATTTTTCTGTGTTCCTTTCAAGGCAGTTACTAACTTGCTTTCCCTATAAAGCACTGATCTAATATTAGCATTGAACTAGCACTTCCGATTCCAAATTCTCTTTTCTTGGTGGGAGTAGGTAGTTCATTGCTGGTTGTGGGTTACCCTCCTATATGGTCATTCTTTGGTTTGGTCCCAGCCCAAGAGTTTGTATTCTATACTTTTAACTTATTTATGTGGATAGGGCATTTTGTTGAACAGTGCTGAACAGTCAAGAAACAATCCCCAAACCAACTCTTGCCATTTCCACACACAGTTATTTCGGCTAATGCAGATCAATGTGAATGTATCCTTGCAAGTGTTCACACGTGGTTTCTCAGAGAGGAGGGGAAAATATTTGCAATTTCAGTGTCCCAAGGATTGATTCATGTTGGGTCTGAGGAAGCAGAGAGCAAGGTGTTGCAGACCAGATTGTCCTCTGAAAGACTAATCATACAGTAAGAAATGGATTTGTGAAGTACGCCCTGATCAAATGGGATGGAGATGATGACCATGGGTAAGACTCAGGGATTTTAGTGGGTCTCAGTGGATCTCCTCATCCCCCATATCTGTTATGCCATGTGGTTGCATGGATAACTGGCAACCCATATGCCTTAAGGCAAGAGCAGTCATCATAGAAATTCCTGTGATCCTCTCATTCTATGTTACAGCCTACTGAGATTTCCCTTTTTCTTTCTTGAAAAGAGATATCAGAGATTCCCTGGTGGGAAAAGAAAAGAAGGTTTGACAACAAACTTGGAAACAGCAATTCTCAGAATGCCTGAGCTGAAAATCAAGCACCTGGAGAATGCGAATATGTCATACAGGAAAAATACTCTTCTTGAAGAAAACAGGAGTGTGCCAGCAACGGTCGAAGTGACACGTCCTTAGCATTGAAAGAATGGCAGGTAATAGGAAGACCCAGGAGCCAGTTAGAAGTCAGAATGAATAAATTCAATTAATTTTTTTTGCTTCCTAATCCCACTGTATCTTATTACCCCCTTAAACTATATGAAATGTGGTGTCGTTGGAGGCTACAAGGTTAAACTTGTAACAGAATTCACTAATAACCTGCTTCTGTTCCAGTGCAAGGGACAAATTTTGCTCTGAGCTGTGATGGTATAAATCAGGGTCATCTTCCTCTGAGTCAATGAAAAAGCAGCACTGTAATGTCAGAGTGGGTGAGATCAGTATCAAGCCCAAGGTATTTTACCTTACAAATAGTATATTATTTAATGTGCAGCTCTCCAGGGTCTCAGAAACTGCTCTGCTCATTATTACATGGATCAGTTTGCTAAATCTTTCTGCAGCTCCCTTTTATCATTTCAAGCTATGTTCCTAAATTCTCCCGCCTCCCAGATCCTGAGCCCCTAACAGCTGTGTGTTGTGTGCAGACTATGAATATTTTTTTACAATATTGGCTGGCTGGCCACCAGACTTCTTCTGAACCCTTCTTCTTCTTCTTCCATGAGATTCTCCCCTTGCATAGCTGTTTTACATCCCCAATTCCTTATAACAGGAACTTAGCAATATGTAATCAGGCAGAAATATGTATTCTTTAAAATGAATGTGAAAACCTGGGACAAACGACTTATGTCTCAAACAGAATCAGCCTGAGCTTTTTGTATTTTCACTGCTGTAAAGGAAATACAATGTCACAAAGGAGCTGACATGGTCTTACAGAAAGAATGCACTAATACTGTATTTTACTGAGGGAACAGAATAAGCCTAGGTTAACTATTCATTTGTCTCTATCCTACTATTTTAAGATGTACAGGTTTTAAAAAGCTAAATCAGGAAAGGCAGTGGAGAATGTACAGTAAAGAACAATGCAGTTATATCACAGGGAGATGGATTAGATAAGCCTAATATACCTCTTCCAACTCTAACATCTATGATTAAAGAAAATAGTGCATCTGAGCACAGTTGGGGTCTATTGATTTCTCTCTCTGATGACTTAAAATGGCAGAGTAAATTTTCCTTCAGCCCCAACAATTCTCTTCTGTAGAGGGCTTGAAATTTTGATGGGATTTCTAGGTCCTATTCTATATCCCTTTTTCTACTTCAAAAATGGAGACGTCTGCGTAAGTATGTGCCATCTTTTCCATTTTTTTTTCTTTTGGTTTTAATATTTTTTGTTTGATAAACAGGGGCACCTAGGCACTGCAGCACTTGGGTGACCAGGTTGTGAAGTGACAAGGTAGATTGAAATAAAATATGTAGCTGGATTCACGATGGTTGGACAGAGGACAAAGTCACTGGCTGGGATCCACATTCCAACAGCTAAGGAGGAAGCCCAACATGTCTTCTGCATTGACAAGAGATGAAATTTCACCAGAACAGCCTGCATTGGCCATTAGCAATGGGGCAGTAGGTTAGAACTAGAGGGTCGAGTCATGGTTCAATCCATACCCTTGTGAAAGGGATTAAAAAGGCCAAAGCATGCAAATGTGCTCACAGAGGAGAGAACACCCTATGCAGAAGAAACCCAGGCAGGTGGATGGGAGGAAATACATAAAATAAGGAACAGGTGAAGTCATGAATCTGCTGTGGACAACACAGAGGGCAAAACAGCTGTGCCAGCTGACAAATGTCTGTGGGGTCAAACAGACACTACACATAAAAATTATTCTAGTCAAGCAGAAAGACAAATAAGACACAGATGGAACCCGATTCAACTAACTAAATGACTACCACTTAGATGTCTATATATTTTCAGGAAGCAGACATCCTGAAGTAGACAGAAGAGGTTGGAGGACTCATGCTTTAAGATTGTCTATTTGGGAAAATTTTGGTGAGGTGAAAAGTTTAGAGGTAGCTGTGTATATACTTGTTGTCTAATTTAGATTAAATGAATCACAATGCCTGGTTTTATCTGCCCTATACTTGGGACTTTTTGAAAAACAGTTTTTTAGCTCACATGGGTATATATTAATCAGAATAGTACTGCATGATCTCTGTCTAATGAGTGGAGGGAGAAGGGAGAGGTGAGGTGAGGTGAGGCAAGGCAAGGAGTTCACTCACAGTAAAATGCAAAATCCCAATAGAAATCTCAGCAACACAGAAAAATATTTGGCATTTGCCTACATGTGCAAGACAGATGCTATATATTTATTGGGGAACACTTAAGTAATAATTATGATTTTTTCCTGAAGAACATATAGTTCCTCCTGCCAAACTAACTGAGAAGACACTAAAGGAGATGCAATTAATTGCACAAATATCTGGAAATGTTTCTATTTCACTCCTGTGCTGTTTTGGAGCACTACCAAACTATCTGCAATGCCAGTCCTAACCTTGTAATTCAGCTTTAAAATAAGTGGATGTTCAGGAAGTCTAATATTCTGATGGGAGTGATTTGCCTGCCTTCAGCCAGAAACCCAAACCTTTACACTGCAGAAGTTCACCAGCACAGGAAACAAATGGAAAACATCAATGAAATAAATGCTTGTTCCCTAGTTAGTATATGGAATCCAAGAGCTGTGACAGTGACAAGTATGTTGATGTGAGGACCAAGACATGGATAATGCTGTGGATGCATTTTC
The DNA here is from genome assembly GCA_028565335.1 of Limnodromus scolopaceus. Classification (NCBI taxonomy): domain Eukaryota; kingdom Metazoa; phylum Chordata; class Aves; order Charadriiformes; family Scolopacidae; genus Limnodromus; species Limnodromus scolopaceus. The sequence goes on from JAOXNO010000024.1 coordinate 113,645,704, forward strand.
CTCGGTCCAATTTGTCAATTAATTCCCTGAGAAGAAATCAGTCTTTCTCTGAATTTACCTATACAATCAGTCACCAGGCCTAGGCTACAGATACCTTTCCGCTGCATTATCTGAATCACTACATTTCATTCTGGCAGAGTGATTTTTAAAATTGCGTTTATTTTTCCTCTTGTGAAATCTCACAACACAAAGGTAGCAGGAGGTGAAATGTTTTATTCTGTTCCTATGTTCTATTTCAATAATTCTTTGGAATTTTGAACAATCTAGTCTAGCAGGAGGTGTCCCTGCCCATGATGGGGAGGTTGGAACTAAATGTTCAAGGTCCCTTCCGACTCTAACCATTCTATGGTTCTACGATTTATTTTGTCAGCAGACAGGAGCCTTTACATTCATTGGGCTACAGTTTTGTTTTGTTATTTTCCAATCTTTTCTGCAGTTAAAATTAAACTTTCGCTGCATAACATATTATTACCTGAATCAAGAGTACTTCACTGACTCAAGTTCCACAGAAAGGCAGAGTCTGCCGAGGAGGTGGCATGACACCATTAACTCAAATCCAAATTTGCCTTTTCCCCCAGCAGATTGGTGGAAATGTTGGGTGAACTCTAACGCAGGGCAGTGCATGGTTCCCATTGCCTCACTACAGACTGCGGTGCATGTGTGTATCCGTAAGTCTCTTCTCTGCACACTGAGTGGTGCCAGAGTTATCCACCAGCCCCAAGGCCAGCTGGCATCCAACAGCCATTCTTCAGGATATTAAACTTCTCAGTCTCGGAGGCAGGATGGCCACATATAAATTTCTTGCTGGGAGCAGTTCCTTGCTTATACGAACTCCCAGCCATGCCCAGGGGTTGTTTGGGATGGTGTTCACTGAGGGGAGGCAAAGCCAGGCCAGGATCATCCTTACAATTTATTAGTCGACAGATTGAAACTGTGGGGCCTCAACCAATGTCCTCGCCACTATCCAGTTGTCCAACTGTCCAACAGAGGTACCCTTGAACTGGGTACAGACATAGGCTTGGGTGCCTGGGTGCAATCTACCATGGCCTTCTAGTACTTAAAGGGGGAAAGAGAAGAAAAGGGGACAGAACTTTTCCAGAAGAAAGATGGGAACAGACTTTTTAGTAGGGCCAGTTGTGATAGGACAAGGGGTAACGGCTTTAAACTAGAAGAGGGTAGATTTAGACTAGATATAAGGAAGATTTTTTTTTACGATTGTGGTGAAACACTGGCACAGGTTGTCCAGGGAGGCGGTAGATGCCTCATCTCTGGAAACATTCAAGGTCAGGTTGGACTCTGAGCCACCTGATTTAGTTGAAGATGTCCCTGCTCATTGCAGGGGAGGTTGGACTAGATGACTTTTTAAGGTTCCTTCCAACTCAAACTATTCTATGATTCTATGTTTGACCTTCCAAGAGTGTGTTGATGTCCTAGATCAATACAAAGATACACCAATCCTACATGGAACAAGGCATGGTGGGATAGGTAGGATGTTGGAGGTCAGTCTGACCTGCAGACGGTCCATGCTCCTCACTGAAAGTCTTCTGCAAGCACCACCAGCTCTTTGGAGAAGTTATGGGAGAGGGCCCATTTGCAATGGGAGAGGGGTGGGTCAACAGGTGCAGAAATGCAGCTGAGCTCACCAGGCAAGAGAGCTCTGCTGGTTTGTGAAAGACAAGGGCAGCTAACTCCTGCTGAGCTTGTGACCAGGCTGGCAACTGCTTTCTCCAGAGCTGGAAGGGCAGAGTGAACTATGAAATACTCAGTAGTCATTTTTTTCTGCTGCCAGTGGAGACTGAATTAGGGTAAAATTCCAAGTTAATTGGATCAGCCTCTTAAAATCACTAATAAGGGAAGCACAGTGCCCAGCCTCTTATTGGATTATTTATTAGGCACAATGACTGTCATGCAGCGAGTAAATTTCAATATTTAATGTGAAACAGGCAGTGAGGACTCTCATTTTTTCTCTTGAGAACTTTTTCAACGCCAGCTTTGTAAACTTCATTCAGAGCCAAAGAACAGTTTAAAAACCTAGTAATGGTAAAGAAAGAGTTTTCAAAGATAAACTCCCTGCAAGTACAGTGCCATTGTTGTGCTGCATTTTCTTTTGAAATGCCAGCAAGAAACAATTAAGGAGCAGCACTTGTAATGTATAATTGATGGTTTGCAGGTATCTAGAATCTTAGAGCAATTAGGCCCAGGGTGCAACATTACTTATTCATCACCATCTGGAACTTATAACTTTATAAGCCCTGCTATAGTTTATGTTTGTCTGGCAGAAATGGCAAGTTTAGCGTTTAAGTGCTGCATTATGCTGCAGAAGGTAAATATTTAATAGTGTCCCGACATAATGCAGCTGAGTGGGGTAAGAAGAACATGTTGTGTGGTCAGAGCATAGCAGCATGTAGATATTGCCAAAAAAAAGGAAAGAAAGGAAGAGGACAGAGAATACTTCCAAATAAATCTTTCTTTTGCATCAATAGAAAGCTGTGGCACTGATCCTAGGTCACAGCGTGCATTATCTAGTAACAGCTGTGATTCAGCTTTAGATATGATTCAGAGGGTGAAAGAACTGTTTCTATGAAAATCTGAGAATCTCCCACTTTCTTCTTTGATGTTAAAATAGAGGTAGACTAAAGATGGATAGGGAATTCTGGAGAAAATGTTTTCTTTTTTAAAAAAATGTCATTTCAGCAAGCATCAAACCTGCTCTAGTTACTGTTTTCACAAATTTCCCACTGGAAAAAAAAAAACAAAACAAAATGAAATCAAATGAAAACTCAATGAAATAAAAATGAAACCAAACCAAACCCCATCCAGAAACACAAACACAAAGAAAAAAAAAATCAATCCACAAATTCAGAAAAGTTAATTTTATATCTTCACTATTTTCTAAAGGGTGAAGTTCCTCTGTGTACGGAACTAATTTTTCTTCTTTTTGTTCCCCCCACTTAAAACCACAGAGAAAAACTGGGTGAAATGTTCTGCCTGGATCTATTCCAACATTCTCAACATCCGGACTTCAAACTCATGTTCAAAAGATTGACTTGATTCGTGACTGGAAACTGTCTTACAGCATTGAAATTCTTATGGTTCTGGACGACCAGTTTTTGCTCTGTGGTCTGGGTCTAGCAACCCACCCTAATTCAGCTGAGATGACTGGCAGTGGATTGATCTGTTTCACCTCCAACTTGCACATAGAGAGCAATCTGCAACCTTTTAAAGAAGTTTGATAAGACTAATTGATTTTTCTGCACTGTCGCCTGTCTCACCTGATCCTGACAAGCACAGTCATACAGTTCTAAACATATTGTATGTACATGGAAGGTGATAATACTATGCCTTAAAGTCTGGTCTACATTCATTCAGTGACCAATGGTGCAAAACATCTGTAGTGGTAGGATAAAGGTCCAGTTTTAACCCTTGAAATTAAAGAGGTCCATGTAGGTGAAACCCTACCTGGGAACCTGAAGTTCTTTGGCATGCAGGTGCTTACAATAAGCTTCCTTGGCAGGAAAAGGACCACTGATGCAAAAAAGCCCTGAGTCTTTGTGGCTGACTGCGAGTGGGTAACTAGCTATTATGGTCAACCTTTTGGAGACTCATGGGAAGGTTGCGACATAGAAGTGCCATGCAAACTTTTTCCTTGTTCTCCTAGAGACACAATTGCAAGGAACGTCACAGTGCATTATACTGACTCACAGAGTGATTCAGAAAGGTGCTGTGTGGTTCTGATCCTCACAGGCCAAGAAGTATAGCATTGACCATACTGAACTGGATTGTCTTATCTACAACATCAAATTGACTGAAAAGATTGTTCACTTTGCTATCTTAGTTTGACTTAATTACCATCTTGATATATTCCTCATCACCCATTTCATTGATTTACTTGATTTGCTTCAAATGTCCTCATCTAAATTTACAGTTGTGCAAACAAACTGGGCTTTCTTCTGCAACCAGGTTAATACACCAGTACTTTTATTCATTCAAATAGTTCTGACTCTGGAGTCAGTCTACACAGGAACAGAACATGATATTGCCAGTATGAGTTTCAAAATGTTGTTTGATTTTGTTATAGCTCCAGTTCCTGGAGTCCACTGTTGACAAAAACGTTTTTGGTTTCATGGTTACCTATAAAATCTGACCTATAAATGCTCAAAACCTGAACATGAATGAAAAAAAACACTTTTACTTTGATTGTTATTGCTGTAATCTCATAGTCTATTGGGGAGCCCAGCTCTTACGTGTAACAGTTTGAGGATAACAATAATTAGACTCTTCAGCGTTTGACATTTTATCAAGCAGCATTACAAAGCTAGCTGAAGCCCTAAGCAAATGAGAAACTTGTCTTTGCTTTCTCATATACTGTTGTAGAAGAGATTAAAAGTATGCACTATTAGTATAACAGCATGGATTGTTATTCTCTCCAAAGTGCCTTAAGCATCATTTATTAACATCACTAAAACATTTAACAGCACTTTTAAAAATAATCTGCTGGCAAGAAGAATGAGTTTTATTTCAAGTGTAATTCTCACCACGTAGATGGTCATGTTCGGTGCCGGACTCATTTACATTGGTACCTTGTTTTCAAACATTTTGTGTATGATGACTGAGCACAGAGACATACATCAGATGAAGCTAGAGAGGAATACTGTTTATCACAGCAGGCTCAGGGGTTGATTAAGGTCTCTCCAGCCCTGAAACTAGGTGGCAGCTGCCAAAGTCTCTATTATCCTTTATAGCTCTTTCTCTCTCTTTTTCTCTCTCTCTTTTTTTTTTTTTTTCCTTTTTTTTTTTTTTTCTTTTAAAGTCTGTGGCCAGAGGGTTTGTGCAGGAGAGTTCACTGTCATGAATCAGACGCAGTGCAGCAGTGATGTCCAGGCTGAGTCTGCTGAGAGTCTGCAACAGTCTGATATGGACTGACATATCTGTACAAGTACCTGAAAGGAGGCTGTAGAGAGGCGGGGGTCGGTCTCTTCTTCCAAGTTACAGACGATAGGACAAGGGGTAATGGCTTCAAGTTGCGCCAGGGGAAGTTCAG
>JAOXNO010000024.1:113650844-113676813 GCA_028565335.1 Limnodromus scolopaceus
TTTTTTTGTTGGTTGGACTCGATGATCTCTGAGGTCCCTTCCAACCACTACGATTCTGTGATTCTGTGATTCTGTGACATCAGCACCATCCCAGAAAAAGAACCCTCTCTGGAGCAGGAAAAGCCCAACAGACGATTTCACTGCTCAAACACAGTGACTCCTTCTCCATTTCAGATGATTAGAGGCAACTACTTTGGAGGTGGCCATGTTTCAGGGAAGAGAAAACAGAGCTTTTCCTCCATCGGTCCAGTTTGAAAAAGGCAGGGTCATGAAGCACAGCAGAGTCCCACATCCTTAGGGCCCAATGCTATGTCACAGCCACTCTGCATAGGGCACTGCGGGTGTGCCTGGATCCAACGGGGTCAGTGCTCTTCAGAGGAAGACCAACACTTCCCAGAGCTACAGAAAGCAAAGGATGAGCATGAATAACTAAATCGTCATAGAGGATTCATCCTGCTCCTGCCCTCACTCAGGGTTCCTATGTGATCAGGTGCATCTGAGGGAGGACGCATATTTCTGATTACTTCTCACCACTCTTGAAAATCTGCAGGGAAAATCTCCCTCAAAACCACATAGGACATTGCTGACCAGCCTAGACATGGCAGAGATGAGTGAGCAGCACTTTATTCCTGTTTTCCTATGTGGCTGCATGCCAGCGGGGATGGATCAAAGCATCTGACACTGGGAACTGCAGCATGGGAGGTTGAAAGAAATGGTGAGGTGATTGCAGCTGCCTAGGATGGCTGCAACAGAACTTGATTTAGGCTTTGCCTCAAGAAAGGACAAAATTATGGTAATCAACAGCTTTCAACATAGTCTTAGAGTGTGCAGGATGGACTCTCTCATATCCCAGAATAGCCCTTGCCATAGACGGTGGTCAAAAAAAGAAAAAAAAAAGTAATTTGTAAACATCTTCCAAGCTTGCATTATTTATGTAGAAGAGCTTGAATGGAAACGTTCAAACTAAAGGGCTTTTGTCCATGGTGATTATTTGTCTATGTCACGGACAAATGCAGGAATAATTTCCAGCTTGTTCGTGAACTAAACTTCTACTGCAGGAATGAAAACCAGGCAAAGTGCTGCACTCCCTCTGAACAGCAGCAACAATCTCCTGCCAAAATAATAAAAAATCTCCTCCTTTTGGAGGGGGCAGCATCCAGAGTCAGGTTTGAGATCTTTCCTACTCACCCCTTCTCTGCTGCAGTGATTGTACCAGCTGTCAGTTATCCCATTGGTGTACGGTTTTTTCCCTTACAATGGACCACAATAAATGTAGGGAAAGTTTGGTGCGGATTGAGAACAGGCGAGCAAAAGTACTCCAAGGAAACTCAGCAGGGACATTTGATTTTTTTTTAGCAAATAATGTCATTTACTGTCAAGAGCTGTGGAGGGCATCAGCTGCCCATCTCCTTGATTGGGTGTCCCCTGGCTATTTTTGATTGGATTCCCTTTCATCAGGATCTAGAGATCTGTGCTGTCCTCTAAAGTCTAGCTATTGCATCACTTTTCCTTGTGCAGCATTTGTTACACAACTTTTTTCTTTCTTTTCCCAGACTAGATTTATTTGTGAAGGTCAGAGAGGACTAGCTGTGATAAGAGCCCACAAGCCTTCACTTTGCTTCTGAATTGTTCTTGTTAATTCAGTGCTGATTGAAGATTGATACAGCCCTGGAGATCAAAGTCTCCTATCCTCCTATCCTCCATGACAGCTCAAGCTTCTCCTCAGGGCACTTTTGGCTTGACCTAGAGGTAGTACAGGTTCCAACTCCATTAAGTCCTTCACCCTTTTCAGATGAATCTCATTGATGTAAGTTTTGGTAATGGTTTTGTGCTGTGAACCTCTGGTCTCCTGAAATTAAACTGTCATCTAACTCCTTGTGGTCACTTGGCTGAACTCAAATCACAACTGAGAGTGCTCTGGAAGCCAGTTCTATTATTTTTCATAATCCCTCTGAGTCTTCAGGCACAGTCACTGCCAAATTTACCACCTACAAGAAAAGTGGTATCGCCTTTCAGTCCATCTGTGTGCAAGTAATATTACTTGTTTAAAGGTACTCAGGGCCTGGAATACTTCTAAATCCATATAAAGGGATTTAGATGAATAATACCTTTGAAATCAAAAGACTGGGCCTCAGATAAATCACTTTTTCTCGTGTACAAATCACATAGTTCACAGTAACAGAGCAACAACACAGCCACACCTAGTCTTGTTGGATCAATCTGTAGTTTATCACAGAAACATCATCTCCTCTTGAGTACTTCTAATTATGGAATGGCTTTTTTTAAATTAAAATGTATTTATTTTCTGTGTATACAGATACACACAAAAATATGCACAGCACAAATGACTACAAGATGCAGAAGGCTAAATCTGAAGGCAAGAATGGGGCCCTACCACTGATAGTGTAGAGGGAAGGGATCAGATGAATAGCACAAATGCTCCCTCAGGGATTCCCCTCTCTTTTTGATCTACAAGTAATAGTGTTATGATCATCTGATAAACACTTGATGATTAAGAATTGTAATAATTTACTTAGTTTTGAACCCACCTTCGTTGTAACTCTTCTCTCAAAGAATGTTGCTGAACGGCCCTATGGCCAGAATGGGTCCTCTGTCCTCACATTTGTAAAAACAAAAGTCCCTGTCAGCCAGTTCTGATTCTTGAGATCTTACTTACAGAAATGAACAACAAAGAAAAAAGGGTATTTTACATTCTTACAGTCACAGCAAATGCACCTACTTTTCTCATTCCATAAATTGTCATGAGCCTGCTTACTCAGCTGTGAAGGAAGGGACTTCATTTGTGACTTTTGCTCTTAAATCTTAGAACAGAAATAAGTAAGAAATCATTGAGCTGAGGCTGGGGCAGTGCAGGAGACAAAATTCCTAATAATTCTCCAAACAGATGACCAAACCTGGGGTCAGAGCAGCCAGAAACAAAACCCAGTGCACATTAATGTTTTTGTTCCCACTTTACCTTTGCAAACACTTACAAAGCTTTTCTCTTAACCCTCTGTGCTTTTTAGCTTCATCTCTGAAACGCAGGTTTACAATGAAGGTTGTGAGGAGGTCCCAACAGAACAAAACACTGCACGCACACACTTAATTATAGGAATGTGCTTGGGTCTGTCCCTGTTCAGCAGTGTTAGGTGTCTGCTCCCGTTCAGCTGTCTTGAGGCCTTATTAAAAATGTACAGATTTATACTAAGGCGGTCTTTTTTTAATGAAGGTGCATGCCCTTGGCTTTCTGCAATCCTATCCAATCTAGATTGACTGAGCTTTTTGTGTGATGAGGAGCAAAAAGCTTTCTAGTCATTCCTTATCTGAATTAGCATTGCTCCAGGTTTGGTTAGAGTATGTGGTTTCATCACTGTTCCTTTCAAGTTCATGGATGTTTTTTTCCTGGCTTCTGCTTTATGATTTCTTTTCTGAAAATACAGAACAGTTTTCTTTTAAAAAGAAGATAAATAAAAAGAAAATTGGAGAGCGTCCTGTTATTTGCCGATTGATTATAGAGACGTGGTTTCTGTTTAGGAGGAATATTAAGATATTTGCATTCAAAGTTGAAACACAAAAGTATGTCAGAACTGTCCAGTAACACTTAGTTTCCTGTCCACACAGGATTTTCCTCTTTTATCTAGCTACAAGGATACTACAGGGAAAAGTTCTGTGCAAGGTCTACAGACTGTCACTGTGTTTTTCAGTCTATTTGCACTGGCAGCTAGGAGTGTTGAAAGGTAAATTTTATTTTTTATGGATAACTGGTGCCCAAGCTGCCTGGGACAGCATAGTGTCTATTAGAGCTATATTTGCATTCTTGTGTACATCCAAGTATGAACATTAGCAGACTGACATCTCCTTCGTTGCAAACCTAGCGCTATTTCACACTTAGTATGATTTGAAAATCGAAATGAGAATAGCTTAAGTAAATAGTTTGCTGTTGGGCTCTGCTCAGTGGTAAGTAGACATTGAGAAATCTAGTGGCAGGTAGACATCAAGACATGGTGGTGATAGGTCTCCTGATCCTGCCATCAGATCTCCCAGATCTCCCTCCTTCGTCTGGCAGTTTTCTCAGGCGATGGAAATTGTTTTTTCCCAGAGCAAAGCCAATTTCCATCTCTCAAGAAAATATATGTGGCTCCTGTATCATCAGGCCACAGGTAGGCAGGGATGCCTCACCAGATGGTATAAGCCTAAGTTCTGAATCTTAACCATACCAAACATTTCTAAATAATTACAGAGATAGTAATTCCAAAGACAAGCCTGGAGAAGCACAGTGTTCTTTTCTGACTGCTTTTCCTAGTTACCTTTATTGACTATAGGCTGCTGTAACAGATGTGAGCATTCAGATTGACATTTAATTTATCCTCTGAATTAAAAAAGGATGATAGAGTTTAGACCCAGTTAAAAAATGCCAGCACTCTGTCACTAAGCCTTACTTCTATCAAAGTCACATTAGTATTCAGCTGTTTACATTTAGCTGAGCTTCCCATGCAAGCTACCTCAATAAACCGTTTAATAGCAATGAAAAGAACATGTGGCAACAAGGGCCTACCCTTCGTAGGGAAGAACAACTAATTATGTTACGAAATTAAGCTGCAAACAGATTACTTGAACATTATATTTCTCTTGACTTTTAAGTAATGAGCTGTAAAATCTAATTGATGTGTCTCCAAGGGAGCAGTAGTCTTGGGCTGGAGCTACTACCACTTGGTCCATCTACCTAGAAGATTTCTGATGGATATGGCATTGTGCTGTTATCTGGCTATGCTTAATTAGAGATGTCATAGCCATACATGCACAGCCTAGCGAGCTCTGAGGACACATATAAATAAAGACCTTACGATAAGGAGATGCTGATCATACTGAACATAGCCAGGACAGAGTGGTGGGTAGAAAAAGGAGAAGGAAGCTGGTATGAAATTAAATTGTTTGTATTCTTATTTCACAACCTGTTTCTGTGTTGATTTTTTTGTTTCATTAAAAATAAACCCCCAAAAGGATGAAAAATGTAGTGTTTTCGGTTAATTAGCATGTGGGCTCTTGATATGTGCATCCTGGCAGATACCAGTAGTGCTCAGGATCTTTTGTTGTCCTCAGTATTTTTTCTTAACTGTTATGGAAACTTCTAAGCAGAAACAGTGTGCTTAACTTTTTGATGAGGCTGCACAAATCATGCATGCAGACTGCTAACTATGGCCTGATGGACGACGAGGGGCAGGTTATGGACTGCATCTGTTAAAGGATGCCTTTTACAAAGCACTCACGAATCCTACAGAGCATTCATTGTATGCAATTATCTGCCCATGTTAAAAGGCTGTTGATTTTCATTAAAAACAACATGTTTTTTATCACTGCTGAAATAACACATGATCTGGGCTACTACAGAGGCTTGTTTGTTGCAATGGTAAAAAAAATATTCAATAACTGAAGTTAAAGCTTTGGAGCCAGAAACTGTGAGTGTATGTACCATGAAGAGGATAAATTTAATTATCATCTGAGATTCCTAGTCAAAAGACAAATCAAAAACCCAGAAAAGATAAGGAATTATGTGAATTATGACATTACATAACTTAGAAAACATAGTCTTATTGCTATGAGCTCCTGGGAATCCACAGGGTGACAAAGAGGCAAGAAGGACATTTTCATATTTTAATCGATAGGAAACTGCCTATTACAATGATGGTCATATATTCACTAAATAAACTGTCCTTTGATTTCCTAAGGTTATTCTCCCAGGACAGTGAATGGTCCATGTTAAACTCTTAAGCAATCAGACGCCAAAAAACGGATGAGACACAGATTTATGTGCAAGTTTGGGAGCAAAATTTGGCCTAGTCACTGAAATGGAGCATATCTAAATTGAAGTAGATGACATTTGCACTGCATTTCACACCTGTTTTTCAAACTGCTCTCCTCAGAAAACTTATTTATTGGTCAGGAAATTCTGTTTGCCTGGAACAAGAAGCCCAGTGGTGGCTGAGAAGACAAGAAAAGAACGTGCCATGTGAATAATTATTCTTTGTTGCTGCAAAGAGCTGTAAAAGAGTTCACAGAGGGAAATGAAATGAAGAAATCCAAGGAAAAAAAATCCCAGTGAAGGGAGAATTGATATTAAAGCTATTGCTCTCTCCATGCATATTAAATAGGCACAATGAAGACAGATTGCTCGTAGCAGGGTTCTGGTTCTAGAATATTACGGTATAATATGTCCAAATGAAAACATGTAACTCAGAGCTGTAGTTTTATAATAAAGTTTCTCTTGGCCTATTTTTCCTCCTCCCCCAAGAATACTTTCTTTTTCATACTACCGATCTGGAAGGCATAGAATAGGTCAGGTTTCTAGAAAAACTCTTCTCTCTTTGCAAGCATCCTTAATAAACTGAAAATAATGACATTTGTGGCAGTACAAATGCACCGAGAGTAGATCACATATTAATTAAGGCAAGTTCACAGAGCAGCAGTTTTTGCTGAAGCTGGCTATTTTTGTGTGCTTTTATCCCTTATAACTGCCTGTTTTCCCAGGAGACATCTTATCAGGCAAACATTGTTCTGGCATCCCAAAACATGACAGACTGTCATTAGATAAAGGAGAAGGTTAATAAAATAGAAATACAGGCTACAAGCAATGTTTTAGCCAGCAGCATCCCATGGGTTGTGGCGAAGCAAACAGCATAGTCAAATGCAGCAAATTACAGTCAGCAGAAGAGTGCCAAATATCCAGCTCTTATTCTGTAATTTGTACATGCCAGCAGAATCTCAAATAATTCTTTTTGTTGAGATATTTGGACTGAGATTCCTTTGGTCTGCAGATTCCCATTTCAATATCCTGACAGTCTGGGGAGCAAGTGCATTAAGGAAAGGCTCCCTCAAAAGTTATTATGTGAGTATAACATAAGCAAGGAGAGCTTTTCCCCCATTTCTTTTGCTGCTTTTCTTAAAGCATTTCTGGAAATGCCTAGTAGAGCCTGTGGATGTCAAGTGGAATCATAGCTCACGGGCCTAGGGCACAGCAGGATCACTTCTCTGGCTCATCTCTGACTGAACAATTTTCTATGTTATTTGGTTGCAAGGTGGTGCTGGCAACTGCAAATATTACTGCAAAGGAAGTACCTTTTTCCTGCTAGACACTGCTGAGAAATACAGAAGTGACCATTGTCCCCAGGCATTTGGGTCTGGAAATCAAACATTCAAGTGAATCACTACGATGAGGAAAGGACCCAGATTAGTTAGTGGTTTGGAAATAAGGTTTTGCTTTTTCTGTCTTCTTCAGAGATGTCAGAGGAAGACTGGGATGGGAAAAGAGAAATAATTCCAACTGTCATCTGTGCAACTTGAGCAATGCACTATGTTTTCTAGTCTTTGTAGCATTATCAAGTCTTCAAAATATATTAGATGAAGAAAGTATCGATTGCTTAGATTTTATAAGACCATTTACTCCTGGTTTGAGAAAGGAAGAGAGGAATTAATGTCATGAGCATTTACAGTGAATTCACTCCAAGCTGAAGAATCCTAAAGAGAAAACATGGAAAGTTTATTGCGGAGGCTGAGAAAGATCTTTGAGTGGGTCATAAATGTGTTTAGTGTCAATGTCAATTTACACTAACTGAAGATTTGGCCTTACAGCTCCATCCTGGCAGATTTGTCTTAACTCTTTGGAGGAGATTTCCTGTGACTCTGCTTGGTTTGCTTCTGTGACTTTAATTTGCAACCCTTATTGTACATTAAATGTGGCAGCTGCTGTGTGCTGCTTTTAATAGCCTCCTTCAGTAATAGTCACGAAACCCTCCTCCTGTCTGGTGTATGAGGAAAGATCCTTTATCACGTTAAGCTGGAAGGCTAACTTCTCCATGGTCATAAGAGGCTGCTGGATCTGTGGATGGGATTTCAAAAGAGCTAATACAACTAAACTATTCTCTTAAAACTCCCTGGCAAAACTTTCACTGAGTCTTTTAAAAGCAGAATTAGGTTCACGTGGGGCGTTCCTGAAAGATCTGTTTTGCTTCTGAGGTGCACAGGGCAGAAGAAAGGAGCAAAAAACAACCAAAGGAGACGCTGGAGAGAACTGCTCTACATACAAAGCATATCTTTATTTCTTAAAATAAGAAGGATAAGTGCAGTTCTAGTGTATGAGTGGTAACAGAAGACAGGAGGTGAATAGCTACAAGGAGGGGAGAAACTGAAATGACAAGGAGGCAAAAAGGTTTTCAAAAATTGCAGTTGTATCTGTCAGGACACTTTCCAGTCTCCCCAAGATGCCACAGCAAAAAAAATCATTCTGCTGTCACTGTCATCTAGGTTTGATATAAATGTCCCATACGGAAAAACATGCAACACTTCTCTCCCAGGAGACTGATCCTGAAGACTTATTCCAAAATTAATAATCTGCACGCATGCTTTAACCCATACTTCCTCAAATTTTACACCTGCATTCATAGTTGTAATTTAGTTAAACCTGGAGCACTTGGTGTCTAAACTTTTCAAATGTATGGACTTTCCTCTTTTACCTTGTACTGTAGCTAATGAACTATTTTAACCTCTGCCTTGCCAGTTTTTCTGCACTGCTTTCAATTTGTCACATCCTGGAGGATGCTCTCCACTTCACTTCCAAACTGATGACAACCTCCAGAAATTTCTTAGCCCATGTTGTTCACTGGTACCATCTGGGAATTGCCTAGCTGCTTGGATGAATCAAGGCAGGAAGACCGTGAATGTGAAAGGTGGTGGCCACCAGGAAGGTGGCTGTGATGCTTGCATCAGTATCTTATATCTAAACACGGGGAAATACTGTGTGCTACAGTACAGCTGTGTGGAGAGAAGAGTTAACATTACCCTTTTGCTGACTGCTACACCAAAGAAACAGGAATTCAAACAGAAGAAATATCTAAAAGACAGTATACCAAACACTCCCTCCAAGTCTACCTTTTATAAAACTATCAAGTTTCTCTGTAAGCTAAAGTTTTAATGGCAGTCTATTCAGCAGAGTGTTTAGACATGTATTAGCCTCCTGGGTATACTTATGGCTCTTGATAAGGCCCCTTTATCTCTAAGCAGGAATTAAGTAAAGATTAAAGTGTTTCTCTTAATCAGAACTTTAGCATATTCTGGAAGGTCAGTGTAAAGACTTCGTTGTCTTGTCATAGTTTACCTTATTCCCCCTATCATTTCCTAGCATTGCTTCTTTTCAGAAGAAATTAAAAATCCTTTGTATTTTCCACTGCAAAATCATTTTGATTGGATATGCTGGTAGAAACTGGATATAAACAATGCCGGGTGTATATAAACTTTCACAAAGGCAGTGAGGATCCATCTATATGAATTTTCTGCTCTCAGTGGAAGTGCTAATTGACATTTCCTTGCTGCTGCTGCATTATCAGCAGTCTGCAAGAAGAGAAAAAGTACCATCACACAGATTTGCTTCAGAGAGCAGTGTGCTGCAGGATGAGGATGCTGCCCAGTCATTTTTGCTTTATTTTCCTTTTATCACCAGTTCTGTATTAGACATGGAATAGCTCCTGGACGAGGTAAGCATTTCCACTGTGAAGGATTCAGTTGAAGCCCAGTGCTTTTATTAGAGACTTACATAGTGCAATCATGATAACTATTCTTCTCTTTCCCTCTCTTTGAGGTATATTTCAGTGAAATAATTTAGTGGACAAAGTTTAGAAATATTTTACATTCATAATAACCATTTCTGCATAATTACTCAAATATTGAATGACTTTCACAAAGATTTCAAGCCCGTTGACTTCAGGACATGATTTGCTGAGCAGGTGTATTTGCCCAGTTTGAAACAGACTACTTGTCCTTTGCAGACACTTTATTTTAGCATGAATGCATTAATTTAAAAACATGACTCTAGCTTTACGATTTTGAGTCTCTTGCACCAGTAACTTCCCCTTAATTGCCCTCAAATCTTCTTTTTCAACTCCAGTTTACTGAAATACTTTTAATCTTTTGAGAGTAATAGGACATATTTACTGGCATACCACATGATATTTTGATAAATGTCTTCTAACATTATTTTGGAAAATCAGCTCTTAAAAATAATTTGACCTAGAAAGATGCAGAAAAACAAGATGTCCACCTTGCATTGCTCGCTAAATTAGTTTGCATATTATCTAGAAGGCTGGATGTCAAGAGTTATTTACTCCAAGTTAGGTTTTGCTACAAAAATGCAGCATTACGTATATCTTATATGTATTATATTATTACGTATATATATTCAGACTAGTTCCAAGCGAATTCAGTTGTGAAGCAGTAAGGCCACATCAGCTAAGTAGGATGCTTTAGCACAGAAAAGAACTGAGCAAAACATGTGTTGTTTAATTCCTCTGATACCTAGTCTAGTCCACTGACAGTTTGCAAGACTCCTCAGAAAGCACATCATTTGAATAATATATTATCTAGCAAGTGTTGTACAACCTGTTCCGACTTCGATCACCCAGTTATGTTCCACAATTAAAGCTGTCAGAAGTTCAATAACCAGCAAATTATGAAATTTGGACTTTGTACAGATAGCCAACAAAACCTTGATTGAGACCACCTGTCATTCTATTCTCTTCTGGGGAAAAATTTACTATACTTTGTTTCTAAAGAAGAAAATATGGCAATGTAAATTAGTAAAAAGTTGAATGAATGAGAAATTTATCAAAGCTGTTCTTCTGCTAAAACTGTTGCTCGGATCAACAAAATTTTGCAGACAGTTTTCCATCAGGAAATGTCATTTGAATTAAAGCTTATTTTTTGCTGTTGTGTAATTTAAGGAAGAAAAAAAGCTCAAATATTTATAATTATTTGTTTACAAAGATCCCATAAAAATGAGAAATCTTTTAAAATAATGCTATTAAGACAGAATAAAAGGATACTTCTGATTAGATGCTACTCACTTCCAAGATTCTGTTTTATCTGTAAGTGCAGCCTGCAGGCTTAAAATCCTTGCAGAAAATAGTGCATAATGGAATAGCTTTCTATGTGAGTCTTATCATGGGGAACACTACTCCACACGCCTAAACTATTTTGGTAAGGAGCCTTTTTAAAGCCTCGGCATTGGCATGACACTGATAAAAATGAATGATGTACAAAATCATATTAACATTCATAAAGATGAAATGAGGAAAGTTCTTGATTAAAAAGCTGTTTTTAATTAACTAGGGTCTAAATATTAGCTTAAAGCATGTTGATATATTTGTGAACATTATCAGAGTATTAATGTAGATAAAACTGACATTTAGGGTGGGAATCAACTTCAGAGACCTAGGGCTTGACTCAGTGGCCTAAACAAAAGCATCTCAAGTCAGTTGAGATTTCCTGGAATCTCTTATCTGGCATTGTATCCCCATATGGATGTCCTGAATACTCTAGGACACCTCAGGTGGCTCTATGTTTAGACAAATGAGTCACTTTCCTAAATGCAGGGGCTTGTTTCAGCTGTCAGTGTACAGCCATGCAGTATTATTACCTGACATTCCTCAAGGGATTGCTTCCACTTCTAGCTGATGCTCCAAAAGGATATGATTCCCTAGGATGTCCTCAGTGGTGACAGATGCCTACATGTGGGCATCTATTGCTGTCTTCTGTGTAGGGATACACCTATGAGCCAGATGTTTCAATTGCCTGGGCAAGCACTTAACCCTATTGCTCTCCTTTGTTGTAAACACCAGAATACTGGGGCTGTGTTGTAATTAAAATTGCTACACCAGGATATATGGCCTGAGAAGATAAGAAAATATCAACCTTTGTCCAACATTTTTTGGACACAAACAATCACAACAATTGTGCAATCTAACATTTAACCAACAGTTAATACAAAAGCAAATAGATGATATATTGCACTCCTTTGGTAGAATACTCTGTACAGCAACACCTAGGTATAACATAAATCTGCAGACCAGTTTAGAAGCAATAAGTACATGGACTTTTATAGCAAATGTATAAAACTGGACCCAACCAAACATAAAGGTGAGGAGGAAACCAGTGTCATCAAGATCTGCAGCTCCTTGGGAGGATACAGGATGTGGAAATTGTGTTGTGACAGCCCACCTAAGGAGCAACGACCCTGGAAGTCTTTGTGCAATCAAAGAGTGAGTAGGACCCAGAGAAGGTGAAATACTACTTCTTTAAAGTACCAGCTATGGTAACTACAGTTCATTATTTATTTTTATTGCCATTAGCTAGGTTCTAGGATCTCTACAGTGTGTTTGGTTTGGGTACAAGCAAGTATCTTGCTTAAAATAGAGTTAGTGCAACTTACACTGTTCTGAGGTCACCTCTCCCCATAAGCATGTTTTTGCCATTACCAGTATAGGCCATAGGCTTCGTATTGACCCGCGAGTGCAAGTCTCAAAATGTTTCTGAACTTGTATTTCCCTGAGCTGATTTTAGGTTGTTTTAGCAGTAACAAGGGTTGTCCAATGGTCAGGTAGCTACTGTCTAACTTGTTTTAACTGTATCTGTGTCTACCACACATGGTAAAGGTCTAAAAAACATGGAGGGAAGGTGGGACCGCTGTATAAGTTCAATTAACAGCTAATGGCTGAAGATAGAAAAACTTTACCTGGGAGCAAGTGAGGAAAGACTGAATATATATACTGCATTAGGAAATGTATAAAAATAACTGCAAGTGGATGTAAAACAGAAGACAAAGAAATCCTCAGGTTTAATATCATAATACACTTAGGAAGAAATCTGGGCCACTGGCAACCAGTTGTGATCCCCTCCATGCAATCCTTGAGACAGACTGGCTCTGTTAGCCTCAGGACCTGAGGGCATTGGAAGGATGAGCACTGCTTCAGAAAAAAAGGATGGATATTTAAATAGTAGGAAGTTTATATATAAGAATTTTGACTGTTAATGACATTTTCCTGTAATAATTAGATCATTTGGACTATAAATGTTAATATCATTGTAACTGGACTAATGATAACTCTTTTATTAGAATGTTAAGGGTTTAAATTAGCCTAACAATAAATTCTAGGCTTCGCGAAAAAGATATTCTCCCTTTTACCATAACAAGATTTGAAATGTAACAAGCAGGGAAGGCCAAAAAGAAAAGGTTTTTGCCTTGCATGAAAAGAATGTTTGCTCTGAAGTTCCAGAAGAGATGAGAGGCAGAGTTACTGGGTACTGCCTAGTGAAGACAAAAGGAACAAACCTATTTCTAGACCACTTGTATTCTTTTGTACAGGAGCGATTTTCTAATTAACTGGACTGTAACTGGTAAAATAGTGTGGGGCCTACAGTGTGATGAGACATCAGTGATTTTCAAAATTCTTGGAGTATGTTAAGGACAAGGAACTTTAATAAGGAGAGTAACTCCTTTAGATTTGATTCTGACTAATACAGAGGAAAGATGGAAGATGCTTTGAGTGAGCCCAGCCATGAAATTATGAAAAAAAATGAGAGAAAGCAGCGACACAAGTTTAGTGAACTTTGGAAAGAAGCCTTTCAATACACACACTAATCTGGTAATGTGCACTCACAGCCAAGAAAGCCAACTGCATCCTGGGCTGTATCCAAAGCAGTGCGACCAGCAGGGCAAGGGAGGTGATTTTGCCTCTCTGCTCCACTCTGGTGAAAGTGTTGCGTCTGGCTCTGCGACACCTGGAGTGTTGCGCCCGGCTCTGGAGACCTCAGTACAGCAAAAGACATGGACTTGTTGGATCAAGTCCAGAGGAGGCCACAAAATGGTCAGAGGGCTGCAGCATCTCTGCTTTGAGGACAGGCTGAGAGAGTTGAGGTTGTTCAGCCTGGAGAAGACTGCGGGGAGACCTTATAGTAGCCTTTCAGTACTTGAAGAGGGCCTACAAGAAAGACGGTGACAAATTTTTTAGCAGAGCCTGTTGCAATAGGACAAGTGGTAATGGCTTTAAACTAAAAGAGGAAAGATTTAGATTAGATATAAGGAAGAAGTTTTTTTACAATGAGGGTGGTGAAACACGTGCCCGGGTTGCCCAGAGAGGTGGCAGAGGCCCCATCCCTGGAAACATTCCAGCTCAGGTTGGACAGGGCTCTGAGCAACCTGGTTTTGTTGAAGATGCCCCTGCTCATTGCAGGGGGGTTGGACTAGATGACCTTTAGAGATCTTTTCCAACACAAACTATTCTATTATTCTGATTCTACACCGAGAGAGAGGAGGAAGGCAGGACATCTTAGAAAGATCAAAAAAACCATTAAAAGCTTGTGTGCAAGCTATCAGTCAAAAGATCATCGAAAGCACAATAGCAAACTATCTTAATGAAGAGTATGACACTACATGTATGTGCTCAGGCAACCAAGGTGTGACACAAAACACCCAAATGTGGATGCTTACGTGTAGGTGTCAATAGCTGAGGCAGGTTATAAACTTCTGTGTTAGTCAGTGGAGATCTCAGGTTCAGGCTCCCATGAAGGCATTTAATAGTATTCAAGAGGACCAAGGATTACCAGTGGCTGACAAAGGACCTACAGAAGACCTGTGTCCTTCTAAAGAGGTAGCTGGGGAACTGATGCAGTGACCATAGTGCCTAAAGTAGCACTATGGAGCCTAGGTGGCCATTCAGCTTTCCTTGAAGAAAACGTCTTGGGCAAAATTCACCTACATAAATGTAGACACCTCATGCCCTCTGAGATGACTTGAAGTCTCCTACTCACCTTGACAGGCTGCTTCATTAGGGCATGAGTTTTCCAGAAGTCCTGTTCACATCTGCTTTTGAAAGTTACTTACATATTTTAGGAAAATATCTAATTAACTGATGAAGCCTATGCAGATGTCGTTCCATGTTTGCTAATTTCAAACTGACAGAACCCTAAGGGATCAGTTCAGATGTCTAAATATTTTATTGTTTGAGTTACCCTGTGGTATCCATATAACCTCCAAGTGTCAGTCATGAGAGCTGAGGTCCTGTGTCATACCTGCTCACTCTGTGAGTGTGTCCAAATGGTACCAAGCACCTCTGATCTCATAACTGATGTGAAGTATAACAGATTTTATCAGGACATCCAGAAGGACCTGGGAAACAGGCATAAAGCACATGAAAAGCCAAAGCAAGGGAAATCTGCGTCTCCTAAGGCTCTTCCAGTCCTGGACATTGGTATGCCCTTATGATAATTAACAAGCTACTGTAACTGATACACAGCTCTAACTTTCACTGCATGTGGTTGAAGCCATTTCCTTACTTTTCCCAAAGTCTTGTCGCAAAATGCCAACTCGGGCTGGACAAGAAATGTGCTCCCACTGGCAATAATACAACTTTAAGAACTGGCAGGCTTTTTTCCCTGGTAAGATTAGTGCCACGTTACTTCTCAGCACAGAGTAAGTTAA
Organism: Limnodromus scolopaceus; assembly: GCA_028565335.1. Classification (NCBI taxonomy): domain Eukaryota; kingdom Metazoa; phylum Chordata; class Aves; order Charadriiformes; family Scolopacidae; genus Limnodromus; species Limnodromus scolopaceus. The sequence goes on from JAOXNO010000024.1 coordinate 113,666,146, forward strand.
TGAGCCAGGAGCTCCTGGGGGGTATTGTTAGATCATATATATCCATAATATATCTTTAAAGATACCTATCTTTAGTCCAACAGGACTGAGGTTTTGTAACATAGACTGAATGCAGATATGACCTAGACTATACAGGCATATGTTATTACTTACAGCTGTTGTTACTAAAACAAAATGATTCCATTTAAATATTGTCCTCCTTTATTCTGTCACATGAAAGCTCTAATTTAGCATCCTCAACATACACAATTCCTTACACTTGAGAGGTACTTTCTCAATGCAGGCCCTTTCAGTACAGAGGTCCGTAGTTTGCTGTGTTGTATAAACACAGATTCTATTTCCTTAGATGAGTTAAGCAGATTGTTGGTTCCTTTCCTATTCCACAATACAGTTAAGCATAAACTGAAGGTTCAATGAAATCAAACTAAGCATGCACTTAAGTGCTCTGTTGAACTACATCGCATTTTAATTTTTCTGGCTCTACTGATGATGTCTCATGATGCACTAGTTTTTTGATCCATAACAAAGGCTCATTTACATAGGAAATTATATAAGAGAATACACACACAAAAATGGAACACAGGAGGAAAAGGAAAACAAAGGAATAGCCTAAGCATGAATGATGTGTTTCCTGAATATATTCCCAGGCTCCAATATTTCTGAGAATTGTACAATCTCTGCATATTTAGTAACTTCAGTGTAATATTGCCTTGCCCAGTTTTCATTTGAGCCTGTGTAAAACTTGCAATATTCACAACATCATTGGCAAAACTCTTCAGAACTAACTGGTTTTGCTTTTGGCTTTGATTTGAACTTGCCCCCCAAAAGCTTTAGCAGCTGACCCCTAGCTCTTCCAATACTGGAGGAGGTAGTAAGCAATAATCTCTTATTCACTCCATCCTTGTAATTCATTAATTTTTACGTCCTTCAGGAGTAGTCTTTTCCACGATGAAAAGTCAAAGTTAATTTAGTCCTATATAACTTAGTTGCTCTATCAGGAAAGTCAGGCCACACTAGGAATCACCCATTTCAGCCTTCTCTGTGTTTTCCTGGCTTTATTTTATGTCGTCTGAGGTACTGTGCACAAAAGGGTTAGGACAATTAACAAAGGCAAAATATAAATAAGACTATTGTTATGGATGCCAACTAAAGGATTGGTTTAGGATTTCCCTTCAAAAATCTGGTAGCAGAAAAAGGTTGCTACATCTTTTAAATTTGTACACAGTCAACATCCTACCAAGTGCTTGCCCATCCTTACATCTGAGGTATGTGAAGTTCCCCCACTGCTAGTAAACCGTAGCCTTCGCATTACGTGCGTAACAATATTTGCATTTCAGTTGTCGATTTGAAAGACCTGGCTGTGCACATCCATGACTACAGTCATTCAGGCATTGACTCTGTTCCCAAATACGATGCTGTCTGATTTGTTCTGGTTTATCAGAGATATTCCTGTGCATCTCACGGATATTACAAATATCACAGGTACTAAAGAATGCAACGCACCCTGGGACATTTCAAAAGCACTGGATATTTATGTCCAGTTATTATGCGCTTTCAGTATTTATCTCCTGCAAATGTAGCTGGGAAAGGGAACCACTGTGCTGTTCCACTCTGCTCTGTTTGTCTTCTGGGGAGGATAATTCAGTCCTCATGATCATTTAGTTACTGCTGGGATTTGTCAAAGACATTAAAGTTGTCTAAAAATGTGATGCAGTTTTATTTTGTGAACTAGTATTGTTTCCCTTCTCTCCTTGTTTATTTTTCAGCACTATACCAAAATAAAGCCAAAATATGTTCAAATTCCTCCTGGAAACACATCCCCAAGGTCATGAAAAGCTGAAAATTATGGCTACTGTTCCACTCCAGATTTCCTTAGGACCACAGTATTAACTAGGATTTATTAGGATATTGAATGGCTATCACTCCAAGAAAGAAGGAACTGGCAAAAAAAACCCAAACCAAACCAAACCCAAAACCAAAACCCAACAAAAAAACCCCAATCAAAAAAAACCTGAAAAGGATGTAGGGTCATAAGAGATAAGTTATTGAATCCGACCTCCCATTGTAGTTATGGGGAAAAACAGTAAGATTATCTTTCAAATGTGTTAATGAAATAAGAGTGGGAAGGTGGTTTTCACCAGGGCCAAGGCATTGGGGAGACTGGTATTGGAATGTAATAGAAAATACTAATTTAAAATGAGTTTTAAAGTAATACAAAAATTCTGGACAACATGCAGCAGAGCCACAATTTGTTTCCAGGCTAAAACATAATATTTTATGGTAAAAGTTATTTCTCTGATAAATAAAAAAGACTGTGATCGCTCCTAATTTACATTCTGGGAGAAGAGGATGAGTTCAGATTTTCCGGTAGTCCAGACCCGGAGACCCATGGCTTCCACGCAGTTTGGAAGCCAGGATTTTGTTTACACAGAAGTCAGAGTGTGGGTGATGGGAGGGGAATGACATTTGCCTTAGACTCACTCTGATAAGGAGCTGGGATGCTGCCAGAATGCCACATAGATGGAGCTTAAACATTGGCTTCATTGCAGAATACATAAACCTCTGCTGGGAGGAAACACCAGATATAAAATGGCTCTTTAATCTCGCAGACACATTCAAATTAGAAATGCACTACACACTTTTACACTAGGCATGATTAATCACTGGAACAAACTACCAGTTGAATTGATGAATTCACCATTTCTGGACGCCTTCAAGACAAGACTGGATGCCCTTCTAGAATCTATGTGATAGACAAACATGTCATAGTCAAGTACAATAGTTGTTATTGGGGTTAATATTGTGAGTAATAGAGTCAATTTTAATGTTTTTTCATATAGTGGCGGTCAAACGTGGTCTTCTCTGGCTTAGAACTAAAGCTGATAAAGTGTCTTATTATGGAAAACACTGCTCTGGTCCACATGTGATCATCCTCCCCATTTTCTTATCTTGCCCTTTCCCAGCATTGTCTGTGACATGGCTCCCATCTGAAATTCAAGCTCCTGAAATTGGTTTTGGTTCCTTCATTTTCAAATAAATGAATTATTGAATCTAGTAGGAGGTTAGTAGATTAATAAGATAAGAGATCCTAAACTTTTAATTGGATTTTTGTCCAAACACCTTCCAACAAACATTAAACAAGCAAAAGTGAGATAAAACACCTAATATTCATGACTAAGACCCATTTTATGCAGCCTTTGTTTTGCAGCAGCTAGTTCCTCATGTGAGCACAGACTGGAAAGAAGTTCCTGGGTTTTCAAATTCAATTGCTTGGTATTTACAAGAGGTAGTTGAATAGCTCCTTCCATAAACTGATCAAACTTCATTTTAAGAAGGCAAACTCCTTTGTCCTATCACTAATTTCTCTTATTCTGAAACCTGATGACAATCTACTCAGCTCGCAGTTTTCAGCTCTCAAAGTCTTTAAATAACTGCTTGTTCTTTACCCACCTTCAGCCTACTTCATACCTGTATCTTTCTGGAGTGTAGACGCCAATATATACAGGCCAAGTAACTGTATTACATCTAGGCTTTATTTTCCTAAGCCTAACTCCTTTATTTGCTTAATTTAAAGGCAGGTTTCTCCAGTCAAAGCATCACTGTATTGGTCGTCTTTTTTTTTTTTTCCGTTAGAATCAGTTTTACTTAATTGTGGATGACAATCATGCTCTATCTGAGGTCTCACGAGGGCTGTAGATGATAGCAGTATCTCTCTACATCTCCTGAAAACAGATAAGCTTTGCATTAGCCTTTTTCACAGCTGTAGCACATTAGTGGCTTGCAGTTATCCAGTGACTGTATAAGACACCCAGATCCTTTAACTTTTCATTACTTGTGACTGATAAAATTCTACCTAAAGGTAGTAACTCTTGTTATTAGTCCCTAAGGGCACAAGTCTGTACTTTGTGCTATTCAATTTTGTTCCTTTTTGGTACTCCAGTTCTCACAATCATACAGTTCTTCCCATAGTGTTTCCCCTTGGTATGGGCAATGCTGTGTATCTTGTTTGGATTAACAAATTTCAGTTGTGGACTTCTTTGTTTTGAACTCATTAATGGTCAGTGCTCTGTGTTATTGGTTCTGAATCCTCATTCAAGGGAATGAATGATGATCAATGTTGATAGAAGTATTACCTGAAAGAATGCACGTGTAATAATCTCTACTGTAATAGGAACTATTGACTGGTAGTGTCTGAACAATACGCATACAAGGATTTCTCCAAGGTCCCTAAAAGAGACGAGAAACGAGAATAACTGGCTTCCATTCCTATTCTGGTACTGACAGTAAATGTGACCTGTCACAGTGGGGAGCAGACAGTGTTGTCATCCATGTGGTCACAGCAGGGCATGCAAAGGCTGGCCAGGCATTGGCACATCCTCGGGGACAGGACGTTACCACTCTTATCTCAACTAGAAAAACTGAGACTTCTGCAAAGAAAATGTCATCTCCCCAAGATGAATTGTCTTTAAAAGGCTGTAAGAGGCCCTATAAAAGGATGTAATTTACTTGCTACCACACACAGAGATTTGCAGATTACTGACGAGTTCCACCTGTAGGTAGCTCACCATGCTAAATACATGTCTTCCTGGAGAGTTTAGAGGAATCACAAACACGGGCAATAGAAACAATAGTATTTTCAGATTACATTTCCTCTTTATAATCTGGTAATATATGTTGATTTTATGTATAATTTCATAATTTATTTGCATAATTATTAAAATATTGAGTAAATGTTGTAAACATGGGACAGTGCATATAAATGACAATATAGCTGCCTCTTTGCTGCTTATAGCTATCACTAATTAATTGGCCCTGGACAGTTAATATAAGGCATAGAAGTACTCGCTAAAAAACAATGATTGTATAATCACCATTCTAACACAAAGGGAAATCCATTATGATGTCTATCTGAAGATAAATGCAGCCTACATTATATATCAGAGCATATAGATAGTTTGTTTCTCAGTTTCTTTGGAGACTATAGAACTCAAATATGAAGACTCGTTACTGGTTTCATTAAAAGCACTGAAATACTTTATTTCCATGACTCGATCTGTGTCACAAGGTAAATTATTAATGGTTATTTGGCATTTAATTATTTCCAAATGTTTTCATTGTTATATATTAAATTAGGGGACACTAGAAAGGATAGAGCACGATTCAAAATTGACTGCCAGCTTTATGTGAGATTGTTTCTCCAGAGACTATGGCGATTGGAATGTGCATTACTAACTCATTGAAACACATATATTTCTTCTGACATATGTCATAGTTAGGTCTTTTTATTGATGCCAAAATGCTTTTCAATTTTAAAGTATCACCATGGAAGAATACTGTCTAGAAATTGTTTACATTGTAATTATGCATTTTGCAACACTCCAAATACATATGCTGTTACATTTAAATGGCAAATTGCCAGCCGGTAATATTCTGTGGGCTTTGTTCCATTAGTATTTGTTCTGAAAAAATAGAATTGTATTATCCACTTACAAAATGTTTCATTATTTATCAGAGTAATGAATAATAATCTCTTTCAATATTTCTGTTGCTATACCAAACTGTACCATTATGGTAATGCTTACTCCATAGAGTAAAGCTGCAAATATTTCACCTTGACTTACAGATTTGGGTGGAATAAATACAAACTACTGCCTCATGAAGAAAATCTGTGTTGTATCTAAAAAGGCTGAGGTACAAATCTTCAAAGGCTTTAAAATACCTCATTAACATTTTGATTTCTGTTTTCAAGAAAAAATACAACACATAGCTCTGTATGTTGTAACATCCTTATTTGTGTTGATGTTACCTCTAAAGAATTATAAGTCAGAAAGATCAAGAGAGGACTTTAGGTTCTAACCTTGAGAAGAACTTCACCCCGTACTTTTGCATCAAACCTAAGATTGGTGTTTGAGCATACTAATTTTTTGGTACACCTAGACAATCTTTGCGTCAGTCTGAAGTGAACTGGCACTCCCTGTGGGCAAAGGACCTGGGTGTGAGCCAGCTCAAACAGCAAGTCTTAGGAGTGCATTAGCACAGGACTGCATCCTCCTTCATTCCCAGTCAGTAGAGATTATTAGTCCTAAATTAATACTGCAGCAAAAATGTTTGCTCAGTTTTCTGGTTTGAAGTTGGTTTATACAAGCATATCTCGGGGCAAAAAAAGTGAGCTTTTAACTGCCTGGAAAATCTTATGGGTTTGTATCTTCAGAAGACAACCTTGATTCATATAGGATGGCTTGAAAATAAGATACAAATCAACATGACTAAAAGTTTTAGATTCATTTTACCTAACCCCGGATGCCTACTCTGTACTTATAGGCTTTTGAGGTATTCTTATAGACTCTTGACATAGACAGTGGTAACAAAGGACATTTCTAGGTTGCAAACAAGCTCATCCAAAAATAGTCATCCAAAATAGGTTAGATGAATTCTACAGTTGCCAATTTTTCTTCATTGACTACAAAGGAAGAAAGGAGAACATTCCTCTGAGGAATACCTATTGATTCCCAACATATGTGGGCAAATCCCCAAACTGAGCCTCTACTAGCTGTCCGGCTGAATTGCTCTCTAGGCTCCACAAACAGTATTGACAAGATCTCTTCTGTTAATAGAAGTTTATGCTCTTAGTGTCCATAAAACCAGTTTAGTCACTTAAATTTAGGTGTCTTAATCTAGAACCCAGTTTAGTTGAAGGGATTTGATGTAGTTGCCTAGGAATAGGCACCTAATACCGTTTGAAGTATGCTAGAGTATCTCAGAAATCTGCACTGTACCACCAGGAGAGATAAAAGGTATCCAGAAGGACATGTGTCCTTCTGTCCCATTAGGTGTCCACTAGATAGGATAGACCATAGCATTTCAAACGGCAGTAGGTACCTCAGTTTATGGCACACCCTGAGAGTCAGAACCTCACCCACCCATGACTGCTGAGAACAACTACGTGTCTGCATTTATATAAAAAGGCATATAAAAAGACAGAAACTTTCCAATATTGGGAAAGAAGGAGCGGAAGACCAAAATCCAGAATATAAGAGAGCTGCCAGTCTACGGCAGAGTCACCTCAGATGACGTGTTCTGGAGGGGAGATTTGGGTAATTCCCTGGGCTGGCATGGAGAAGCTTCTGTGGAGGGAAAGCTCAATGTTCCATTTTAAAGATAGTGATCCAGGGAAGAAAACTTTAGTAATAAAGGAATGGACAAGCAAAGGCACAGTGACACCAGCCTTTACAATTTACAAGTCATGGTTCAGTCTCTGGCAGTCATAAGATTTAAGAAACAACAATACAGTTGGGGTGGTCTTACAAACTGGTGTTGTTTGTTTTCAGTATCTTTACTGGACCCAGGTTGTTCATACTTTATTTCTTACCTATGGGATTAGAAAAGTGTATCTTGAATGAAACACCACCTAATGGCATGCCTCCAGCAAGTGGCACTTTGGGAGAAATACACCCAAGAGTTCTCTAAAAAAAATCAAAACATCAAGATTAACTTGTACTTCACAAATTTAATTTCCGTTGAACTTACTTCAACGGCTGTTCCCACCTGGTCAAGTCAGGCACAGGCAGGAGTCTTTCCAGGATATTGACTCCTGGTTTGCACACATCCGATTTGGCTGAAAAGCTGCATCTTTTCCAGTGTCAAACCAGGACAGCCTGCACTGCCATCAGCCCTGCTCCCTCTCCAGAGGGGGAATCAATAGCTGCTCCTGGCAGAGACCTGCCGGCTCTTCTCGTATGGGGCTTTCACTACCTTTATCCTTGTGCAGCCTGTATTAATTTCTGCCAGGGAAGTGTAGCCTGATATAAAACTTTCTTTTCTGATGAGCAGATTTGACAGATTTGTCTACTTATTAATAGACTAAGTTCAGCAGAATTTAAGATGCAAATTTATTCTTGGCCTATTTTTCTTTTTGCACTTTCATTCTCTGTTTTCTCCCCTGTGCTTTTTTCCTAGCTGTTTACATTTCCTCTTCTCCTCTGGTCCCTCTCAATGACATTAAGAATTGTAATCTTTAAATCTCCTGTAATTCACTAGATTACCTTTTAAGTCAGGGAAGGTGGCAATGAACCTGGGAGTCTGTGGCTTTTCCTCCCCATCTTGTTCTTTTGGGAGAATTATTAATGGCACCCCAAAGGGAAGAGCCAGGCGTGCCTCTTCTCTTCAGCAGGCAGAGCAGACAGAGGCCGAGCTATGACAGCAGAGAGAATAAAATCCTGGCACAAGGAACGGCAAAATAGTAACAAACCATCTGAACCTTGGTGGTTTCTAGAAGCTACCAGCAGCCATTTTGCAGTGAAGGTGGATCACCATGGTGGCCATTTTGTGAGGAGCAATGGCAGTGCCAGCAGCCATTTTGTCTTTGCTGAGGGGAAGAAAATTAATATTACTAGAGATGGAGGGTAGCTCTGTCCTGGGTGCCACCAGGCCTTCTCTTCCACTAGGGCCAAGCACTGCTAGTACATCTGTTTTTTCTAAATTTGGTCATCTTTTTGTCTAGATTTGGACAATCATAGATTGCCAAAAGCCTGAGAGATACAGGAATGTACTTCAGCCTGGTGAGTGAGTGCCAGGGGCTGCTGCTCCCCTCTAAGGGCAGCAAGAAAGAGATGCACCCTGCCAGCCTCTGTTGTCCGCTGAGCTCCTGTGCAGGCATCTGGCAACCTCTTAACATGCCAGGGAATCTGAGGGCTGATAGGGGCTGCAGGCTCCTCTTGTGGGATCCTCTGCTGCTGGAGTCCTCCAGACATGGCAGCTGGTTCTTTGCTTTGTCCTGGCAGGGCACAGGAGGTGTGAGGTCTCCTACTGCCTTTGTCCCCTCGGCTCCATGGGGAGAGAAGCAGGCTGAGCTCTGCCTTACCCTCTCAGACGGACAAGTGCTGCTGAACTGACCAGGATGGACCTCGCAGGTCTGAGTCTGAGCCAGTCTAGGGTTTTTTTGCTGATTCATGGATCAGAAGGCAGATTCACAGATAGGAAGTCATTATGGACATTCAGCCTCACCTGCTAAGGAGCACTGACTGTGGCACTTCCCTCTCTCCTCATTCACTCTTAAATGAGTTGGAACATACATATTTTTAGGAAATAATAAAACACCCAAGCTCATTTAACAAACTAATTACTGTTGGAAAGCGATGGGAAGCCACTGATGCTGCAAGGCCTGGACAGGGAGATGGCAGGACGCTTGATCCACCAAAGCATGTGCAGTCCTGGTAGCAAGGAGGATCCTCCACTGAGTCCTCCTGAGCCAGAAGCAGGATTGAGTCCTCTGGTGCAGTCAGGAGGAGGGATTTGGTTTATCCCCCTGACAACTTTTTGCCAAATTGAAATATTACAATAAAAATCTCTTCTAAGGAAGAGGGGACTTTGACATCAACCTTCTGCTGAAGACAGTTTATGCCTATCTATTTTTTTTTTCCGTCCAGTGGTTCAGACACGTTGCTTCTGTTTTCATCATGTAATATCCATCTTTAGCCAACAAAGGCAATAGGATCTGATTGAGCAAGCATGCTGTCATTAATTCAGAATTACAAAGTTTTCCTTTCTTTTTCTTTTTGGTTAGTTGTGTGCTGCTACTGATTTTATTTAGTGTTTTTTACTGTTATAAGGGGTTTTGAGACAAATAAACCTCTTGCTGCGAAATGGTCTCAAAATACCTAGGGATGCATGTGTTCTCCACCATCATGGTGTGCTACCAGCATTAGATAAAGTTTGATTGTTTCTGTTTTTGTCAGGGAGTTGACAATGATGTCGGATTTACTTGTATGGATTCCTCTTTGAGATGTAATTTTATGTCAGCTTCTGCAAGCTTTCTTTGAATGCTTTCTGATGCTCCGAGGTGCTCCAGCTACTTACGTGACACCAAGCCAGCCAGGTTCACTCAATTACGGGACTTGCCCTCTCCACTTAGCCAGCCGTGGGGCTGAAGCTGAAGATCACAACTTGTCTGGTTAAGTGCAGTTTCCATGGTGGCAGCAGCACCATGATATAGAAACTGGCACTCTAGTATGTAGCTAACATAATTTTCAAAATGCGTTTTCACACTTCCAAGCTATTTCCCGCAGATTAGTGAAAAAAAATGGCTGCATGTAAGGTAGAAGACAATATATAACTAGTACTTACTGAAATTGTGCCAGTCATGGTAATTGCCTGCCACATCTCTGGATGTCAGGTGAACATGCTCACTTAGTATACCACTGTTGTAAAATCTCAGGGTCACCTAAGCTGCTCCTCAAAGATGTTTTTTTTTGCCATCCAGAGTTCTTGAAGAATGCAAATGTTTCCTAATAACCAGAGTATTTTAGCTTCAATGTTCTTTCCTGGCCAAATAATAAGGTTAAGGAAGCTTTATCCTTAGTGAACAGATTTTTTATGCTTCATTTATGCTTTGAGATGGATCTATCTAAAACATATCATAAATGTTGTGATAGTCCTTCCTTCGCTTGTTTGCAATCACTCTTTAGGTCTCTGAGGGCTTGTGTTTTCATAGTTGTGAGAAAAGAGATTTAATTGCTCACTCTTTATTTGATGCGTTTCAGATTGTGTATTTGCTGTTAACTAGCAATACATGTGTATGCACTAATATAAATCACAGAATCATAGAATCATAGAATCATTAGGGTTGGAAGGGACCTTAAAGATCATCGAGTTCCAACCCCCCTGCTATGG
>JAOXNO010000024.1:113676913-113689732 GCA_028565335.1 Limnodromus scolopaceus
GGCTGTGTTACTAGAAAATATATAATGCTGTTAATGTTTTCTGCAAGTATAATACAGGAGAAACGTGAGAAGGCTATTATATTATATTATATATTTTATTTTTATTTTATTTTATATTTCTTACCTTTGTGTTTGTCATGGGGTTCTGAAAAAGTGTTATCTTTTTGAAAAATTGCATTGAAAAGAAATGTAACCTTCCCTGTCAGTTCTCAAAACCTTTCTTTTACCTATCAAACCTACGGACCATAATTTTCTTCTACATGCTAGTGAAAAGGGGGAGACAAAGTAAAAGGGAAAAGTAAAACTAGTCAATTTTGAAAATGTCTCAGGTTTTGAAATTCCTTAATAATATTTTCCATTTTAAATAGAAATCCTATTTTTCCTCCCTGCAACTTTGCTATTTAAACATGATTGCAGAAATATTTTTCAGACCTTTTTTTTTTTGACACAACCGCAGCTATTGGCATAAGAATGGAATTCTGCATTTTCTGACTGAGTAGTGATAAACTCAATATAATATTTTTTTTTTAATCCTTTTGTCTGCATTAGCTCACGTTTGTTCTTATCCTAGGGAAAGTAAAGCATAGTTCTGCAATTTAAATCTTGATCAACCAGAGGAAGGAATTTGCCTTCAGTCAAGTGAAAATATTATGGAGGCTCAATTTTACTTTAAAATACTTGACAATATCCAAATCAAGCAAAGCAAAAGAAAACTTTCATTCTTCACAGAGCTTTTTAACTTAAGCAAAGTGGGAACAGTCAAAAGAAAAATTTAAGTACCATTTACAGACTGACAGAGAAATTTCCAGGTGTGGGAAGTGGTAAAAGAAAGGGTGAAACTGACTCTTGGCTACTTTTGGGGATTTTCTTCTCACACAGAAATGATTCAAGGAGAAAAACATTATATCTCCAGTTCAGACTCTGGCTCTGAATTATTACTTCTTTTGAGCAAAACTTTTCAATATTTTCAAATGAAATTCAATAATAAGTTAGGAGAGTAAAACCAGTATTCATTAGCTGTAAATAATTTTTAAAAACCACCTATTTTTTGGTTTAATCTCTCTCTTTTTTTTTTTGTTAATTTGTTTGTTTAGTTTCTTATTTTTTCACTTCTTTCTGACAACTTGTAGGAACATACTTTTGTATCATTCTAAGATATTTGTTTCCTCAGGTGGCAAACATTAAAGGTTAAAAACTCACCATGGTCCTTAGTCTGAGAACAAAGAGCTGACATAGCCTTACCATAAAGTCATAGGGTCCTCACTATCAGCTGAACTGAACTATGATGTGGCAACTTTATACACAGACAGACACTGGAACCAGATATGCTTTTGTAAAGAGAATGGAAAGATTCTGATTCACTGTTCAGATTAATTGAAAGCATAATGAAAACATTGGGACAAGGAATTTGGAGTGCTGAGAAGAAGAAAAGAAGAGATAGACTCCACGGTGTGCCATGGGTTCCAAACCTACAATGTTCATAGTGCCTAAGTCGAAGATCCTACCAAAGAGCCCATACGTAAAATAGGAGAAGCCATTTGCAGAAAAAATAAGGTTTTCTTTTATGAAAAAAAAACCCAAAAACCAAAAAAAGCCCACAACTGTGGTTCATTAATTGCATGTGCAGGGCACACATTGGAGAAAATAAATAGATCCTGTCATACCTGAAATAGAAAAAAGGAGGAGATGATGGTGGGGGAAAAGAGACGCAGTGATACATAAGACATGACATGAAAGCCAAAGTCAGATAAAGTGAAAGACCAAAATAAGAAAGAACAGTGACACAAAGTCATAGCACAATCTTAAAAGCCAATGTCAGGACACAGGATCATGGATGTTTTCAATCTGTCTGCAATTTCCTTGAATAAATTGGCTTTAAAGATTTGATAGCATTTTCTTCAGGAAGGTCTGCAGCCCTATGAAGATGTATTGCATTGGCTAGCCACAAGTTCGAAGTCCCACTATAATGTGGTTTTCAGTTCAGAGTAAAGGATTTCTTCTATTAGAAATTATCGTTAATAAGAAGATGCCTGTCAGTTGACCTTTCTCAGCAAAAATATCACTGGTAAAATCTTTCTAAAAATCTGACATATGTCTCAAATATATCAATTGAATCTTCATTTTGGGGCCAAAATCTCATCTTCAGCTACATGTTCATAATTCACATTAACATCAGTGGAAGCTTAGATAAAATCCAAGGGCAAAGTTTGTCCTCTATTCCTCAAAGGGTTCTCACATTGTATGGAAAAGTTTAGGTTTTCATAGATCACAGAATTATAGAGATGTTGGTTGGAAATGATTCCTCTAATCCGACTTTTGTCTCAGGGAAGGAATATTGCCAGCACTGGATCACATCATACATTGTCTGTGTCTAAATAAGTCTTGAAAATCTCCAAGGATGGAGATTGCACAAACTCTCCAGACAAAATTTGTCAATTTTGCCCTACCAGTGAAGAAAAGTTTTCTTTCTTTTTTTACTTTTTTCTTTTTTTCCCCCCCTTGTCATTAGTAATGACTGTGGGGAAATGGGATGTGGAATATCTGGCCCTAAGTATATGATATATTTGGTTCCTGACTCAACAAAACAAATTACCAGTGACTTAACCTTAAGCAGATGCTTCTGCATATTGTAATGGATGGAAATTACCTAATAGAATTTCAAGTATGTATTTTGACATCCAGGACAGTATAGTGGTTGTCTGACACTTAGTGGAGTTAGGAAAGAGCTTAAAATTTAACTACTTGTTTACCTAGTGTAGCAGACTAATATTCCTCTGCTAGTAATATAAACAAGGGATTATTTTGGAAATCACAGAGTTTTAACTGAGCTGAGCTGTTGACACTGTGAGTCAATGCAAATCTAAGGCACAATGCTTAGAAATCTGATCTGTAAAGCATTTGAAAGTCTTAGTTTGTAGTTTTAGAGTAGACCTCTCTTTGAGATAGATAGAAGATCTAAATTTAGGTATTGACATGCAATTGTTTAAGTGAAGTAGGAATGGGATTTAGCTGCCTGAGCATAGATTCTTTGTGCCAGTTGTGGTGTCCTAGGTTATCCAAGGGATCTGAGCAGGGCTGCGCATTACAAAGGCCCTAAGGAAGATCTGAGCCCCCCTGGAGAGGCTGCTGGAGACTGGATAGGGGTCCCTCAGACACCTCAAGTAGCAGCAGAAACTTGTGCTGGCATTTGAATCACAGCCTCTCTATTTTATTAATATACTGGAAGGAACATATAGAGTGATTCAGTTCAGTCTAAAGTAAAGATCAGGTGTCCATAGGTAGGTGCCCACAGGTGCAACAGCTGTCTTAACTCCCACTGTAGTCAATGGACCTTTTAGACATCAAATTTTAGGGATCAAATTCAGTTGTAGGCACAGAGTTGCCTAGTGCATTTGAGATGCGCAAGGGATGCCCGAGCTGGGGTTGGAAGATATGGCAAAGAGTTTATAGGATACCCATGGCCTCCTGATCTGGCAGATGGAGACCAGGTGGAATATCCGAGGGCACCTAATATAAGCAGAAGCCTGCTGATTTTGGCAAGGCGTGGGAAGTGAGGAGGAAGATGTGGGTGTTAGACAGACGTGCTGAAATCCTGTCAGCAGCCAGCTCTTGTCACTGTCTCTATATCATAGAAACAGTTGACAGCACATATTGACACTTTCCAGTGTAAAAATTGTCTTCAGTGTCAGTGTTTCCCAACAGTTTAAAGTGTTGACACCCTAAATGATGAGTCTCAGAGAGAGAAAAAAGTAAAAAAAAAAAAAGAGGATGCTGTAAAGGAAAGGGGAGACAAAATGTATAAGGGAATGAGAATTTGTGGGCATAGTCCCTGACACATCAGGGAATGGAAAATACTTGAACCAGAATGGACTCTGGATGGTGGAGGACAGGGACAGGGCTGTGAAGGAGGCTCTCTGAGCTCTGAGACTCTGGGGAACAGCAGAATAGACACTATGTGAGGACCCTGAGGAAAAGACATACAGCAGATGGTGGGGATAAGGGCTGGAGGGGAAGTGTCTGTCCTGGCTATACTTCTAGTAAGAAGCAGCACCAGGGCCTGTTCACTGGCCCCAGTGCCAGCTGGCACATTTCAGACACAGCCTTACTTTTAAATACTCTGCCTCCAAACAAGGAAAAATATATCTAAGATTCCTATTGGGAATGTTTCTGGCCAGGGGTAATGCCTGTGTCCAGGCAGCACTGGAGCAATGCTAGGTGACCAGGGACAACACCAGGAGGGACTATTTTAATGACAGCTGTGTGTCAGGGCTCAGATCCGTCCTCGCACTATTTGATTTAGTAATCAATGTTTGTATTATCCATTCCCAACAGCTTTTCCCAATGGCCGTTTTGGATAGACCTCTGTTTTGGGTGCCAGGTGACTCTAGCTGCATAGATATGAGCCACACTGTACTGGTTGCCCTCGAGGCTGCAGAACAATCCTTTTCTGATTTCATTTGCTAATATAACAGTCTTCCCAAAATGGGCAGGAGAAGAGGAAAGAGGACTGGGACATGTTGATAAAGAGGAAATCTGGGGATAGGAAATCTCCTGGTCCCTGGGAAAATGATGGAAAACAGAATCAAGGACAATGACACCTTGATCTTGGGAAGGATGGGAAGGCAGGTGTAGGAAATGCCTCCCTAATATCATAGGAATGTGGAAACACAGGAACCTTTGTCTAAAGCATCTGAGTGTGATCCTACTCCTTCTTTCTCACTGATGCTTCAACCACAGTGTTAATTCCTGGCTGAAACACTTGCCAGTTTTTAGGTCTTTGCAGGACTCTGAAGAACCCTGAACAGAGTGAAAGCCAGAACTGCGGCATCTGAAAATGGGAACAATAAGCACTGTTATGACCTACTTGTAACCTTCAAAGAAAGGATATCAAACTATCCCTTAGAATGCTTGAATTTCATACAAAGAAGCCAAAAAGTTAACTGTCCCAGACCATCCTTAATTCTTTTCCATAAAATTGATCTGTGCAGAGTTTAGTGGAGAAATTTTATTTTAAAGAAGATTTAAGTTTTTTAAAATGGATTCTTTTTTGATTCAGAACAAAACCCCCAGAATCTGAAAAGCCTGATTCCATGAGATGACCTTAGATCTTTAGACCTGAAAAGATCTGTGATTTATTGGGGTGTTTGGTTTCCAAGATCTGAGTCAGTCTATCAGGAAGTTTACCCTGAATGTTTGGTTTGTGACAATCCTGGAGAAATAACTTGGTAGGAAGCCAAACAAGCTTCCATCAAAACATTGCCAGAATTCTGGAGCAACGTTGTCTGAGCTGAAGTGTCCCTAAAAATGATGACAAATGAATTCAGAATATCTGAGTACTTCTGAGCAGCTCTGCTCCTGATTAGTAAATCCACTCATGTGTCCTTCCAAGGTCCATCATTTCACTCCTGTCATTTCCTGGACAGAAACAGCAAAGTACCGCCTTCCCACCACGTTGTTTTACTTATCCCTGGCTTCCCAAATTCTTTTTCCCCTGGTAATTTTCTGGATTTTTTTTTAACCCCTTTATGTTTCCACAAATCTACTGTCACCTGAATTCTTCAGTTGTCTAGGAAGAAGCCATAGTGGAATCTCAGTTCCTTTAAGCAAATTCAAGGACATATGAATTTTCAGTATTCAGAAGTCATCTGTGTGGTTCCAGGTAAAGAATAGGTTTTTGGTCTTCTGCTGGATTGTTTATTTTTCAGCCTTAGAAGTAAGAACAGGAACACAAGGGAGTCTTCTATAAGCAAGGATGTTACTCATATGAGACCTCATCAACTAAAAAAAAATATATCCCAAATATCTCAGCAGTGTGATATTTATTAAATTAGAGTAATTTGGTATTCCTCTTGCAGTTATGGTTAGCAGTATCAATTGCAGACAAAGACGGCAGTGGTTAGGTATGACATCAACAGAGAACAAGGACATTGTAAAGCCCAAGGCCAGGGAAGTACATAGAGCTCAGGAAAACATTTGGACACTTTCCTTGTGCAATGAATCCAGCTGGGTCAGATAGAGGATTTACAGCCTCTTATCTGATTGAAGCTTATCTTGCCTTTTTTCCTGAAGAAGACAGATTCCTTATTCAAGCAGCAAGCCAGGAGATGATCGGGACAGTTATAAGGGCGTATCATTTGTAAAAGCAAAGCCAAATTTTCTCTTCTTGCCTTAAGTGATCTGGGTACATAAAATAGATACCCAAATTGTGTGTGATCTGACCTTTTCTCAAGCTAGCTTGGAAGTGTCTTGCTTTTTTTTCAGACCTAAAGAAAGGTTTAACCATCTGAAAGTTGCTCCAATATACATCAGTTAATTGAATAGAAAACACAATCTCCTCCTACCATTCTCACCTCTTATTCTCAGTAACAAATGTCTGGAATAATGGTTTTAAAAAAACCCACAAAACCAACAATGTGTTTTATCTAGTTCGGAATTAATGTGTGCCCACATAATGTGCTTCCTCTGGAGCTTTACTTTCATTCTTGGTTCACCTTGTTCTCCTCTTACATACTGAGTTTTCTGGTTTTGCCAGTCTCGGCCAGAGGTCTGCTTACTGGTTATCACCTAATAATTGTGGTTCTGAGAGACACAGTCCAAGCAAGGAGCATTACCAAAGGAAGAAAGCGGATGGCACCCTGACTACTGCTTCTAAAAAACATGTAATTGTTGAAGGGATTACCAGACTAATGAAGAGGTGCTTGGACTCAGTTCAATAAACTGAAGAGAAATATTTGAATTTCAGAAGATCAACATGTCTCAAAAAAAAAAAAACAGGTCCAAATGAAGTGATTCAGTATCTCATATTTTCCAGAACTTTTGATTTGATGGAAGTGTCAGTATTGTGTCCAAATCTGAATATCAAAAGGTGGGAGGGAGGATTTGTCCCCAATCAAATTTCCAAGTATCTTAAGTAGTCTATACCCATGAAGCTCACTTTTCTCCCCTGAAGAGTTTTCTTAAAGAGATAATAACAGTTGCCCTTTGGCAATTTTTTCCAGGCCTTTATGTCTCTACAAATGTTTGCTTCACTTCTGTAGCAAAACTAAAATGCTGCAAGCATTTCATGTTTACGTGAAAGCTTATTGCTGTAGTAAGCACTCTGCAGTTGTACAACCTGTAGCCCAAGCAGTAAATTCACATCCCATCTTTTACAATGAATGAAGAGTTGACGTTGCGTTGCCTGGGTGCTCAGCACTCCTGGTATCAAACACAACTCAATCTCCGATGCGCTCATTTTGCTTCACTGACTTCAGAGGGCACTCAAGCAGGCCTTGGAAAAATGTTCTAATTTCAGTAGTTGCACTTCTCATTATTTGTAACACATTCTTATTAGGTTTTTTAATGCATAAGAACCTTGAAGAGTAGCTAAGTAGATCAGTTCACTAATTCCTGTGAGCTAAGAAAATGAATTATTTTCTCCTGTATTTTCTAATTTGAGCTCCTTGTGGCCTACATAAAATTTTTGCCTGCATTTTTTTATAGTCAAGAAGGTCAAGAATAACTGTAGCCAATAAACAAAGAAGCAAACAATAATGCAACAATAACATTTAGAAAGATTAATGCTAGTGCCTGAATGCTCAATGCTCCCGGGAAAATTAATTTTCCTGAAAACATTAATTATTCCTTTTCTTAGGTCCAATGCAAGTTGAACAAGTGCTGTGCTAAACGACCTTGAAGGTTACAGAGGTTGATGCAGCTCTCTGATAAGTTTCAGGGTCTGTCAGATTTTGAGCAGATCACACATGCCCTGAAGTCTTCCTCAGAAGACGCTGTTGCTGTTGTGGTTAGAGTCATAAAAACAGAATCATTTTGGTTGGAAGAAACCATTAAGGTCATCGAGTCCAACTATTAACCTAGCCCTGCCAAATCCACCACTAAACCATGTCTCTCAGTGCTACACCTACACATTTTTTAAATACTTCTGGGGATGGTGACTCCACCACTTCCCTGGGCAGCCTGTCCCAACACTTGATAACCCCTTCAGTGAAGAATTTTTTCCTAATATCCAATCTAAACCTCCGCTGCCACAACTTGAGGCCATTTCTTCTTGTCCTATCACTTGCTGCTTGAGAGAAGAGACCAGTTCCCACCTCGCTACAGCCTCCTTTCCTAAGATCCTATGATCTTCCTTTCCTAAGATCTCCACAGCCCTTTGGATGCTGATAGTCTCCCCTGCTCTCCATGGAGTCATTCTTCCCCAAAACGTGGATTTCTTTCATCTGAAGCTGGATGGCTACTGCATGGCGTCCTATATCTGAGCAACCTTCCTTGGATCCTCTGAAGTGGGTGTTTTTAGCATGCTGTTCATTTGACCTGCCTTAGGAGGAGCTAAATCACCAGGTACCTTGCCCAGATCTCCTCCGCTTGCAAAGAGTGCCCACGGTGTCTGTCTCAGACATAGATATATACATTTATCCAGGTGAATTTTGCCACAATGTAGGACCAGAAGGGTGGGCAGCAGAGTGCTCACAGGCTTTGGAGTCACTCTGTGCTTCCATTTGATTAATTCTGCAAAGACAGCAGAGGTCCAACTGCAGTAACACAGATCTGGTCTGTCCAGTCTGCACAGTGCTGGCTGCACCATGTGTGAACTTAATGGTTTGAGTTTGAACACCTCTTTGCTGTGCTGCAAGCTGTGCAGTGTCTATTCTGGCCCAATATAAATACGTTTGGGAACACTCTTACCATGTGCAAGCACTCTCCTATTTTTCCAGTGCTGTCAGCTTTTCTGATTTTATGACAAACTTCCTGGTATCTACTGTTTTCCTGAAGGTCTCATTCTTTAATGTCCTGCTGCGTAAATGACTGAACTTTCATTTTGAGAGAAAGTGCAGTCTTCTGACATGGGGAAATATTTGAAAATTCAGTTCCACAGAGCAGCACTCAAGTTAAAAAAACAAACAAACCACACAACAGCAAAAAACCCTGGTATTATTTCAAATAATAAATAACAGTGATTCTTATTTTTACGGGGTCCTAAATCATAATACTCTTTCTCCCTCAGCAGTTTTGGGTTTTGACCAGTGATATGTTGCTCTTTTGATCTTTTTTTTTTTTTCCTCTAGCAATTACTGGAGAAAGAGAAAAAAAGCCACTCTTCCTTCTGCGGTTGACCACAAACCCTGATGTAGCATTCGCTTCCAAGGTTAAATTCGGCAGTTCTTCTCTCTGACTTTCCTTGCACGAAGCCAAGGGCATAGGGTTTCCCAGAGATGGACCTGGTTGGGTTGCACTTTCTTCCACTGCTCTTCTCCATGGTTTTTCCTGATTTAGCCCCCTTCCCTGCTGTACTCTGGTGGTCCCAAAAGATGTTTCTGGCAGTTGCAGGAGGTTTGGTGACCTGCGTGCAGGGGCAGGATGAAAACAAAAAGACCATCTGCTTTCTGAAGCTTGGGTCACTTAGGCAACGGTGAGCATCCGTTCCTCCTGGCTTATCTCAAAAGGAAAGCGTTGGAACTGGAATGGGTGGGGGATGCTACTTTAGTCAGTGTTAGGTGTGATCAACTACCAGGACATCTGGTAATTACTTCCTGCAAATCACAATACCTTACACGAATCTTTAAGCAGCTAGGAACACTGTTTCTTTTAACCCTTTCCATCAAGGGAAATAAAGGAGAAGACCACTTAGCAGATACTCTGTTCAATCTCTATTCAAATGTTGAGTAAATTAACCTTGTCAAAATGCTTTTGAGCACGGAAGTAGCTGCTGCCAGAACATTTCTGGCAGCATCTGAGGCTCACCCTACTTGTGCTGAGGATTTCAGACCTCTGTCATGGTAGTCTGAACAAAGGGAGCACCAGTTGGCAGAAGAACTTCCACGCTTTCTTTTTTGTTTTACTTAATGGTGGTCCTGATTTAACCCCAGTTGGCAAACAGGGCCACGCAGCTGCTTGCACTCACCCCCAGTGGGATGGGGGAGAGAAATGGAAGAGTAAAAGTGAGAAAATGAAAAAGACTTGTGGGGTAGAAATAAAGAGAGTTTAATAGGTAAAGCAAGAGCCCCACATGCAAGGAAAGCAAAACAAGAAATCATTTACTGTTTCCCATGGGCAGGCAGATGTTCAGTCATCTCCAGGACAGCAGGGCTCAATCATCCATAACATCACTCCGAAAATCCCCCCTCTTCCTTCTTCTTACCCCAACTTTATATATGGAGCATGATGTCATATGGTACGGAATATCTCTTTGGGGACAGTTGGGGTCAGCTCTCCTGGCTGTGTCTCCTCCCAGCTTCCTGTGCCCTCCCAGCCTGCTTGCTGATGGAGCAATATGAGGGGCAGAAAATGCCTTGGCTGCCTGGCAACAACTAAAACCACCCGTGTGTTCTCAAAAGTATTTTCTCATCCCAAATCCAAACCATAGCACTTACAGGAGCTGCTAATAGAACTCTCTCCTAACAGAAACCACGACAACCGTATTACTCTTTGGCTTCCTTGTTTCCTTCTTTTCTTCCTTTCTTTCTTCCAGACAGATAAACCTGGGATATGTTTTGCTGAATTTAATTTACCTCACAAAGCAGAACTCCACCTGTTTTAAACAAGCAGTCTGACAGTTCAAAACTTCACACAGGTATCATGACTCTTCCTTCTGTCATGTCCCAAATTTAAAGAACTTTAAAACTAATGGAAAGGACCAAGGCTTTACTCCATGTGATGCCTTTTGAAATGTTAATTTGAAAGGGACAAAAAACTCTCAATTAGAAATAGTGCCATGCCCTTTGGGTATGATCCCCTAATTAAAGTTTGCTCTGATGACATTGTTCTGAATATTTTGTGGCTGTATCTGATGCTGAGAGGTTTGGGATAGGGTGGAGTTTCTGATGAACAGGGCAGAACAGAAATTATCTCCTTCCTGCATTTGCAATTTAAATAAATCTCAGCAGAATTAATTGCTTGTGGTACAAATACCTCATTTCTAAGTCATAGCTGGATTCATCAAGGCTGATTCCCCCCTCAGTTGCACACTTTCTCCAGTAAATGAGTCTCTATTAAAAAAAATCATTTGCAAGCCTCATGATTTGTACCAATGAAATGAGAAAAATACGCCTTTTCTTTAATATTTTTTAACTTTCCATCTTTGCAAACTTTGAAACTTTGCACGTTTCAGTGTTTTCTCACCTGTTCCATGGAATCTTTAAGAAGCTTGGAGGCTTCCCATCTGAGGTCTTTTAACTGATGGTTTAGCAGGGAGAAAAATTCAAGGGAATGAACCAAATGCCCCACTAGTGACTAGCCTAGGTCAGCAGCTTCAATAAACAGTTTAATCTCGTTGTTAAAAGAGAAATAGTGGTGCTGTTGTAATATGACTAATTGACAGGTGCTTTAGTGCACATCAGAGAATGTTGACTGGAAGAATGCTAAAGGGAGAGAACCCTGTTGTGAGCATTATGAGCCAACTGGAACCAAAAATAACCATGAAGATGAAAGACCTATAGCTTTTTAATGGAGTAACTGCATCCTGACAAATGCAGTGTTTTTCAGGTAGGTACTGAATTTTTTTACAAGTCTTCCCAGTGTCTGTAGTCATGACCTTTCTTTCCAGCCTGCCTGGCTCGCTCCAGGCTGCTGTCAGGCAGAGAGAGGTCCCTGTTTCCTTGTGTCCATGCTGGCTGGAAAGGTGACCAGCCTCAGACCAATCCCAGCTGTTCCTCACCAGCAAAGTTACTTCACCTTCCTACCGAACAGCTCAGCAGCTTGGGACCATGCTCATTAGCCTGATTCAGACAAAACAAGCCAGATTCACTGAAATAATTTGGATGCTGTTGATAGAAACGGCACTTTTACTGGCTGCTGAGCTGGAACTGAACAGGAAAAAGATAATCATCAGGAAAAGATGAACATCTGAGGATGGGCTGGAGTTGGTGGCTTCAGCCAAGGCAGTGGTGAGAAGCAATGAGATGGCTGTTTGATTCTCAAATTGCAACCTAGATCATATTTTAAACCGCATTTGGGAGGGAACATGTAGATAACCCTTTACAGAAGCTCTCTTCTGCTACTTCAACACACACCTACAGCTAGGTCAGGAATTTTTCCTCTGAGGCTCCAGTCTTTTGGAACAGCCCTCCTCTGTTTCAGCCTCATTGACTTATACTTGCTTATCAAATATCCACTGAGAAAAATTATCTGTTTTCCCTTGTCTAAAACACCTAATTCTTTCCTTCCTCTCAATGATTATTTATCTCCATATTTAATTAATTAAATGCTTGGCCTTTTGAGATAGTTTTTCTTCAGGATACCGCATAACACAAAGCTTTGTAGTAGGTTTGCAGTTGGATGGTAAAAAGCTTTAATTTATCCTTCTGCAGAATTCCAGATGCATTTCTGTGGAGCAAGTGTACACTTTTCCACCCTGTAGAAATGCCCTGTAGTTTCTGCACACTTTTCCACCATTTTCCACCCTGTAGAGAAGAGAACATAAAATGGAGATGTTTTCTGTGTATGCAGTTTTGTTTGCTTACCTCTTCCAATTGTTTTGAGAGTCCTTGCAACTGAAAGAAAAGTAGCCTGCATCAGACTTAGTCTTCTATATTTCTTAATCCAAATGGCAAATGGACAAATGGTTTATGACCTTTCCAGATTGCAGCCACAATGAGGAGTGGCAAGCAAGATGAGGAACATAATTATATGAGATACTATTTGCCTGCATAGTTGATATGACTTGTGATCCCACAACGGTTTCACAGCAGGGACAATAACTCAAGATTTTTTTGGCTGGACCAAGGGACCAACCTAATTGCTGATCTAATCACAGAATCACAGAATCACCTAGGTTGGAAGGGACCTTTTAAGATCATCTAGTCCAACCAATGGAAAAAAAAA
>JAOXNO010000024.1:113689832-113700427 GCA_028565335.1 Limnodromus scolopaceus
CCAGCACCTCAATGTCTTTTTTGTGGTAGGGGGCCCAAAACTGGACACAGTACTCGAGGTGGGGCCTCACCAGTGCCAAGTACAGGGGGACGATCACTTTGTGTACTTAGCAAGAGTTTCCTGCAATTATCATTTTGTGTTACTCATAGTTTATCTGACCCATCCACATGCTTGGTGAATGTTTAGGCTATTGAAAGGTATCAGAGCAGGCTCACAGTTTCTCTCTCAGCCTTCCCTAAAGGTATCTTAGATCCATGCTTTCAAAGCTTTCACCTCTGCAACTGGACATAAGGCTTATTCTGAACTTGATTGTCAGCTGTTGACCAAACTTAAAATGAGCTGTAGGCAGAATACAAATGTTTCATCTCACCAGATGTAGACACCTACACTTATGACTGAGGCGGTCACCTTGGGCTCCCTCTGTATTGAGACATTTTTGGAGCAATATCCATGCCATTTTAAAATAAGACAGATCAATTGTCTCATAAAGTGTTTTTTTTCTCTTTCTTCAGTTTGGCTATAAGAAGAGACCATGTTGACTAACTCCAATTTGCACATCCACCCTGTAGACCTTAAATGCCCTACCCAGAATACCTTTTTGTGAAACAAGTGCACAGACTACTCTGCTGCCCTATCTTGATGTTTTTCAGAGCAAAAATTATTCAGGGGAGTAGAAAGAAATACAAGGAGGAGAAAGGAGCATCTGTTCTAAGGAGCTATTAAAATGAAAGCCGAGAAACATCTAGGAGACTCACGGATTGGACATGCCACACTAAGTACAAGGTCAGTAACATCTGCACTGTAAAAGCTTTGTTTGCATAGTGCAGCAAGAGTAGGATCTGCCCGAATCCCACACAGGATGCATTCTGGACTGTGAATTTTGGCTCCTGGATTTCATTTCTGAAAGATAATGAGGAAGAGAAGATACCATGAGATTTCATAAAAAGAGGCTGGAAGCCCATGTGGCCTGATTCATATTTTTAATACAGGGCGTGCATGCTATTGTAGAACTACTGATTAATTACATGTTTTCATCTGACTAGAAACAAAAGCTTCATGCTGGGGTGAAAAATAGGATGAACAATCTCATCAGTAGAGCTCTGGACAAATTTAGCACATGCAGTTTAAGTCAAATCTGCATTTCATTGAACTCATTGAAAAAAACCCTCAAAGACTTTTGTAGGCCCCTAGCCTTTTCACCTTCTGCTTAATTATGTTACCCTCTGCTTAATTATGTCCTGGTAGTATTATAATGCTTCAAAACTTCTTCAGCTTCCAGATGAATCTGCCTGTATTGGATTCTGCTTTTTTATATCTTCCTCTGATACAATTCTGAATCGGGGCGTAAAAGCTGCAGCCACAGAGTTTCCTGGAGGACTTGACAGAACACTGCAAAAGAGCACTTGATTTTGTCTTTATTGTGCCACACATGAATGCCTCCATCTCGTTAATGTAGGAAATGTGTTATCTGAGGGAGAGGAGCTTCGAAGCTTGGAATGGCAGTGGTGTGTTTTAGAGCCTCTGTTTTTTTATTTTATCTATTAGATGGCATGGCAAATTAAATGTCTCATCACGATGAAATAGCAGCTTTTTCAAATGTGTCCATTTGGCAAGAAAATAGTGTATTTTTATCAGTGCACTAGCCTCAGTCCCACAGGGGGACCGACTGGCTTCCAAGCTGCAATAAAGGAAATGACAGCTGGGTTAGTTGTTGTTGGGCTCTTCTTTTTGTGCTGGAAGCATTTATTTGTATGCTTTCACAGGGGATCCTTCCCTGAAAACTTTTTCATCTAGAAGCCTTCTTCATTCACAGAAATGTTAGCTGTGGAATGGAGGCCTACAAACACCCGTGTCGCTTCCTGCTCCTGCTGCAAAACTGCTCTTGTCTGAGTCTGTGCTTTCCTCTCCTCATGGCCTCTGCTGACCAAGAGGCAAAATCGTAGTAAATGTTGGGCTCCTGCAAAGCTGTACAAGTAGTATGTTGGGAGTGTACTAGATGGATGTGGAAGAAGACGGAGGAATTGTGAGCCCTAGAGCGGCCAAACCCAGAGATGTAGTGTGATACGAACACAAATATTTCAGGCTGATAGGCAGTTTGATACAGTCCTTGTGTAGCTACTGTCACTAGCTGTGCACCACAGACTATCTCTAATCTAGGGATGACTTTGTCAATGTCATGATAAGTTTTTCTCTGAATCAGGGAAATCTTTTTCCTGAGTGCTCTAAGCTGAGGAACCGAAATCAAAGTCCTTTGTCCTTTACTCTGTCTTCCCCACTCTAAATATTAGAGTAACTTTCAACGTCACCTGTGTCATGTCTTGGCTGGACAAGAGCAACAGCCTGTACCTAAACCCCTGTAGCCCCTAAGAAGCCCCATCTCAATCAGGATCATGCAGCAGCAGTAAGAGTAAACACAGGTCTAACAGACCTGCTTTCAACTAGCCGCTCTGTCCCACAGGGACCAGGATATCAAATTCAAACATCTTACTCTTTATCACTGAGATAATTAGGGCATGTCTGCCCTGTGGATGTAAAGAAACTTGAACCAGCTCTGCCGCTGACTCTGCAGACAGAAATGCTATGTGTCGACTGAGTGCTTACATCTTCAATGGCTTTGGCACGTCTGCACCTTGTTCCAAACCATGGTGTAAATCAGTCCTTAATGAGAGGGAAAGAGAGATATTTAAAAGACTGCAAAGGAATCTTAACAGAGTTGCTTAAACCTGCTTCTCTGACACAGTGGCCTCAGCACCCCTTGAAGCACTCAAGGATCGGTGTACACACTGTGGACACAATAAAGACCCAATACACTTCCCTCTGACTGGCTCCAGGGAGAGATACAGTTTTCTTTTGACATGGCCCTCACAAAAGCAAAATATACCCATTCTGTAACAACAGCAACACAGATCTTTCACAGGAAGGTGGAAATCTCTAATTAGGAAGACAAGAATGGACTTGAACAAGATGTCACAGAGAAAGGCACCATGAAAAGACTGAAAGAGGAGGTCAAGGGGTGAGGTTTTAACTTGGGTAAAGGAGAAGTAAAATCTTCTAACTTTTCTTTCCAAACTATACTTTTCTCTCTCTAAAGTGCATCAGAAGATTATCTGGTAGAAAACCAGACTGAAAAAATGACATCCTTATCCATAACAGTCTTGTACTATGTCAAATTCACCTACACACAGTCATTCTGTCCTATCTACATATAGAATCTAAATATAAGGTGCTAACAAAGGTGTGTTTCTTCAAACTTTATGAAAAAAGTCCCCAGAAAAGCTGCATAGAATGATGGAGGGTTTTTTATTGCCCCTTGTTGCATTTTTTATGTTATCCTGGGTCAATTCATTCCTGACTTGCCTCACAAATTTCAAAACAATCTAATAATAATATTTTCAAATTAGCACAGTTTTTACACCTTTAATTTCAGTTCCAGTGTTTCTTATGATACAGAAGGTAACAAAGAAATTCAGGTGAAAAGGATGGGTGATGGAAATAGGGAAAAAGTACCATTTGGTGAAAAGCTACCTGTATCCTGAGGTACTTGGACAGGCAAGGATAGAGCTAGAGGGATATATGTACTGACTACTTAGTACCTACTTTTTGCATTATAAACTGCTGAATTCTGTTTTCTGGCTTATTCATTTAGAAACAGCGTGTTGGATGGATATGATCTAGAGCAGAGGTTGGACTGATCCTGTTTTTTATAAGAAATGTGCATTGCATCACCATACTAACAGCCAAAGTCATTAAACACAGTTTAACTTGTATGAACTTGTCAAAGCAAATTTTGTTCACTTTTCTTTAGATAACATCCAGTTTCATTTGATATGTATCTAGTTTACATCTATAAATTTAGCTGAACTCTATTCTGCAAAACATTGGCTAAGATTTTAATTTAGATGAATTTGTTTCAAGAGATTAGATAATTATCAACTTGTGGGGAAGATGATACTTCATTGTGTCCATAGGCAAGGAGAGAAAGTCCATCTCTTGGAAATACTTAGATGTGAGAAAACAATTGAAAGCATGTTTTAGAACACGATATTTCACTAAGCACAGGACAGTGCCTGGCTATTTAAACCAGGCAGTCTCTGTTTTCTATTATTCCATTTGATTATATACTGACTTTATTAGATCAGTTCCATAATATTTACAAAAAATGACATTTTTTGAAAAAGGACATAAATCTTCAAATGCTAAAGAAACTCAGTGAATGGAGTTACATATTCAAGTTGTTTTTGCCAAATGAAATGAAAGTCCTTATTCTTCTGTCCTTTAAGAGGGCAGTAAAGTGGTTGGGGGCATTGATGCATGTGAAGTTTTTACCATGTTATAATGCACTTCCTTATTTATTGTGATCCCAACTTTTTAATTATAGAAGAAGTATAATCTTTTATGACACTATTGACCATCATTTTTTAAAACTTGGCCTTATAAATCCTGGTGAAGTTTTTATATAAATCTATTTAGAAATTTTAATGACATATAAAGCTTCAGTGGTGAAAGAAGCACTCAGTGCATTTAATATTACTGAACACAAGGATGCAACCATTAATTCACTCTCTTGAGCTGTCTTCTGTAGCACTTTTTTGAAAGGGGAAATAAAGTTATCTCTTCAACAAGATAATATTGGCAGCCAGGATGAATCACTGTTATAGTCATTTGTGATGAGTTCAACAACCCTCCTCTTCCTCCCAATGCTATTACCTTTCAACTTACCTTGACTCACAGCCTGTTTGACATGGAGTCATCTGCATTTCAGAGTTCAATAATATACCAATTTAAAAATATTCCCAACCTGCATTATGAAAGCGGCAGTGCTAAAACTCCAATTGAATATATATCCATTCTTTCCCAGAGACATCTGCACTGGGCACTGACTTTACTGAAATGATGGTCCAACAGTATATTAAACACTGTAATTGTTCTGACTTCACCTTGTTAAAGTTCTTAATTGCTGTACAACTACTTTTACTAGTAAATAAGCAAAATAAATGTCGTGGTTTAACCCCAGATGGCAACTAAGCCTACGCAGCTGCTCGCTCACTCCCCCCTGGTGGGATCGGGGAGAGAATCTGAAGGGTAAAAGCAAGAAAATTCATGGTTGAGATAAAGACAGTCTAATAGGTAAAGTAAAAGCTGCGCACACAAGGGAAGCAAAACAAGAATTCATTTACTACTTCCCGTCAGCAGGTGGGTGTTCAGACAACTCCAGAAAAGCAGAGCTCCATCACACATAGCAGTTATTTGGGAAGGCAAACGCCATCACTCTGAGTATCCCCCTTTCCTTCTTCTTACCCCAGTTTTTAATTGCTGAGCGTGACATCATATGGTGTGGAATATCCCTTTGGTCATTTGGGATCAGCTGTCCCGGCTGTGTCCCCTCCCAACTCCTGTGCATCCCAAACCTACTCACTGGTGGGGTGGTGTGAGGAGCAGAAAAGGCCTTGACTCTGTGTAAGCACTGCTCAGCAATAACAAAAACATCCCTGTGTTATCAATACTGTTTTCAGCACAAATCCAAAACACAGCCCTGTACTAACTAGTATTAAGAAACTTAACTCTAACCCAGACAAAACCAGTGCAAAAAAAAGCTGGAAAAAATGTCCAAAAGTATTTAATTAGTTAGATAAAAAGTGGAAATTTTTGAATGAACTTAAAAATAACAAGAGAGACAAGTTATTTTTTTCTGAGAAGACAAGTTATTTTTAAAATGAGAAAACACTGGGGCAAGCAATGGCTCCCTTGATCACTGCTTTTGTCATTCCAAGAGCCAAACATATGCTCTCCATCTGCAGAATTTCCATTCCATATTGAAGACCAGAAAATAAATCTTAATGAGCCATAAAATAACTTTATTTCCCATGAGCCAGATTCTGATCCTTTACTTCTGCAGAGTACTACATCCTCTTCTATTCAACACCACTGAATTCTCATTGCCACACAGTTTTATTTATCACAAGTGTGTGGTCCTGCAGAGACACTTTGTAAGTATACATAGAAGATGTTAAAAACAAATAAAAGTAAATTTTTCTCCCAGAGAAGAGATTTTTTCAAAATGCACCTAAGCAATCTGGAAGTGCCACTTGCCCTTGATGGAACTTGTTTTTCCAGTTCATGGAGGCTGGTTCTCCCCTGAGAATGTCTCCAGCAGATTTTCAGAAGTCTAAGTATATTTCAGGAATTAGCAAATCCAGCATAAACATCTTATGATAGTAAGAAAAATTTAATTTTGCCACACCATTTATGTCAAAATAATGTTGGGTTTTTTTCTTCTATGGATGAAGCAACGTGGAATTAAATGATGGCTACAAGGGAAGGGAGTGGAGGAAGCCTGTGTCAGAGTGCATTGTGGAGGAGTGAGGTAGGAGAATGAGTAAAGTCTGTTTGGTATGGAGGAGATATGGTGGAATAGACAGACTGAGCAAGGTCACTGAAGGGGTTGTGGCAAAGGTATTTTTCTTTCTCTTTCTCCATGTTTCCCTTGTCATCTTCCTCTTCTGTAGTACAGCATCTAAGAGTACTTTCTGTTTAACAACCTCTCCTCACCCTGTTGTGAATAAATCTCTTTTAGTGTATAATGTAACTAAAATTTTCTCTATTTTTCTCCCTGTCTCAGCAGCCCCTGGGAGTCAGAGTTTTTTCACCTTTCTCTAGCTCCTGGCATGTGTCTGAAAGTGGAAAGGGGGAAGAGGAAAGAGAGCGGCAGGCTGGGCTAGGGGGCTGGAAATGCTCCAAAAAGTGTGGGAGAAGGACTTGATCCCCTTGCTTCTGCTGGTCAGGGTACGTGAAAAGAGGGAATGGTTGTGTCTAGAGGAGGACACCAGAAAACTTTCCCCCTAGCTTTGGCAGAAACGCCATGGCCACCATGACACGTTCTGATGTCCCTGCCCTGTAAATCTGCCCCCAGAAGTCCTGAAAACATAGCCTGTTTTCTGCAGGGTATTTTGTGCCAGAAACCCATGGGATCACCCATGAAATTCATGGGACTAATTAACTACTTGGCATTTTTTAGTAATTACTCCATTCATTTGGCATTTACCACAAAATCCTTGTTTTCTATCTATTGAAGTGTTGTTCAATAAAAAGAAGACTTTTATATTTCTGATGATGGCTAAACCTTATAGTCCAGGAGGCACTAAGCAAGACTTCTTGTGGTAAAATAATCATAGTCCAACCAAATAGGTATTTTTTTCTTGAGCTTTATTCCAGCACAGATCTAATTAATAAGTAAACAGCACATTCCTCCTGTTCCTCCCAGGCCTTCTGGTAAAAGGAACAGAGCAGAAGGTATTTTTTCTAGGCTAAAACTTATGTTGCCAAGTTAACTATGTTTAAGCAGTGAAATATTGATTGAAGAGAGTTTTGATTTAAAGAGCAAGAGGTATATAATGGTATGTTAAAGGAAAGTCAGGTTTAATGAGCACATTTCAAGTATGACTTTCTATTGGGAAAGCATTGCAAATTATTTAAATAATGAGACTGGAGCAAGAATTACAAGTTTATTTTCTCACTTTCTTCCCATATCCCAAGGCAATACAGATGTTACATCTTCGCTGTTTCCCTGCTCCCTAAAAATTGCAGCAACATTAAAAGGCAAATGTCTACTTAATATTTATACAAAGAAAGACATTGATGGGTAACATCTCATCTGAAATGCTTTCTCGTTAGAGAAATTGCATTAGGAACATAATACCTTGCAAGCCTATCTAGGCCAGAAGTCTAATCAAATTAACACCACTTCAGTGCTAATGAGGACTGGTAGTCATTCACCTTAATTAGCCATTCTGAATATATTTTTAGCACCATGCCATTTAGGTAGCTCAGATCTACAGTCCCTTCCAACATCTCATGACCTTAGGTATGAAGTTAGAGAAGCAGAAGGAGTATCAGCAGAGGAAGTTTTGATGCTCCCCTTACACTCCTGACAGAAACTAGGTCATGTCCTTGGTGAATGTGTTCCCAATATAAAATGCAGATGATCACAGTAATATGTTACTATATTTGAAACGTTGAATGGGACTTGCAGATTGGGGTCTGCACGGCTCCAGGGGGACTTTTCCTAGAGCTGCTGGGAGCTGCAAATCCAAATGTGCAGCAGCAACAAGGGAGATGGCCTGGGAGTGTGCGCAGGGACTGGGCTAACCTACTAGTCTCTTACTCATTTTGGATTTACCTTCAGAAAGGGAAAGTTCACTGTATATTATAAAGTTGTTGACACACACTTTCTATAAAAATAAATATTTCCCATATGTGTGTGGACATTTGTTGCTCATTAAGAGTGCCCAAGGTGGCTCCAAGCCACGGTTGTTAGAAGAATGTTTGAAAATTCATCATATTTTAGCCTTAGTGACAGTTTGCTTTTGTTTGATTATATCAATTATGTTTGGATTTTTTCCTAATTTTCTGACTGATAGGGCATAGTACCAGATCTTTTTGAATAAAGGACATAACATGCAAGTTCATTGCAATCAATTACAGGTGCATTTCAGTTTACTTAAAACCTGTGAATTTCATTTTTGCTGCAGATTTCAGTCCATACAATTAAGATGAAATGAGGTGTTCAGTACTTGCTCAGATTCTAATGGAAATAAATCCCTTTAGCTTTACTAAGAACTAGACAGGCATTACATGGAGAAAATAGGCTTGAAACAGTCTGGGAAAGGTTTGTTTCACTTCCATGTTTTTTCCTGGATAAGCTCACAATTTTTGAGACAGGAAGAAGGAGACAGACTGGGGATCTTCCTAGTTACATGTTCCAGAGGGAAACCCTTTCAAGTTGTCGTCATTTAAAAAAAATGTTCTGCTGAATGTGGATTTATTTTTTTAGACAGAGATTTTACATTATTATCAATTAATGTCACAAACACGGTCCTTTTTCTTTATTGGGAATAGTAATTATTCTAGAATAAAAATCTTTCAGTGTTTGCAACTCAAATTCTGATCCTATAAATCCTTTAATCACTGTCCTCTATGTATCTTTCTGTGCAGATGCAGTGATTGTCGTTAAGTTCAAATATATGGATAAGATTTGCTAAGCTAAAAGAAAAATATGATTATTTAATGATTTGGATTCAGAAAAGGAGAACCCTCCCTTATAAATTTTTCGTAACAGTAAAGCAAATTGTGTTTTTCCTTACCACAAACAAATCTTCCCATGGCAATCTTTGACAGAAACTGCAAGATAAATGGATTCAGATTGCAGGTCCAACATGAATTTAGATACTAAAAATGTACTATTAAGTAGTAAATAGCTAAGGAATGGGCTAGAGTTGGTAGAGGCACTGTCGTTTTTGTGCAGAGTCTCAGAGTTTTGACAACAACAATATCTTTATTTCCCTCCTCATTGATCAAGCAGCAGACCAAATGGAGGAAGCTCTCTTGTCAGACTGGCTTTCAAATTAATGAGAGAAAGAAATCAGTGTTTCATGGCATTTTCTCCGGGTGCTGGTAACTGTTTAGTCAGTCCTTACTCTGGCGCTGACTCATTCTTACTCCCCGAGCCCATCACTGCAGACATCTCAGAATTATTCAGTTCTTTCAGACATCTCCATGTCTAAAGTTTTCAGATACCCCATTTTCCGAGCTTCTCATAGATGGTCTTGGAAAGTGATAATATTTTCTGCCTCTAAAAAAACTGAGATCCTCAGCTGTCATTTTTATATTTGCCCCATGGTTTTTGTTTCATACACATTTGGGAATTGTCACACTGAAACCTGTTAGAACACTTTCTTACACAACTGAGAAGAATATACTGAAGAAACCTCTTATCGCACTGTTTTTCCTGTTGGAAACTTCTTGCTGAGTTGCCCTCCCCTGTGTGTGAGTACAAAAAGGTAGAAGATTCCAGGTAAAATTCATATCTTTATTCACACACATCTTTCTGTTTCTTTGCTAACACAGTCCATGGTTTCTTTATTTTTGCAATGGTACAGTTTTGAAGAGAAAATGTAATACATTTTTTAGTTCCTATAAGAAGCACAGAGCTAAGAATCAGCCAATGTCTTGTTGAAATGAAGCTAGGATTGTTATAAAGTTAGAGTTTAAGGACAGAAGTGAGACAAAATTTGCAAAGAGAGGAAATACCATTTCTTAGACATTCTTATTGCCAGATGGAAAAGTACACAAACTTTTAAATTCATTGGGTCTTTGTTTCTAAAGCAAAACCAGAGAGCTTCAAACTAAGCAGAGTTTGGAAACAGCTCTGAATTTAATTTTATTATGTTAGTGATTAGACAATTTCAAAGAAAAAAACCAAACTGAGCAGAGCGGGATTCTTAATCAGAATAGAAGTAATAACATTTGTAGCCCCTGTGGTTTGTAGAGACAGAAAGACAGGTAATTATAGCACAAAAGCTAGTGAGTAGCTGGAATGAGATTTGAGGAAAATTACTGTGTGTCAGATCACTGTGTCTCTACTCATACAATTATTTTTGACATCCAGTACAGTTATGATTTTGTTTCTAGACATATTTTTGAAGATCATTTGGAAGTATTTCATAAAAAGGACTGAGAAATTTTCACTGAATTTCACTGAATTTTTTTAGAGCTGGAAGGGACCATAGAGATCATCTAGTCCAACTCCCCTGCTGAAG
>JAOXNO010000024.1:113700527-113773998 GCA_028565335.1 Limnodromus scolopaceus
CTCTGCCTGGTGACAGGGTGGGAGGGGATCATCTACTTTTAATGGAGCCTCTTCTTGCTGCCTTTGCGTCAGGGTACAGCTCCACCAGTCTATTTCATTTTTGTATTCTCTGATGTTTCTTAACCTTTCCACCTCTGCTCTCAGTTCCACCACCTGTTTGAGCAGCTCATTTATCTGCTCACACCACACACAATGTGTGTCTCTGGGTCCCTGTGGTACTACAGCCAGGCTCAGGCATAATTATATACAGAGCTGTTGTTTGCTGAGAAAGGATCTAGAGGTAACATGGTGTTTCTTCACTGTATTAGCTGCCTTGCCCAATTTCATGGGGGTGCACAGCAGTGGCTTGGATTCATGCATATAGTTTTCATGAGTTCCAGTGATCCAATGGATGAGGTATTTCTCATTTTGGGATTCACTGCTTGTTCATCTGAAGTGTTCAAGGCCTTATTTCATCATTTAACAGTTTGGATTGCATTGCCTTTTTACAAACCAGTTCTGTAGGCAATGTGTCCACATGCATCTTGAGTAGCATCAAAGAGCCTTTGATAGACAAATAAACAGTCCTTCCAGCTGTGAGTTCATATCACAACTACTTTAAAACAAATCTTTCCCATTATTTCAGTGAGTTCTGGTTGTTTCATATACATATGGACAGCACATAGTCAGAAATACAGACAAAATCTGCATTTTACAAGTTTTCCTGTAAATAACAAAACTAATAAAGCCCAATTTCCTAAGATTTTTTGAATTGTGGTTAGCATTTCTGCTGTTTAATAAGATGAAAGTGTGTACTGAGTCTTTTCCACTGTCCAAGATCTTTGCACCTAAACTGGATGAAAAATTCAGCTTGTACTGTAATCTTCCCTATAAAGTGTCACTGACAGAATCTTGCTATTAGTACTGCCTGTTTTCATGAAAATTCCAGAAGGTTGATGTAGCTGAGAATTTTACTCCTCTGTCAAATTTGCATGAAACTGGTCCTGAAGATCAATTAAGTTTAAAAAGATAGGACAAGCAGACACATATATGCTGACATCATGACTGCATTAACCTCCTCCCTCTAAGAAAAAGGGCTAGCAATCAAACCACAAGCTTTTATCTCAACTGCAGAAAAAATGCCTCCAGCTCCAGGGAAGAGCAGGACATTAGTTACCAGCGCTGGCAACTGAAGGAAGACTTTTTCAAGTTTCCACTGACACAGCACGATTGGTTCTGAAACACTAATGTCAATAACTAAAAATCACAGAATGATGGAATCATAGAATGGTTCGGGTTGGAAAGGACCTTAAATATCATCTAGTTACAACCTCCCTGCCATGGCCAAGGACACCGTCCAGTAGACCAGGTTGCTCAAAGCCCCATCCAGCCTGGCCTTGAACACCTCCAGGGATGGGTCATCCACAGCTTCTCTGGGCAACCTGTTCCAATGCTTGCATGGGTTTACTTTAGAACTTTGTGAGTGTGGCAGAACTTGGATCCTAATTCAGTGTCCCTTGAGCAGACATATAGAAATGGTTAGGCCAAAGCAATGATGCCCTCCAAGTCTGTAGGGTAGCTGAGTGGTTTAACACCTATGGAAAGTTTGGGTCCTAGAAGGGATAAAAGAAACCAAACTCTCTGTAATTTAAGAGCCTATGTAATTCAGGAAGTTAGAGGCTCGTCAGTGCTCCCAGCTGTAAGGTGCTGGCCTTCAGATGAAGATGCAGAGGGAGAAGACTCTTATTAACTCTGTGAAAAGAGCTAAGCAACCACCTTTACCTTGAGAACCCTGAGATAACAGCTCAAGGGGGTATTGTCAGACAGGACTAAGCAGTGTTTGGTAGAGCACAACAGGAAAACAATATTGAGAATCTTCTAGTTATATTCTTGAGTCCCTCCTTTTTTTCAAAAGTAGAAAGCAGAGTACAACCAAACACTAGCAACTATTTTTTACGTTGCTGTATCATGAAGGCATCCTATTCAGGGCCTTCCACTGTGCTGTGCTATATGTGCTGGGAGCAAACACACACCCTTTACTTACCCTGTGAGTTTGCAGATGAAGCCTTCTGCTTCTGATTCTGTCGCAAATACTTTGGGCACAGATAACTGGAGAAAATAGAAATAAGATGACACTGGTCTGCAGATAGAAACAAAGTAAATGGAAGACATGGATGGCTAGATGTGTGAAGTTTCATGGGTCTCATGATGAAAGAAAGTAAGGAGATCAATGAAGCTATGTGAATATTTGCAGACAATTCCTCCTGAGAGGCTCTGTCGTGACCTAGGACGTGAGAAATCCCAAAGGTGTTTTGTTCTCAAATGCATGACACGGGTGTTTTTTTCACTGCCCATCAGAGAACAGTCAGGTGGAAGGCATTAGCTATGGAGATATTAGGCTTTTTGTTGATATTTGAAAAGAATATCATTACAAGCTCCAGGGAGTCTAAGTGACAGATACTCGGATGTATGTATTTATGTGGATACAAAAGTACAGAAATGGCAAAGTGATTTTGAAACCTTATAGAAGAACAAGCACAAAAAGCAAAAGAACACCAACAGATATAGAAAGAGCACCAGACATGCATTGCTTTATAATGTTTAAATTCTTCTTATCACTCTGCATGCTGCTCAGTACTTTTTTGCACTATTATCAACAATCTCTTTGTGTGTTGAATGTTTCAGTGCTCCATTAAGGCTACAGGGGCTGGCGAAGCTTGGGTTTTGTCAAAGAACCACAATGATATGTGGAATGAAGGAGAATGTAGTAATTATTTATAATCTCACTTTAGCATCAAATTACCCTATTTTTTATTATCTCTTCAGCACAGAGAGCACTTGTCTTTGGTTGCACACACGACACCAATAGGACTGCAGTGAGTTCCTGTACTGCAGTGATGTGCTGCACTTGGATACTCCCATTCCAGACAGGAGAAGAAAGCCCATAGTATATATCCCTAAACTTCTCTCTCCTCAAATTGTTCAGGTATTGACATTCTTAAAGTAGAGAAACAATTCACATTTGATAGAATGAGGTCACTTCTGTTAAGACGTTTGCAGGCTGCTCAAATTTCCCAGAAAATATGGATACTCCATGGACTTGTAAAGCAGTTTGCAAGTTTTTCGTCACAGCTCAGGGAGCTCCCTGATCCTCTAGTGTAACAAGTGCTACAGAAAGGAGAAAGTATTGCAGGAAACCCACACACTTCCAACTTTGTTTGAACTTGGCAAAGACCTTTTTTATGCAATTCTTTCCACTCTAACACTTTTGTGAAAAGGGAAAGTAGTATATACATCAAAGACTTGTACTTGCATGCATATCATAATCAGAAATCTTTGTGCAACCATCTAGAAAATCCAGGCAAGGGTTGTGAATACTTCCACTGAGCAGCAAAAACTGCTGCTCAGTTTTTGGGATGCTCAGTGTTGGGATGAGGAAGCAATAGCATATTATTTAGACTGAATATTTGAAACAGTAGTTGCATCAAATAATTTTCAAGTAGTCCCTGGGGCAAAAAGTATTGTCACAAGCCACTCAGTGAGTAACAAATAAAATATGAAAATCAGTCTGCATAACTTATGAAGAAGAAAAGGATCTAGATCATTAAGTGTTTTACTGGCAATGACTTGTTCACCCCTTGTCCTTCCATAAGCTGTTTACTCAGTAAATGTGCTCCTCTCCTGCAAAGAGATGGAAGTTTTGAACATCGGGTATGTAATAAAGGGGGGGTGGTCACCAGAGGAAGTAGTTTTGTTCTCTCCACCCCTCTCTCCAGTCCACACTCTATCTCTGTTTTACACTCCTGTCATATTGCATAAATTGCAGGCACTTGTTTTATGTCAGTACCCTGAGTGCATCCCCTCTTCTCTGGGGGTTTGGCTGCTGGGGCTCAGGGCCACAAAAGCAGAGTTGGTGGTCATGGGGAGATCTCCTCCAGAGAAATCTGGGTGGGAACACCAATGAAGGCTGAGCCTTGGCTGGGGGTCTGCTGTCCTCCTGGCCATGTTGTGGAGATCGGCTCCTGTGCAAGAGGACAACAGGGAATGGATTTACTTTTTTTGGTAGCAGCTGAAAACTAATCACAGCGTGCAGCATTTACAAAAGGAGGAATGAAAAAGTCATTCCACTCAAATCATCCACCTGTAGTAGTGCCTGTAGGCACATCAATTTTAAATCCTCCTGTGTCAGATGCTAGCCCAGCACAGTCTCTGCTTCAGACTATCTTAACCATTTCTGAAATTGGTTAGCTATAAAATAATTGCATTTCATGGTACAGAGCAAAGTTGTGATTAAACTACCTTTGGCACTGTAGCATCTTAGAGGACTCACCAGTCG
This sequence comes from Limnodromus scolopaceus, assembly GCA_028565335.1. Taxonomy (NCBI): domain Eukaryota; kingdom Metazoa; phylum Chordata; class Aves; order Charadriiformes; family Scolopacidae; genus Limnodromus; species Limnodromus scolopaceus. Next base: position 113,704,843 of record JAOXNO010000024.1, read on the forward strand.
TTCTGCAGTATGAGATAATGGTCTCATTTTGAATTCCCACGTAAATTCCCCCCTGCAAAATCATCTTTGCACATGTATGTGAATGGAGTTGGAGGAAGACAATATGTTGTGGATCTGTGACAGGTTTGACAGGTACCTAGTCAGCTGTGACAAGGTAGCTGGAAGAACAGCTATCACAGCAGGTAATGTTAATATTCACTTGGCGGGGGGAGGAGAGAAGAAAAAATGAAAACCCAAGTGGAGAATTTCTGCAGTAGTTAAAATCAAGTGGTTGAGTACAACTGAGTTATAAACAACTGAATTTAAATGCAAATAACAGTGAACTTATTTGGGGCTTGAGTAGCTATCTTCATACACTAAGAAATATAAAAGCCACTTGAAAGACAAGACAAAAACTAAGAAACAACCAAAAGCCAAACCAACCCCCCCCCTCCCAAATCCCAAACCCACCAGTTTGATCCTTCTGAGGGAAAAAGGACGTAATTACTTCCTCATCAGTCTCATAGCCTATGTTTCCTCTCTGGATCCAAGATCTCCATCTACTATTCCACCAGTGGTAGATGGGTTTGTGATATGCTCTGAGCAGACTGACACCCACACCAGTTACCGGTTAGCATTGCAGCCCTACATTCATCTCATGACTGAGGCGACATCTAGTATGTGATCTGATGGGATTTTGTCCTTTTTTCACTCCTCCTTGGGAAACAGGTCTGGAGATGCCTCCCATCACTGTGATGAAATTGGAGCCTTTCTGTGCAGAACTCACTCAGGTGTTATTTTAATGCTTTTAATCTGTAGAGATCACACTGGCTTTTGTAAGCAAGGCCAGCAACATGATGCCTCTAGTTCACTAAAAAGAGCTGGAAACAAAGCCTAATCACAGGAATCTACGCATCTAATTGAGGTACATGAGATATACAGACCTAACAAATAAACAAGTAGATTTTACCTATTCCAGTAATTTGAACAGTACTAGGGCATGGGCAAAGACTCCATGGCTCAATTGTAGCATGAAATTGTCAGAGCAGCCCCTGCCAGTGTTTTGGCTGAACAAAGCAGAATTATTTCAGTCAATTTCCAGACATTTCCTGAGACTTGGAACAGGCAAGGGTTGATTTCAGAAAGTCCAGCTGAGTGTTGTTTTGGATGCTAAGAAGGTTTAGCTGTATAGATGGGGCCAGAACATATCAGTTCACCTTAGGGCAAGGGAATATGTCCCAATATTGTTTAGTTTACCAGTACAGCTGTGGTCCGGTTGTCCAGATGACCAAGTGATGCTTCTTCACCTTTACATTATTACTTCTAGCCCTTGGAGTAATCCTTACAAAGGTCACACATAACAAGTGGGACACAATCCACAAGGGATCACGGTTTTCAGATGAGAACACCATAAAGTTGTGCTGGAGACCTCTTCTTAGGTCACTGAGTCTTGTAGGCCATCGAGTCTTGCTTCAGTGGACATCCTAGGTGTCAACTTTCAGATGAAGTGGATCACCCTCTAAACTGCACTGACTAGATTGTACTAGTTTATAATGGCTAGATACCCACTGACTGATGGGAGCTGAGTTGCAGAGTCCACATATGGACTTCTCCATGTAGACACACAGAGTTACATGTCTTCATCTGAGGATGAATCCCATCCTCTGTGGCTGCAAACATACTGCAACTGGAGCAAGTAATTCCTCTGCACCTTGGCAGCATTCAGAATGCTTTACAGGACTATCAAATCCTCTCCTGTGGTACAGTTTGCTACTAATGTGCAGCCCTCGCTTCTGGATGAAATTGAATCAGGACATAAAGCTAAGAAAAGGTGAGTCTACTTCTGATCTGATGATGTTTCCTTTGTGGATGAAATTTTTAACAGTGAGGGTGGTGAAACACTGGCCCAGGTTGCCCAGAGAGGTGGTGGATGCCCCATCCTTGGGAACATTCAGGGTCAGGTTGGACGGGGCTCTGAGCAACCTGATCTAGTTGAAGATATCCCTGCTCATCGCAGGGGGTTGGACTAGATGACCTTCTAACCCAAACTGTTCTATGATTCCATGGAAAGTTTTCACCATCCCTTTTAATGGGTATTATTTGCTACTGATGATGGGCACAGGATTGGTCTTAATTAATTCTGGGAACCTAAACCCCTTAAGTGATCTTGGAAACAACAATTTTCTGGTTCTATTCTGTCAACCTCACTTGCATAAGGCAGTGTTTTAGGCAAAACTTCCCCATTCTTCATTGCAAAATCCCAACCTAAATTTGTATGGAGTATTTTCATAAAAATGCGAACAGTTTGTATTAATATATAAGCACATTTATCTTAATGACCATCAATATTCATTGAACTCAGTGTTAAGTATCACCTGAGGAAAAGCCAAGGTCATTATTTATTTAGTGGCACAATCAGTCTTCATATTCTTGGATGGAATTGAGTCAATGTATCCTATGTCATATCAGACATTCACTGTTACAGTTACTCAGCTCATCCCAACCAATGACACAGGTTGCTAGTAAAATTTTCATTTTTGAATTAATACTTGAAAGGAGCAATTACATTAGTGGCCTCAGGGGGAGCAAGGATGGAAAAATTGAGAGGAGAAAGAAGAACTCTTATTCATTGAACTGAAGTTGAGATATGCTTGTTCGCCTGCATGCTTTCCTGATTAACAGATCTCAAAATACTGGTTTCGCTGACCTCCAGGAAGAGAAACTCACTGGGTAAAAAACCAGGTTTAATTTAAAATATAATTTAAGTATATATATATATATATATATTATCTCTGTATGAATTTATGTACTGAATTTTGTAATTGTGCTGTACAAGAATTAATTTGAAGTTGCAGAGAAAGAGTTGAGGGAACTGGGTGGAAAGGGGACAGGCTTGAGGGCTCTTTCTGATCTGATGATGTTTATAGGATCACAGAATATCTCAAGTTGAAAAGTGCCCATAAGGATCATCAAGTCCAACTCCCTGCTCCTCACAGGACAGTCTGTGTACTTTTTCATGAATGCCTTCATTTCCCTGTTTCTCTTTTTTCCTACCTTTGCCCATCATATCTAACTGGGAGGTTAATTTGCGATTCATCTCACCTGTCTTGCCGCCTATAATGTTGACATTTATATTTGAGCTAACCCCTCAGGCTTCCTTTCTAATCAATGAAGAAAGATGGGTTCTCTCAGTCTGCATTTCATTTGAGCTATTTTAGACATCAGCTAAAACTGATGAGATAAATTCTCTCCTAAATATGCTTATTTCTCTCTGTCGACTGTGAAGGAATCCTAGGGTGACTGTTGCGGGTAGATGTGTCTATGTTTAATAGAATAAAACGAATGCCTTTGGAGCCACAATCTCATCTCTCTGGACTTGTGGCTGAACCCTCACAGCAGCCACTGCACAGCACGTAGCAAGAGAAAAAGGACTGTCCCTGGCAAAGGACAAATGAGCAGCAGTATGAGGGACAGCTTAATTTCATTTACAGCATGTGCAAGGGACAGGGAAGAGACATATCCATTTCTTAGAGGACTGCTTTAACGAACGGTGGAGTGGAAACCAATGACATCAGAGGAAACTGATTTCGGAAATGCTCAATCAGACCATACAATTGCACAGAGCAAAGCGATCTGAGTAACAAACCAAAGCCTAGTCACGTGAAGCATTCTTGCTGCTGCTGAAATCTTCCCAATTTAGGATCTGTTGTAAATCACCCCCATTTGTTCTTGTGTGAGATAATTGGTATTCAAACACATTTGGTTGAGGTGACATCCTCTATGCAGATTTTACTGTGAAACTGTGTTTCATTGTGTTCTTTTTATATTTTTTTTCAGTCAGTCACTGAAGTACAAAGTTAATGAAGTCAAGCAATATTTGACGGTGCTCTGTCACCAGCATGAGAAGTATAATTGAGGAGGGATCACCCTCAGCAAGGCATTGGACGTGATGCACATCAGTCCTTGCTAAGCAGCTAAGAGAGAAGGTCGCTCTAAGCGCAAGCATCTGAAATTTGCTGGAAACCATGTTGACTTGACTGGTTTTGAGCAAAGGCTCTTCTGTGTTCTGCCATCAGCCTTGGTCCCAGTAGTCTCATTTCTGTGGCAGTGCATTTAAAGATGCTGTGCATGAGGAAAAATACTAAGTGTTAGTGGCATAAATTTAGATCAGATATATTTTTCATGTATCAAGGCAGCAGTAACTTCCTAAAAAGCTGTGCACTGCAGCACATGAAATGAAACAAAAGAACTAGACCACGAGATGCTGTAGGCTATATAGTACAACCTGGGCTTCTGCTCTCCTTCCCCATGTCCCTTGCTTCCTCTCAAGTGCAATTTAGAGGGTAGATTGATAGCACAGCTAGCTGGAGGATGTGATTTTAGACACATAAAAGGATTTAGGTGGCTGTATGTGGTGCTAGAGTTTATATCCCTGGGCTGCTTGTTCCACCTGTGCTCCACAGTCAGTAAGCAGACTGGGGAGTCAATCAAAATAGTGAAAAAGCTGGGGAAGGGACACGTGCTCTGTTTTCCTGATGATATTCCTTTTATTTCCCTAGAACTAAATGAAGCTGCATGTAATAAGATAGTTTTGGTCATGTAAAATTAAGCAGATTTAATATTAATGCACTCTAAACAGAGGGAGAAAGAAAAGTGCTTCTGCACCCCTAGAGCTGAGTGAGAAACATGGTTGCATCTCATCTTCCCTATTAAGATATCACCAAATGTACCATCCTGCCATTTAAGTCCGAATTTTTCATCAAAAAAGGGAATCTGGAGTCATAGACCAGATAGGAGACACAGCTTGTCCAGGTCCTATTCCACTTCATACCTGCTCAGCTCGTACGCACAGGCCAAATCAGATGTAACCATAAAGAGTGAGGATGGAAGTGTAAGAACAGGGTGGTTAAGTGTTAAGTCACTCATCTAGATGGGAGTTAGCCAGGTTTTTATTTCCCTCCCCAGTGATTTTGAGTATGTTGCACAAATATTTTTATTTATAAGGTTTTATTTTCTCCACACTGAACAAGCCACCTGACACCACAGGTGTCCTGTGACTCAAACTGGAAAAAGATAATTAATTCATATACTCAGGATTTTTACACGCTAATTTACCTGCTCTGATTTTTAGTACCGCATGGTTCTGATTATGCCTGGTCTGGTAACCAGAAAGGCCTTGGGAAAAAGAAGCGAAAGGCTAAAGACTGAGTCCTTTTAAGTATGAGAGAGATTCCTTTCTATTCATGAGGGGATGTCCACTTACATGATATTATGAGGAAAAAGGAGATGTTTCTACTGTATCAGGGAAGGAAGAAGTCCTTTTCACAAGCATGGGATAAAAACCATTCCATTCTAAATAATGGAGAGGAATGCAATTCAGTAAAACGTAAGGTCTGGGAGACTCCAGGGGTCTATTACTAATTTTACCATTAGCTGGCAATAAACAACAACGCTTTCACTGCTCTGGTTTTCTCATTTTAAAATGAGTATTATGAAACTTTCTGCATGGAGGCTGCTTAATTAATTGACATTTGTAGAGCAATTTCAGTTCCTTGGAGGAACAGGGCTGGAGGAGAGCTAAGCCTTATGGCAGTAAATAGGTTGCAAAACTAAAACTGGTTTCCAAATAACTCTATGCTGATGGGGGAAAAAAAAAAAAGGCTGTACTGAAATAGAGAGATCCCTGTCGTATGTTTATCTCCCTCCTGCCCTTTAATGCTACCTATAGTAAAATAGAAAAAAGATGCAAACAAAGCTGTGGAGGCTGTGGATACTTGGCCGAGGGAGAGAAATAAGAAGTTCTTCTCACAAGGTCAAGGGGCTAGGTTTAGAAAAGGCGGCAAAATCACTTAATGAAGGCAGGAAAGGAAATTAGCAGGTCACAAACTGAATGTAACAGAGCCTTGTGTTGTGCCTATGCTCTTTCCTTTACCAAGCAACAGATATATGTATATAGTTGCCAACCTACGTACAGATTCCTAAGCATGGGGAACAGGACAGGGGGAAGGAAGCTAAAACTGACTGTTTCTACAGGATCATGGGCCTTTCTATTTTATCACAAAGGGAAGTTTCTGAAAAGTGAAAGGTAAATGCAAGTTGAACTGTTTCCCCCAGGCTATGAATCATTAGTTCACTCTTCCCACGTAACAGAGATGTTCCAGGTCTTTTTTGGTAACAGCAAGTGGAAAAGGCTGGAGTGATGGTGAAGGTGGGAAGCTCACCATCTCACTAGCTTTTTGTTTGCCTGACCTTACTAGACAGATCCTCGTCTGTCTTTGGTTTCTTCTTTACCAAATGAGCTGTAACACCAGGTGCAGCTGGTCAGCATGACAAGAAATTTCCTAAATGACTGATCTGATGGATAATGATGGAAGTGGCAGAACTGTGCCTGAAAACAGGTGAGAGAGAGTTTTTCCTGTAGTCTTGCATGAAGTGGGATCAAATTCTGAGAAATTTTCCTGCCATTCACGACCTGCCAGAGGCACCCCAGAGCAGTAAAGACCTGCACTCTGCTGTCCACTGGGCAATACCTGGAAAAATATGTTCAGCTTTAGCAGCGGCCTACTTCCTTCTGAGAACTTTAGGAAGTCTGCACTGCCAATGGACCAGATTTTTTCCCTGGAGCTGTCATACCTAAACCAGGCAGCACCGTGACATGCAGAAGTTTAGAAAACTGAGTGTAGGCACCCTTCCCGTCCTCAAAATCTGCTCATCTGTTATAGGGAAGGCAGCTCTGATGGACTGCCCTCTTTAAAAAGCTGTCTCTAACATTGTTGTGGGGAAAAAATAGGCAGAACTGGACTAGAAGAAAAGTTGAAATCGACTGGGAAGGTGCAAAACATGGTTTCCTCCTGCCGCTGGAGCAACTGTTGTTGCTCAGTGCTGCAGAGTAATCCTTTTCCACCCACTCTCTGGGAAGGCAGGATCAGAAACAGAAAACATGCTTTGCATTGCAGCCAGGGATGAAGAAACCAAGGGGAGTAATGATAAATCTGTATCCCCTCAGCACTGCGACTTCTTCTCTCTGTTCATCAAGTACGTTGTCCGTGGTGTCAGGTAAGATGCTGCTTGTCTGCCCTTTGAGGTTAAACACAGTCCCGGGGAATGCAGGGCGCATATTCTTTGCCCCTCTAAGCTTCAGTGGCCACACTGTTTTAAGGGTTAAGAGTTTCAGCAGCCCTTTCTTGGATCCATGGCAGTGCGGACTGTTGTGATACCTTGCTGTAGCTCCCAGCACTCTCTTCCCCTCCAGCTGTGAAATCCAGGTCTCTTTCTCACACAGGCTTTTCACTTTGGTCTACCATTACCCCAGCCTCTCAGACTCTCTTTGTACTCCTGTATTCCAGCTTCTCTCTCCGTTGCCATCTCCCCGCTCAGGTTTTGTTCTCCCTGTAAAACCCCGGCCATTCCGAGCATCATGGCGCTGACTTGTTCATGCTGTTCCTGTTCCTGTTCTTTATGTATTACTTGGATCCGAAGTTCCTTGCGGCAAGGACTATCTGTTCACCTGTGCTTACTATGGCAGGGCTGTGTCCTCTTTCATCGCTTCACATTTTTGTGATAAAAGTCATTCATTCTTCAGCGAGATGTTTGGGTAAGGAAGTACTGAAGCCCACAGTAACGAGAGCTACCTTCTTGTATACATGGATACTTTCAGGACCGGATTCCAGAGTTGGCATCAATTTTTTTTATTTTTTTTTTCAAATTGCCTTCATCTAGTTTAAATGCAGCACATTCACATGACACTCCTAATCCCAAAAGTATTTGTAGCATTAATGCAGAGGCCTGTCTGTTATGCCACGATATATCTGAAACTCCTACTAACGTCAAGAGAGTTAAAATTTAACAAAACTAGATCAAGGACCGCACATGTAAAAATACTTTACCACAACTTTGCAGTTGGATATTTACAGTTCTCTGGAAATCTCGTCCTAATACTTGGCAACAGTCAAAAAAGCAAATAAAATGTTAGGATGCATTAGAAAAAGAATGAAGAAAGAATCAGAACGTATCATTATGCCACTGTGTAAATCTACGGCTTGCCCACATCCTGAATACCAATGAGCCCATCTTGAAAAGGAGCTGTTTAGACCTTGAAACAGTAGAAAGATGGGGCAATGAGGATGCCTAGAAACACCAAAAAAATGTTATGCAAGGAGAATGAAAAAGAGTGAAGATGCATCAGCTTGAAGAAGAAATGGCTGAAAAGAAGATAAAATAGAGGAGTCTGCAATCGTGAGTGCTGTGGAGAAGCTCAATTGAAAAAAAAAATCATTATTCTTTATTTCAGAACAATGAAGAAAAATCTAATAAAGAAACAGCGGGCACTTTTTCACCTAATGGGAATAATTGGGTTACCAAAAAATGCATTTACAGTGGTTAAAAATGATTTGGTGTCTTTATAGGAGAAAAATCTAGCAAGGAGAGAGGGCCACTGAAAACTATTAAATGTGGTAATGGGACTACTCTTTCCAACTCAGAAAGTCCCTAAAAAATCAGGCAGCTGGAAGCTGGGAGTGCAGGATCAACTACTCTGTCTCTATTATTTTACATGTTCACTATGAATCTGCTATCAAGCATTAGGAGACACACAGGATTGTTCTAGATGCACTTTGGTCTTACCAAATGCTGCTGTGCTTATTTCCTACAGCTTTATTTTGCAACTATGAAGGGAAAATTATGTTCAAAGAAGCAAAAAAAGAGATTGACAATTTCACAAGTAAAATAGGGGCAGCCGAAAAATAGGTCTCAAGACTTCCACTTTAATATCTAAAATTTAAAGCTACAGCCAAGTAAATGTGTTTGCAGGGGGCTGTGGTTTAGGGTATATAGTATTTCAATATTAATACCTAATTTTTTGTGGTAAGAGGAAAGAAGCCCAAAATACTTACAGAATTTTGAATACCTAATAGATACGTCTCTTACATTTACATCTTTATATACATCCATCGATAGATTTATCTTCTGCTTTTCTCCTCCTCTCCCCAGCCCATACCATACAAACTGAAAGGATTCATTTGAGAGGGCTCAGTCAGCTGCCTCACTCCAACCCCTCTATATCAATAGGCAGAGAGAATCTCCTACAGCTGGGAGGAAGGGAAAGGCTAAATCACTTCATGGATGAGATGAATGCAACAAGAGAAGACTGGATTCTGGTGGAAGGTATTTTGTTCCAAGAGAAAAGCTCTTCCAGAGCAGCTGTTCTGTCCTTACACAACCCTCAGCCCTGTCGATGTCTGAGTGATTTCCACCAGAGCACTGAGACCAACATCTGCCTTGTGAAGTTCATTCACTCATTTGCCCTCCACCAGGGAGAAACCTGTGTGTGCAATGTCATGTTTTGTTAGGAAGGAATTGGCTTGGGGTTTTCTATAGGGGCAGAGGACTTGTTTTAGGTGACCTCACGTGGCACCTACAATGAAGTTGGGCATCTATGATGACATCTGTAATTCAGAGGAGCAATGAACAATCCAGACCACTTACTCAGCCCAAGCACCTGCATCAAATAGAAAACATCTTCGTTTGGACCCTTTCAAAGCCTTCCTTCATCCCTCGCTTAGTTCTCTACAGGGAACATGTCGGTTAGGAGGACCAGTTGACAAAGCAATACAAATGTATATGCAAAACGTCTGAATGAGTTCGGTGAACTACATGCCACATTCTGTCCCCAGCACAGAGGTGGGCTGAAGTTATTCAGCTTTGGTCCTGTGTCTAGCTTAAGGCTTTGTGCTGCTTCTTCTTTCCAGACATTTCACATCTTTCAGATGCGATATGCAGGTGATAATGGGAAAATCCCTCGCCTTTGACTGCAATCACGAAATAGAAAAGCTTGGAACCAAGGGGAAGGGAGATGAGTGGGAGATCTGACATAGATGTAGTAAAGGGAGTGGGTGGTGTTTGATTTTCTTTTCTTAGAGTCTTTTTTTTTAAAGATAAGACAGCAGCTAAGCTGCTAAAATTAAATTCTGAGGGGGACTCTGAATTTCAGGATCTTCATTAGTGCATTGCTTTGGATCTAAAACAGGCTGTGGATGTGGGTGTTTCTTTCGTATTTTGAGTTAGCAAATTCCTCAGGGCCTTCCCTGTTCTGCTTTAAAAAAATATCTGATAATTTCTTAGCTGTAGAAAATTCACCAGAATTTACCAGCTCCAGAGCCTTGCATCCCACCAGTAAGTTTTGACTCTTAACTTCTGGCATGGGTTGAGAGACACAGGACTAACTTCTCTTCTAATACTGGGGAAAATTGCACATCTAGAAGACTCTAGTGTCTGAATTTGTGAAAATATTTGCTTTATAGCCAGCCAGGCTCTGTGGGATTCAAGGTCTTAGTGTTTTCGAGCCTTGCCAGGTGCAGGGAAAAGGAGGAGCAAGGCCTGGGCATTTGACCCAGGCTGGCCAACAGGATTATTTCATACCATGAACGTCACATTCAATATAAATTAGAAAAGTTTACTGCGTAGCTCTCCCTCCCTTGATGGCGGCGGATCCAGACAACTTCTTGCCCCGGGGCTGGAGCCCTGAGGCCTTCCCTTCCTCCTGAAGCTGTTGTGCTCGCAGTGTCTGACATTTGCTGTTCCTGCTGGGAGTGCATAGCTTCCTGCTGAGAGAATTGGTTGAGTATAATTCCTGTGTCTTTAATCAGTATTGGGATTAATACTGGTTGTTTAGTATTATTGTTAATTATTTAGTCTTAGTCTATTAAATCTATTTATATTTCAACCCTTGTGTTTCTTTCTGTTCCCTGATTCCCCTTTCTGGGTGGGGAGGGGTCATCGGGTGATAGAATAACTATCTAAACGACAATATATTGTTACAGGTTTTCTTGAACCATAACAACTTCCTACAGTTTTTGGTCTGGGGCTACTGCGCGTTAAAGGGCTTTTTTGTGATGCTGCCATTTGGGACATATTCAACCTGGTCATAGCAGGTGTCAGTAGGAGACCTGCAATTTCTTCTGTCCGCTGACAGCGGAGTCAGAAAGGGTTTGGGAACTCTTGATAGCAGTTGTCTGAATCAGTGTCTTGAACTACAGCACCCTAACAACTGGGTTAAGGATAGGTTTATCTATAGCAGGTCATCTGAGAATGGACCTAACCAGGGTCATGTCAATATAAATAGGAGCCATTCTGATTAGTTTTGGCCTCTGGGCTGGAACTCAAATGGGAAAATGAACATTAGCCCATAATTCTGCTCATTCTGTAGTGCTAAACAGCTCACACCTTCCCAATGGAGAGAAGATGGGATGCTCCTAGAGGGGAAGGCTGACTGAGTTGTCTGCTTTCCATGTAGCATCTGTCTCTGAATTACTTGAGTAATTGGCTGCAGAATGTATGAGTTCGTGTTTATGCACACTGGGTAGTGAAGAGGAAAAGAGACTGGTCAGACCGCTTGGTTTCACTGATGAAAATAAGTACTGAAGTCACTTCTCTGTGACAAACAATGTGGTACTGTGACAATGGCCATATCTCTGTTCCCATTCTTTGAGGAGCTGCCTCATCACCAAAACATGGTTGAAAGAGGATCATTACTGCAGCATATGCAAGTCGATGCATAGATGACCAGATGCCTTCTGATTTCTGTCTGCAAAAGAGAATGCCTTTTATTATCAAGCCAGTAAGCCACGATGGGCTCACAGAAGTCTGTTGCTGGAGCATGTTGCTGAAATCCTGCACAGTTTTTGGTTTGGTGGCAGGACCATCTATTGTGTAGATGGAGCTGCTGTTCATGCCAATTAGGTCTATATGCTGAACACCTTTGTGAATGGATAGGGGCAGCTATTGTTAACATGCTGTGGTCTGTCTACAAGAGTAAATCACTTTATTAGATTACATCCTTTAGTTCTGCGATCAGAAGCCCATAGAACAGAATAATGGCTTTAACCCCTTCAGCTTGAAAATATACCCACATTTGAATAACAGGAGTGAAAAGAACTTATTTTTTTTTCAATTTTACATTCAGTAACTGAAAAATTAGAAAAAACCTTCACACACCTGCAGTTGAACTGGGTGCCTCCTGACCTCAGTCTAGCTATCTGGGGGAACAGATGCAACACAGAATCTGCAGCTCCTTTGACATTAGCCCTTGGACTCTCCTGAGAAGAACAAAGTGAGCATTTCGCAAGGTGCTCTGGTACCAGAGGGCTGCAGGAAACGTGCACAGGAAGCTGTTTTGCTCTTGGTTCTGCAATCTCAGCTGACTGCCTGGTTTCAGTGTAGTTATTTACTGCCTTGCTAGGCACAGAGAACACTTTGTAACTGAAACAATTACCATGTGAATGCCAGCGCAGCCCTAACTGTGTTCCAACAAGCTATAGGACAGGCAGGTCTACAGTGCATGAAAAACTTCCTTAAGGGGGGAACACTATTTTCCTCACGTGTCCTTGGCCTCCTTCCATCCGCCGCTATGAATTCCTGCTGCTTTTGATGCCTCTGCTGTCAGCAATGTGATGACACGACCACTCTCTTGAGTGGTCTCTTCCTTGGGACCCTACGGTGAGAGGGGAGAGACCTTTTCTCTCTCTGCCCTTGCCATCCTGATGGGTACAAGTGAGGCCTGGTCCATACACCCCGTGACCATGTTACTATATTCCTTCTCTTTCCTTTTCCATTTCTTTTTATGTCTTGACCCTGACCCACTTTTGGGATGGGTAGTAGATATCTCCCTTTGAGGAAACCTTTCCAGACTGACATGCTTTGCGAGCAGAGCCCTTCTGATTGCATTTCTCACAGGATAACCATCCTGAAGGAGTTGCATAATCCTCCCTTGCACTGTCCTGCTGATGAGCTGCAAACTGACACTATGTAAAAATAGTTGAAGCTTGGCCTCCTTTTTTCTTTTGAGACTGTTTTAGAGAGCTTCTCCTTTCTTCAGAGTTTCACTTACAGATTTGGTTATTTGCATGTGGTGCGACTACCTTTAAATTCTGCTTTATTTATCTCTCTCTTTTTTTCCTTTGCATGCCTGTAGTATTATCTCTGGGCTTTACTGTTTTTCAGTGTTTAGAAAAGGCTGTGTGGCCTATGAAAAGGAAAGGAGTCTTCATTCACTCATTCATTTAAAATCAGCTCCCAATTGCTGCAGTTTTATCTTTTTAGTAAAAACCTGAGAGCTTTGTAGGGGACCAGATCAGGAAAAGAGAATTTGGCTTAATCACAGCCTTAAATGTACCTTAAATCCTGTTCAGAATTGTGATGGATTCAAAGCATGGGAACAGGTTGCCTAGAGAAGCTGTGGGTGCCCCATCCCTGGAAATGTTCAAGGCCAGGCTGGATGGGACGTTGAGCAACCTGGTCTGGTGGGAGGTGTCCCTGCCCATGGCAGGGGGTTGGAACTAGATGATCTTTAAGGTCCCTTCTAACATAAACTATTCTGTGATTCTATGATTCTGTTCTATGATTTGTTTGCTTTCTTGAATTTGAGTCTAAATGAGATTCTGTGATGCTCAGTGGACTAAATAAGAAGAAAAAGTTAAATAGCAGAGGTAAAATTTTGAGGAAGAGCTGGAGGAATATAGAGAGTATTTGACTGGTACTTAGTACAATAAAAGCCTTTTCTCTCTGGTCCAGACTTCTTGGAGCAAGTATTCAGAATGAATGTCGGAAATATTCTGAAAACTGATCAGTTTCTGTCAGGAATCACATAATAATTTCATATCACAAATTTCATTCATACAATCTGAGTTAGCTGGCTTTTTTTCATTCCTTTTGCATCACAATTTTTAGGATGGGAAAAATCATGGAAGCATCTGGATAAGGAGACATGCAACAAATTAAATCTGTGACTCAGATCTGAAATGCATTTGTGAAAGATTCTGTACAAATGCAGGAGATGAGATGAAATCTACCTTTAAGTAAATGGATAAGCTTAAGCAGTAAGTGGAGAATAGGTAAATTGCAACTTTTACTTCTCACAAATTATGAATTGGAAGAGAGACCATTGACTCAGACAAACAGCTGAGCTACAGTAATCTAACAACCTTGCATCAACTGAGATGCAGTAATTTATTCCTCTGCTCCTCACAGAAGATACTAAGTCGGCAGGTTTGCCATTGGTTAACCATGTGCATGGGGACAGCTAACACACCTCAGCAAAAAAGTCTGCTGATACCACCTGAGAACAATGTTGAGATCATGTCTGGGAAGGGAGAGATCAGAAGTGAATGAACAAAAACTGATCAGCTGAAACTAGCAAAGAAAGGAATGAGAACATCCGTCTGTGTTCCTCGAGAACTTAATGTGACATTGAGATCAGGTGAATTAAATTCAAGTGGGAAGTGTCTTTATCTTTACTTCCTGAGATACAAGGATGGTCTATGGTACCATCAGGCTTGTGTTGTTCTAGGAGGCATTCTCACTAGACCAAATGAAGGAGAATGATCTGGTTTGTATCAGACCTCCTAAGCCTGATATAGGCCATGAGCCTCACTTGCAATGTGAGACTCATGTTCTTGTTTCTTCCTTTCTTATTTCTTCTTATTTTCCCTTTCCTTCCCTTCCCTTTATTTCTTAGCTTCTTTTCTTGTCAGTTACTGCCTGTGTTTTGTGGGAACCCATGACCCAAAAGCAAACAGTGGGAGGTAGTTTACACCATCAGGAATAAATTTTGATACTTCTCAAAGGCAATCAGGCCTAACCTGTTGGCCAATGTTGTACTGAAATAATCACTAAAATATTAGATTGCTTTTATGCTATTGAAGACGGTGTGGTGTGGCTGTCATCTGCAGTGGAGCATGATGGAGACAAAATAATGCATCCTCTATTCACTTTTTTTCTTGCTCTCTGTGACTATTTCATATTCTGCTTTCAGGAAACTAGGATTACTTTGACCTTAAGTAAACACAAAGTCTCCAACCTGTCTTAACTAACATTTTCCTGATTTTTTGCCAAAGGTCAGTTTGCGTAATGTCATGTCAGTTAAAAGGGAGACACAGTGTTGGTTTAAGAACCATACTTAATGTTTTATATTTCAAGCATCTTTCTTGATTTTTCTCTGCCTCTATCTTTGCTAAAGAAGGAGACGCTTCTAATGGTAATTATTTATTGATGGATTAAAAAAGTTTCTATGAATGATCAGAGCTCCAAGCCATTTATTATCAACATTAACATAGCAAAGATGGAAACTAGTGTTTTGGATGAAAGTTTCAATTGTACAGATCTTCAGATTTCTTTAACTGCAGTTGTGTGCTTCTGTCAAGCATATGGCAATGTAGAAATACAGACATGTTTGGGCTAACACTCAGTTACACGAGTAGTTATCTATGTTTTATATATTGCTGAAATACTGTGCATGTGGATAAGGGTACAGTGTCCATGCAGAAATACCAGGCGTATCTGCTGGTATTTGTCCTTAACCTTCCTGAGGGTTGTATTTCATCTTTAAATTTTTCATTAATCTTTTCTGTATCTTTCAGAGGGAGGTATTTCTTCTCTAATCAACCATATGATCCTTCAAGTTGTCTCTTCAGTCTTGAGAACAGAAAATGAGGGGTTTATTTCTGTACTAAAGGAAAATTTTGAGTGCTATATCTCTATGCTCCTTAAAGCAGTAGCCATAGGCATGTTACAAGAACACACGCGTGCCCATCCACCCCCGTCTTTTGTGATGATCTGAAGACAAAGGGAGGTTTATTGATGGGAAAGCAGTTTGGAGGAAGAGATAGGAACAAGATTGATCTGATATGAATGATACTACAGGAACTTTAGCAAAAGAGCAGAAGCAGAAAGAATACAGAAATGAAAGAGAGGGTGAACTTCTTAAAGATCGTATTTCACAGTTCTTTATTGCCGTCTGCTCCCTGTTCTGTATGTATTGGGGAAGGAAAAATAGAAAAACTGCAAGTACAGCGATAAATACTTCTCTGTGGTGCAAATGACTTCATAAAAACTCAACTTTCACTTGTGTTTTATCATCCTTTCACCAGGCACCCGTGGTGTGCTATTTATAGCTGTGTAATTCACAGTAGCCTGTCAATTATCCTATAGGGCATTTCCTGGCTGTTGGTTGGAGGGCGATGGAATATCCCAGCTGAATGGCAGCATTTGCTGTAACATCATGGCACACTTGCAAATGCTATTTCATTGCAGGCTGCCTACGGCTGGGATGGAAATGTTAAGATAAGAGGGCACCAACAGCTTTTCTCCTTCCTGCTTTGTGCCAAAACACAGCTAAAATGAGTGGAGGAAAATGGCTTAACTCTCTCTTAATCAAGATTTGTTTCAGTCACATTTTTGCTATTTTTTTGCTGGGAATATGAAAATGAGAGACATAACCAGGGTATAATGCTAGGAGATAGAAAGGTTTTCCACTTTTGGAGCATTACTGACTCTGGTCCGGCCAGTTCAGAACATAAATATCTGAAGGTATATTTTCTTCTGCCCCTCTCATATGTCATTTTTAAGATATATCTTTTTTAAATCTGCCAATGTAAGAATTAGCAAGCTTCCTGTGACATTCACGCAACATAGATTTAGACCTGAAAAGTGGAGGTCTTTTCTTTAATGTCTCTAATGGACTATTGACTTTTACTAAGTTTTGCCTGCGTTGAGCTCCAAAGCTTAGTTTTAATTTTTGCTACACAGAACCTTGAAGGAAGACATTCCTTCTTCATCTGGAGAAAGAGAGTCTGGGAATCCACCATCAGCTGAGAGCACAGTCCCTGGCTGAACGTCCATTGGTAGATGTTCACACCTGATTTCCTACCTGCTTTTCATCTGGCATTGTATCAGCTAGCTTGCTAGCTTTTTTTTGGAAGCATGTACTCACAGTACATTGATTCCCATCAACCTGATCATGTGCATTTCACTATTTCTTTAAAATGTGGAAAACAAAATTATACCATAGCATTCCGGTCTTGGTTTTACCAATGACATGGGAACAATTAACTTTTGCTTCCTAGTCTTACTTTTTGCTCCATGTTCATCCATCCAGAACAGCTAAATGCTTCTGAGACTCCAGAGGCCCTAGTCTGTATATCTGCACTGCAGCCCTTGCTCCTGGAGATAACTTGTGACAGTCCTAAAAAAAAAAAAGTTATAAAATTAGTAATCAAGATACCTCTTTTTGCCTGCTCTGCAATGATGATTTACAAATTTGTCTTTTCTTATTGAGTCTATCAGCAGCATATTTATACTCGCTCAATGAATGTGTCATACCAATCTCATAAAAAAGAGACAACTAATCTCTTCATTTAATGATTTCACATTAATGGCTACTTTTTGAGATTGGGTTGTTGTCTAATCTATTTAAACTGGATTTTATTAATATTGTATAGTTCTAATATTTTCATCAGATTCTTCTGTGCTACGTCAAATGCCTTGCAGAAATCTAAGCACGTTATATCTCTACTGACTCCTTTATCAGCTGAACTTGTAGTGTCCTGAAGGATGTAATCAGGCTTATGTGACGTGATTTATTTTTCAAGAGACACTGTTGAGAGGCAGTACTTATATCCCTGTTCCTTATTTCTCTCTAAGATAAATGAATGCTCAGTCAGGTTTTCCATTAATTTATTGGGGTTTGTAGAAGGTTTTTTGTTACTTGGGTTATCCCTTCTCACTTTCTGAATATTAGGATGTTAATGTTTCTCCATCCTTCCAGACTGTGCCAGTACAAGGTATACTGAAAATAAACAGCAGCTGTCCAAAATGCCCTAAGCCAACTTTTTTTTACTTCTGGTGCAAGCTATTTAGGTTTGCTGAAAAATTTTCTTTCTTATGGTTATAGGGCAATTTCCTGCTGAGTTACTTATGGACTGTAAAATATTTTATCATGCTAAAGTGATAAGTGTAGATCACACTGCTTCTTTCAAAATACAGAATAGAATAAGTTTTTGAACACATCTGGCTTCTGTGCATCATTAAGTACTTTACTGCTTCCCTAGTTTAGTTAGTGTTTCTTTTCTTTCTAATATAATTGAGTATTTTTTAGCCCTGAAAGCCATTCTTTTTACACAAAGATTTTTTTTTTCATTTTTCTGCATTTGGAAACAACACAAATTGAGTACTACCCCTTTCCTTTATATGTGAACGTGTCAAATAGACAGATAGAGAGATTGCAATACCAGTACTTCTATTTCTGTTTCTATTTCCATCTAACTCACTTGCAGTAATAAATCCAACCGTTCCCTTTGTTGTGTTCTAAAACCAGTATTGGCAAGAATTTTTCAGAACTGTGGTATCAATCCCTTTTTGGCTACCAGAAAACCTCTTTTAAGTGATTTTCTCCTGAATTTCATTCACATTTTCTTCCTAGACTTATAAGTCCCAGATGATAGGTAGTTTACAGGATATGGTAAGAGCATTCCATATTTTCTAGTCATACAGTTTGAGGAAGGCTCACTCTTGTGTTACTGGTTTCTTGCTGTTGGGCACCTCTGGTCTGGCTGCAATGTTGATTTGCAGGTGCCACTGATCTACTGCAACATGAGGGAAAATGAACTTGCATCACCTCCTACCAAATGTGATGTTCCTGTTCAGACCCAGAATCCTGACACTGGTATGGATGCTGCTGAAATATTTCCGTAGCAGTCTTGGATACTTTTGTTCAATTCACTTCTGAATGGGGTCTGAGTGTTTAAATCTCTTGTTTTAAATGGATGCCGCCTCCCTGTCTGCTCTAGTCAATTGTCAGACATCCATCAGCCCTTCCTGCCTCTGAGATTCAGTCTCTTTTAATTGCCCTTCTCTCTGTTGGAGCATACGATCTAATATTTCACAGAAATAATGCCTTGCCATGCATTACAGTTCATTGCTTTGCCTCCAGCATTTCCTGCTGTTGTTAGTTTTCAAAACAAGGAAAACTCCAGAGCTATCAGCTGAATTTCCCCTGCTCTCTGACAAGATCCCAGAAGTCTTCTGTAAGCCTAGAGTTCCTCAAACTACCATGACCCCATTTTACATCAATTCCTCCTTTGTAACATAAAACCTCTCAGCAGCACAGAGGGTGCCTCCTCCAGGTCTCTGATAAAGGTGTTCAATGCCAGGTCCCCACCCAGACCCCTGTGGTGCCCTGCTTCTCACTGGCCTAGAGTTGGACCACAACCTATTAGCCACTGCCCTCTGAGCCCAGCATATTTTACCTGGTTGTCCACCCACCCAGATCATAATGTCTCAATACAAGAACACTTTGGGATGCAATATTGAAAGCCTTGCAAAATTAAGATAAATAACATTCACTGCTGTTTCTTTGTTCACAAAACCAGTCATTTTATCACAGAGGACACTCAGAGTTTCAGGCATGATTTACTTTTGGTAAATCTGTGCTGATGATTCCTGATCACCTTCTCATCCATTGTGCACTCAGAAATGTGTTTGAAGAAGGCTTACTCCACGATTTGCCCGGGAACTGAATTCCTGCCCAAGAACGTCCTGGGTGCTGCATTTCACCTGGACTTCAGCTCTTCCTCTCCTTGATCTGCCAGGCTTTTCCCAGCAACACTTGCTTATTCTCTCTGCCTTCAAATTTAATGGCTCAACTAAGTCAGATAAAAGCTTATCCAGAATATTTTAGATTAGACATTTGGGGCTGTTTTCTTCCTACTTTAATACTCTTGGCTGTACGTGTCAAAGGAGTATATTCACTGCTGGATGTTATGAGGCTTTACTGCTCCAAAGTTAAGTGTGTAAAAAAAACCCTAGAATCAATTACAGGTGAATCTAACTAGTAGCCAAGAAGTAAAATTAAAACAGAGAAATAAATAAATAAACAAAGAAAAAAACCCAACAAAACACAAGCTCACTTCAAGCAGGACAAAAACAGTAGCAAAGCTATGTCCAGGCCATAGCAGAAATGCGGCACTTGGTCTCTTCAGAAACTTCATTTTAAAATCTGCTTTTGTAAATAAACTATCCACTTTAGAATTTTTTTCCTGCTTCTGACTGTTTTCATTTTTTAGTTATTTCCATCTCTTTCACAACATAATTTTTACCTGTAAAACCTTAACTGTTCGGGTTTTTTTTTAAATTTTTTTTTAAGCTTTAGTTTACCTTAACTAAAGTTCTTCAGCTCCCAGAGCAGACAAGTTTTATTAGTTCTTCTCTGTGTTCGTTACTTGGGAATGTTATAAGTACATCCCAAATTATCTTTTTGTAAGACTTAGTCTTTCAGGATTGCCTCTGTATCTCCATGTATACAGCAGCCAGAGCATTGCAAATACCTTCCAGATGGGAGACAGCAGATACTACAGCTTCCTCAAGTTAAAAACCTCACCATCAGGCTGTGGACAGAACTTAGTTTCCATATCCAAACCTTGGAGGCAGATATTTGCCTTCTCTGGGTTTCTGTGCCAAGTTTTCTATGCAAGTGAAGGTAGACTTGATTATGGAAACTGCAAGCCAGTGAGATTTATTTTTTTTTATGTTTAAAGTACATAACTTGATACTTTCAGTAGCAAGAAGTTTCTAGAAGTGGGCCCTGAATGCTGTTTCTGTCAATAAGAGAAACTCTCCCTTCTTAAAGAGGGAAGACTTAAATGCAAAATCTAATTAATGAGAAAAAAGTTTGCACACAAAATGCAGGAAGCATCCATCAAATCATCTGAAAATTTGAAAACATTTTGTAATGTGTAGTCAATTAAAAATTCTCTTGGGTCTTAATGTGGTGAATATTTGCTGTTGCCATTAAATGGGAAATCTGGTAGTTGAATGGGAGAGTTCCTACAGCCTCTAAGTTTAAAACCATACCGAAGGATATGCTGAAGATTTAAGATTTGATTAAGAGTACAATCAAATATTGGTTTCAAACTTCCTTGCTTTCACTCTGTGATGCCTGAGCTGAAGTCAGAGCTTTTAAATATTTTTTCTGTCCTCTATTCACCTCTTCAGCTGAAATACTCGGGTCTGGTGTCATTCTTTCTTCTTTTGAGTTTCATAAATATAGCTAGAGGTGCCCCTTTTACTCTGAGGATGCCTGTCCTATGAATTTAAATAACACACACTACAGGCAGACTATCCAAAGACACATTCACCTTGGACCACTCCCGTCCCACAGAGGACTAGGCATCTGCCGTGGCTGAAATTGGATGGAAGTGATCCAGAGCCTCAGGTTACCCAAACCAGAGGCATAGACATTTACCAATAGCGATTCAGCTACTGTTGTTGCGTCAATGCGTATTGAGGCAATTTCACCAGAGGAACATCATGTCGGGACCTTTCCGGCTTTGCAGTGCTCCAAAATTTGATTTGATGGTGTGGTGGCTATCCAGCTCCTCAAGCTTTATCGTCTATTCCATATTTAGAGAGGCTGCCTTTGCACTCCTTCATGCCAAGGCAAGACTCCTTTTATTTACAGCAGCAGCCAAGCTGATGGGAGTTGCTGAGATAAGAATAAATCTATCTATCTATGCAAAACCTGCAGGGGAACAGATTTTGCCATATTAATGAATTTATTAATTATTTGTAACACAGAGCAGTAGAGCCCTCGGTGTAACCAGGGCTGAAGCCTCCTTGTGAAATGCATTACACGGACATGCAAGAAGACAATCTGTGTTCTGAGGGATATAAAAGGCACATGCATATACACACGTGGAGGTGAGGTGGGAGAGTGAAAGAGCAATTGGAAAGAAGAGATGCAAAATACAAGAAAAGCACTCTGTGATTGGATGAGTACATGGTATTTGTCCTTTGCTTGCATTTTTAGGGCTTTAAATGGGGAAAGGTATATGGCTGTGAGGAGTCAGCTAAGGCAAAAGAAGGAGCCAGGGCAGAGGCACTGATGTCAAGATGAAATACAGATAAAAACAAGCATTTTGGTGATGTTATGCAAGCAATTGAGTGGCAAGATGAGGGCTCGGCGCATACGTGCTTTGGAGAAGCTTGTGCAGTGAAGCTATTTGTGAAGAGACAGTAGAATCTAATTTGTTTGAACTCTACCATCTGTGGTGTAATTGCCTTATTGCCAGTGGGATTTATATGAGTAAATGAACACTAGAAAGAGGAAGAATACTAATAGTAGGGTCTTACTTTATATAGGTCTAGCTCTGTTCATCTGTGTAAACCATATCAAAATAAGTCAATTAAAACCTATTTTACATAGGATTATCTCTTTTCAGCTGTGAAAATTATAGAAAAAAATAGGTCAATTACAACAAAACTTCTACTAAGGAGGAGAAAACACACTGTCATAAAAAGAATCTGATTGCTCTCTAATTGCAAAGAATAAAAAAATCACAAACTTTGATTCTAAGACACATCTTCAACAGAAGAACAAAAATAAAACTGAAAGCTGACATCTTTCTTTTACAAATAGTTCCTTTAAAAGCTGCTGGTTTGACAAACCTCCAAACTGACATCTTCTATTTATACATAAAGCCATTGCAATTTTTTTCCCCAGCTGATATTTGGTAACAAGGCACTTAGCAGATGGTATGCCAAGTTGGATCACTTCTCTTGTGATACTGAAGTGTGTTTTTTAAACCCCTTTCCCACTAAAAACGATGTGTCTTGTTCAAGAACAGCTACCACTGTGGTTACAGAGACATTCCTTCATCTTCACAAACTGTGCTAACTAATATATTAGGCAGATTTTGATGATAGGCAAAGCGAATTTCATGTTGTAGACAGTTTGACCATTTTCATATAGACTGGGACCCTTGGAATATGTGATATGTGATGATTGATATCCTGACATTCTTCAGCTACACATAATGCCTAACAGTGTCATCCCAAAGCTGGCCTTCAGTAAAGCACCAGACCAGTGTTGAATTTACAGGTCCTCTCTTTATAACAGTCCTGCTGCTGTGATTAGAACTCATGAAAGTAGATCAAGGGATTGGAATAGAAAAAAATCATCAAATTCAATGGTGTATTAACCAGTGCCCTACTTTGCTTCAGCTTCACTCCACTTTTTGTGTTTGATCAGGTCACTGGAATGAGGCAAGTTGTGTTGTCATCATGAGGTACACTGGGTAACTTAGTGATAGCTTTGGATTTGGGTAAGACTACAGGAAATTTCTGGAGGATGTTGTAATGCGGTGGAAGATGAGGGATGGCAGGGTTTTGTATCCTTGTGCTAAGACGATGCAGAGACAGACTGAGCTTTGCCCAGCAATGCTTCCTAGGAAATCTTATATACCGAATAATTGCTAATTCACTGTCATTACATGAAAGAATTGATGATTATCATTCACTTGAATGATCCATTCTGACAGAGCATTTAAAAGACTTTACTGTGTTTTTATATCAGACTCCTGATGAGATACAAAATGTTACATATCTGTGGATAAAACAGAAAACAAAAAAGAAAAGGCAGACAAACAATGAGGAGACGCTTATGGTGATCAAAGGCTAAGAGCTCTGCTTCAATTTTCTTCAGCGTTCCAATTAATGTTTATTTCACAAGGGAATAAATATATGGTGTTTGCCTGCATGACTGTGGTAAATAAATGGGGCTTGATCCATTTGTTTTCACATAGGTAGGTAGCACCAATGGAGTCTTTAGCTGTTCACATATGACTACCAGCATCCGTGAGAGATAAGCCTCCCTCTGGACCATTTGTGGGAGACCAGAATTAACCTAGGGCAGCTCAAATGGCTTTAAAACCTTCCATAGACCTGCAGTCTCAGTGCAGTTTCTTACATATTGTTTCTTAATGTATTAATATTACTGAGATCAAATAAAAATTTTTGAGAGCTCCATTCCTGCAGTATCCAAGTACTAGCATATTAGATGATGATTTTAAAACCAAATCCACTGCCATCAAGTCAAAGTATAAATTGAGATCCTAATTGACTCAAGTCCCTCCAAGACAGGTTAATTCAAACTGACTGGCAGTCATTAACATTCAGTCCCTACTCTTGCAGGCATTATCAGGATCCAGTAATAAATCTGTCTTAATCAAAGTCTTCCTGGAAAATGGACAATGGGCTCTGATGAGTAATATCCTGGCTGCAAACAATTTCACGGGAGATTTTGTTAAGTATTGTTTAGGAAATTAAGTTTTTCCATAGTCCTGCACTGAATACACATCCATGCAGGCTGCCATTAAAAAAAAAAATAAAAAATCATTACATCATGCTTGAAACAAAATACTATTTCTGAAGTTTTTGTGTGGGCACAACTTCTATGATGGAGGAAGGTTTATCCAGAAGGCTGACTATGCCCTGTACCAATGTACAGGGATAGTAAAGGCAGGGGAAAGAACAGTAAGTATCAGAAAACTGCCAGCTCTCACTGGTACTTGCCATATATCTTCCAGCGGGTAAATACAATAGGTTATTCTGGTAGGGAAATACTCTGGTGTACTGTTTAGCCCATATGTTCAAGTATATAGAGCTACTGTCATAACAACTAGTTTTCTCATTTTTTGGTTTCTGCTAAGTCTTATGTTTGGGAAAAAATTAAAATTCCTCCATAATCTCAATTCTGGTGCATAGCACCAGTGCAAACCTTTTCAGAACAATAGGAAGCCTTTTGCTATCATGAATGTTGACGGATTTGGGTAGAAATCTCTTAACACAATGAAAGTAACTACTCCTAGCCTGACTGCATGACCCAGCATCCTGGTCAAATCTTCTCTTGTCACCTATTTTCACCTATGTCATTCCTGTTTTCCCTCCAGTTCCACTGCCTGCTCAGTTTTGTGTGTTATCCCTGTGCTTCAACCACATTTGACAGTGTCAGTAGTGGCTTCATGTTCGTTGGCAGATGAAGATCAAGTGACGATGAAGGCCAGTGATCAACTAAGGCCCAGCACAATTTGGATTAAAAGTAAAACAGTAAATTCAGCTGCTATGTACACCAGAGATGAATTTGTCCTTCATTTCCATATTTACAAATAATAGGAGGGACTGAATATTAATTGTAAATATTATAAGAAACTCTTTATCATAGGAGGAGTTGCCAGCCTAGATTTATGTCTAGAAATAATATCTTTTGAAAAAATGAAAATTTTAAATGTAGACATCTACCTTTTTATGCAATCGTAGCAATTTTGATTAACATGGTTTTTGTACTGACAAACTGGTACAAAACCAATTTGAAGGGACAGGACTTACTGTCTAATTATCACCAATGTTTCCACTGAAACTCTTAGGCTGTGAATTTGCTTGCAGTTGTTCAACTGAAACATTCTTCTGTTGAGAGTTGTGAAGCTTCATTTCCCTTAAAATTTTCCCGGGACAGGATGTCATTCTAGGCAGAATGCCCTTAGGGGGTATCTAGGGGAACTCCAAACAGTACATTTAAAATGGTGTGTCATTATAGCTGCATTTTTACAATTCTCAAGAAATAATTATTTCTTTTGGAACCTTTCTTTTTGCGAATATGATTGACACTGAATATTTTTCTTTCTTTTTCAAGATGCAAAAAAGTACTAAAAAATTTGCAGTCAAGGCATATCATTTTTTTCTCATGAAGTATCTCACTATCGCTTTGTATAATACAAAAGTCTAGCTCTTGATTATACACTACAGAGTGGATTTTGGTAGCAAAATAATATTTTTTGCCACAGTTAATGCCTATGTTGTATTGCTAAAGACTGCTGTTGGTTGTTGTGTTATATATTTGGGGGGAAAATGGTGAATATACCATCATAGTTTTTGTCAGTGTTAGGTTGATGGTTGGACTCAATGATGTGAAAGGTCCCTTCCACCTGAGACAATTCTGTGAAACTATGATTCTGTAGATGACTGACAGGCGTGAGAAGTGACGTCTTTGTGTTTCTTAAGGAGAAGTCTTGGATGTAGGATCAGTAAATCTCTTTTATGGCTGATATGTTAACTGGCATTCTGGAAAACCTGGTTTCATTACTCTGCTATCCCAAGCTGTGACAACTGAAGCAAATAATTTAGGTGGGGATTTACCCTCATCTCTGTTTAGCAATCTACCTGAAGTGCCTTTGCTGGCAGATTAGCTATTCTGTGTCTTCCCTGCAGTCAATGGTGTGAGACAGAGATGATTCAGAAGGTGGCTCAACCCAGCTAAGATCTGATTTGATTTCAGGATGTACCTTCCTCTCTGTTGCCCACAGAGGGACCTCCACTGCTCTGTCATTAAGCAGAGCAAACCTAGCCTTTCGTATCTCAATTTTCCACCTGCAGAAGGAAACCATTTCCATTCATTCATGGGTTTTGTAAGTATAGACTGTTTCCCCAGGTTTTTGTAAATCAACCCTTCTATCTCTGAACTTAGGCAGAAAATGGCGTTATGAAAATATTTGAAAACATGAAAAAGCATGTGCATAACATTAACCTTTAAGTCATATAATTAGAATTCTTAAGAGAAGTATCAAAATATTTACTCAGAACCACTTTTTTCTGTCCCTTCCTTGCTGCCTAAGGCAAAGACAACACTCTCCATTATACAAATGTCTGAAAAGCTAACTCATTGCGTTTATTTACTAGTCCATGTTAAACTGATTGCCCTTCCTTTGTGCAGCTTGGGAATTATACACATCATCTGATCCTGATGGTAGATCGGTACACTGCCAGCAATGACATCGTTTACTTCAATGTTTCTATTAATGATAAATTTAGCCAGCTAAAAGGATGAGGCTTGTGCCCTCAGGTTGATGCTAAATTGAAATTACCACTTAGCCTGCAATGAATTGCCTACATTTTGATTAATAGGCTAAATTCCAGAGCTGACCTTTTCAAAATTACTGAATTACTAAATCCTGAGACAGACAACAGAGTTCCTCTTACAAGGAGAAGTGTATTATGCAAACATGTAGGGTCACCTAGTGAAGAATCCGGTTCTTGGTACCTTGTAACCCATACACACAGGTGTTAGCCAAGGTGCCATGTTGATCCATAACTGTGGTTTAGAGCTGCAGGATAACGCTTCTCCACTGCCCCAGCACTTCCCATACTGCAGTCACACAGAAGATGGCATGGAGATGTAACAAGTGGTTCTGCATTGTCTTTTCTAGTTTTAGTAGATAAATTAGCTTTACTTTCCATTTCTAGAGAGTCCCATCCTGA
Organism: Limnodromus scolopaceus; assembly: GCA_028565335.1. Lineage (NCBI taxonomy): Eukaryota > Metazoa > Chordata > Aves > Charadriiformes > Scolopacidae > Limnodromus > Limnodromus scolopaceus. The sequence continues at coordinate 113,731,738 of JAOXNO010000024.1, forward strand.
ACTCTGCACTTTACCAGCTAGAACACAATGAAACCCATGCTAGCTGGAGTATTCCTAAACAGTGCTGTGCTCTAGATATATTATTCTCAGTCAGATTAGAGGTCTCTACCTGTTGCTGTTGAACGCTCAATCCAGAAGGAAAGGTTCCAACATCCAAAAAACCAAATTAAAGCACTTTTTTTTGTGCATTTTGTACAAATTGTATGGAATTCACAGTATCACAACATGGTTGAGGTTGGAAGAAACCTCTGGAGGTCATCTAGTCCAGTCATGTGCTTAGGGCAAGGTCAGCTTGAAACATTACTTAGGGCCGTGTTCAGTGATCTTTGAGTATCTCCAAGGATCGAGACTCCACAGGCTCTCTGGGTAACTTGTCACAGTGTTTGATGACCCTCATGATAAAAGGTTTTTTCTTAGCTTCCAGTGGAAAATGGGGAACTGTTTTAACATTTCTATCTAAGAGAAGAGGTTCTAAACACAGCTTCACATGCTGGTGTGTTCCTGCAGAGATACTGCTTTCAAGAGCTAAATATTTTCTTATAGAATACATAAATGATAGAGAGAGGAGGAAGAAGAAATGATTTGGGAATAGATCATGAGCCACTGTCATTAACCAGTGAGGTCAATGTCTTTTTCAGCTACAAAAGAGCTAGATTGTGCTCTGACACTGGTGTGCTCTGGAATTAAGGTGGTGTAAATGACAAAAAACCCATAGTATGATGGATTCTCTGCTAAAAATAAATACACATATCCCACATGGTATCTTGCAGTCATTCAGTTTTGGCGACGAAGTGAAGATAAACAAAAATTGTGTGAGTACTTGCAATATCAGCTAAGTCTTAGGGAAGTGTAATGTATTCATGATGAAACTGAAAACCTAGGTGAGGGTAAATGCTTGTAATCCTGCGGGGATAGATTGAAAAAAAGAACTGTTTCCTAAAGAGGGATGAAAGACCCAGAAAGAGGAAAACTCTACCAGCCTTGGCATAGAGAAAGGGATTGCATGGAAGGAACCAATGGAGAGAGCTCAGTTTCATTTTTCACTTTATCAAAAATGGAATGTTAAAGAAATAAAAAATTCATGCCATAAGGTGGAGTGAAAAATATGGCTGTAATAAAGTGGGAAAGTCTGGGGTCCCCAGCTGCAGCTAAACACACCACGGTGAATTGTCTGCATGAAATAGTGCAATCACTTGAGGCCTTGTAATATGAAAGTTTTGGATAAAATACGTTAAAAATATCTGAGAAGTTTCTTCTGGGTAACAAAGTTGTGTTTCAGTGCGGTGTGCTGTCTGGTCACAGAATAGAAGCTACCAAGGAAAAATGGAAAAAAAAAAAAAGATGAGCTAGAAAAAGTAGGAGGTTAAGGAGGGAGGCTGGTGAAGAGGAACGAAGAGCTGCAATATCATCTCATGCTGTCAAGTGAAACACCAAGGATGCTGTGGATCCAAGTGAGAGGGACCAGCAACCTGAGAGCATTTGTCAGCAGGGTCTGGGGGGGTATCTGCGGTGGAAAAACCTCCAGCTGCCTTAGCAGTTTCTTCATCAAGAAACAAGATGAGAGGGATGTGTTATGCTACTGCTGTGTGGAAAGGAAAGGGTGGGTGGTTATTTCATGTTGTCATTTTTATTTCCTTGTCTTGCTTTTCTCTATTCCCTCAGGATGATACTGTTCTTTTAAGTAATTTGAGAGTTGGAAGGAAGGAAATATTGCTCACTGAATGTACAGAGACTTGGATTTTTCCATGTTTTTAAGTGCAGGCTCAGGCTCGTGTTTATTATCAGCTCTTACAAACTGAATCCAGCTCTGGCTGCTGCCCTTAGTGCCTAGCAGAGTGGCTACACTCCACCAAACAGATTATTTCTCATGAATCATTCTTCCAAATTTACATGTCAATCAGGGATAGAGCCAGAGGACAGTTTGTCACTAAAAGCTTTTTTTTTGTGTTTTTCATTGCCAAAACGCATGAAGTGAGACTGCCCAAAACACCTCATGAAATCATGTTTAATCCAACTTAAAATTGTTCTAAAGAGGAAATTTTTCCAAAAATTGCAGTATTTTATTTCAACATTTTCAGAATTCAGTCTTTCATAAAAATAAAAACACCCTAAAGAAGCTACTTCATGAATTAAAACAAGCCAAAGAAAGCAAAGGTTCTGCTTTGCACAACTTGATTCCAAGCCTCCGCTTCAGCAAGTGAAGCAGGGTAAGATCAATCATCTCCATTTTACTGCACTGGGCTGACATCACTGGCCCTGCCTTGCCAAACAATACCGAGTCACGTTTTTTATTCGTTCACTATGATTCACTGGTCACTGCTTCAGACGCTGTCAATTGTTCCTCAGGTTTCTTTTAGAAAGGTGATATCCATCCAAAAATGGTTCTAATTTTGGCTGGATAAGGACTCATCAAAAAGAGTTAGGTTTTGCCGTAACCTGTATAGCCCTGGTTCTGGCTATGCTTTCAGTAGGTGAAACTAACTCATGGCGAGTATCTGGGAAAGTGCTTCTGAGTTTAGTCTGCGATCAGGATGGAAATAGGCTGGGGGAAAACTGGGACCGTCCTGGTTTTTTGCAGCCTCATCTGTCCAAGTTTGGATATGTAAAAGCTAAAATCAGTTGAGAGTTCACATGATTTCTGTGGTGTCCAAAATGCTCGCTCTGAATGTTCTGCAGCCCCATCACTGTAAGCAGCAGATTCCCCTGAGCAGCTCTGCATACCCCACTTCAGCCTCTCCTCTCACACCTCCTAGACTCATTTCAGTATCTGGCACGGCTGCAGCTCTAGATGCAGTGTGTCGGCTTGCTCAGACTCCTCCAACCCTGCAGCCTTTTCCAGTTATTTCTCCTCACTACTCTCCCTTGGAGACACATCACCACGTTGCCCTGATGAGGAAACCTCCCTACCCTCTTTGGCAGTTGCCCGAGACCCCACACCTTCACTTGTCATATCCCTGCCCTCACACACGACTGGGTTATGTCTACATTAACAGGCAGTATAGACCAGCAGTAAATTTATAGAGTGAAACGGTTGGTGCAGAGGATGCAACCACCTCCACTTTTACCTTTCAGAGTGTTTTGCTTTGGTCTAGGTCCAACTTGGTCCAAAGGACTGCACGTGGATGGAGCATGATAGCAGTATCTTGGCATCACATTTTCTTGCTCAGTTTCAGACCATTTGGGTGCTGCCATACCCCTTTGCAGTGTAGGATAACCAAAATGCTAGTGTAGATGCCTCCACAGAAGCCTCCTCAACGTTCCTCCTTCCTAACAGAGGAGTCAAAACGAAAACCAAGCCTTTCCCCTCTTTGCCAACGCTGCAGTATTTGGGCTATTTTTTAACTAGAAGGAAGCAAAATTTGACAGTTTATTCCTCAGCAGGGAGAAGCTTGAGTATGCTGTACTGAAGCTGCATTTGCTGTTGAAAGCCCTGTAGTTGTCATAAGACTCCTGTTCTCATTAAGACAGGAGCTGCAGCTTATTGGAAAAAGCTCTTGATGCATGCACACCAGGCAGGGCTGTCCCCAGTTCAAATGATATTTGTCATGAGGACAGTTGTGCAAAGAATCACAGTGAGGAAGAGAAGTGCATCAGGATATAGATTTGAAAGTCACCTTTCACGGGCAAATAATTAGGTAGAATTGCGCAGTTTAGTTTTATGTAAGAATCATTCTCTAGTCTCTGCTCTTATTACAAATCAGAGCTCTTGAGGGGGAAAAAGGGGAATTCAGTAAGCAGCTTTTGCTGTTCCTGCCACATTTGCAGAGACTTTGGCATCGTAAAGAATATAGCGTTCCTTCCATATTTTCAGATCACATACAAATTTTACTGAGGAATATGGTCCTGTGCTGAGTGAGAAACAGATACCCGTAGTTGTGTGGCAAGCTGGTGAGATAACTTTTGTTTTTCTGATGGGAGATGCTGTACTAAGAGAAAGGGCCCACCTCATGCAGATAAGCAGAACAAGCTGCTCATCAATTAAAAGTCAATGAAGCAGAAGGTACATGGAATAGTGGCCATGAAGTCTAGCTTGGTGGGCTGGGCTTCTCATCCTTGCAACACCTCTGTTAACTGCTGGCCTTCTCGGAGCCCATCAGCAGAAGACAGTAACAGTAGAAAGAATTTGGACAGGTTTTTATCATCAAGGGTGGGGGGCACTTCAAGATATGATTTATCTCACCCCAAAAAGTCAGAGCACTCATCCCTCAACCCTCAAAAGCACCTGTTTTGCACTACTGGCTCCAGAAGAAGGGAGAATTTCTTTTTTAAAACAGATGCTCCACTTTTAGAGGAGGGGTAACGTTAGGACAGATTCCCTCCACCCCCGGAGGCGATGGGGAGGTACGCACTGTACAAAACCAGAAGAATCATCTAACACTTGTCTTTGGTGCTAATTTGTGAAGCCTCTTTTCGTTTTTTTTCTTTTTTTTTTTTTTTTCCTGTTGTTTGTTTGTTTGATGAGGCTCATTAGAGCCCAGTTGAAGGCTGCCAGCTCCTTCCGCACAGACTGCTGAGCAGGCTCTCAGCTGTGCCGGAGAGGGCAGGTTTCAGCCAGCAGGCTACGCGCGCACCCAGGCCGGATGTTTACTTCCTTTCGTGATGGCTTTGCTTTGTCTAGTTGATTGTGGACTTGATTTTCACAAGTGCTATAAAAGAAAAAAAAAAACCAAACGAAAAAGCATTCTTGATCTCAGCTGGATCCTTGCAGCTGTGGGGAGGGGAGGAGGCCGGGAAGCAAAGACTCTGTGTTTTCAAGAGCAAAAAGCTCCTACTCCATAATTTGTGCTGATTGCTGTCTGGTACTTAAAGAAGGAGTTAATTAAGGTTCAAACTCTATTTGTTTCCTTTCATGGTACAGCAGAGCTATTTTTATTTTGTTGTCTACCTGTTTAGTGTCCCATTTGTGTTTGCATTAAAGACACACTTCGTTGTGTTTCCCAGGAGGAGGCCGAGGTCTCCCTCTTTTGTACTGAAAAAAAATAATTGGTTTACCTTTCAGGTTATAATGTCAAGTGCTGAAAGGCTAAGGAACATATGGATCCCCGTTATCCACTCTCATTTCTAGGGGAAATAGGTGCATCCACATCCACATAACACACAACTGTTCCGGTACAGAGGGGAAGCTTACACACGTGTACATACAGATTCCCTCACTGAACTTATCACACTGGTTTTCTAAGAAGCAAAAGGAGGCCAAAATTTGGCACCAGTTCTGAATTATGGAGGACAGGGTGTTTCCCTGGTGAGAAACCTTTTTTTTTCAGCCTCCTATTACCCTTCCTTTCTTTCCTGCACTCTCTCCACCACCTTTTGTATCACTTTCTAGCTTCTAGCTTATTCCCCAGCCCTTTTTCTGCTTCTGTCCATCCTTCCTTCTTCCAGGCCTTCACCTGCCCTTCTGTCTTATTCTCGGGGAAGGGCACTTCTGTCCCACTTTGCATTTATTTTACACCTCACTCCCAGTTGCCATCCCCCCCATTCTGTGTTGGAGCTAGGCTGTCTTCTCCACTTTCCCTCACTGTCAGGCTGCCAGCGGCAGGAAGCACTAAAAGCACAGGAGAGGCAGATTCATCTTCTCACTCCTGGAGCTTGTCACGTGGAAGGCCCCTGAAGGAGAAATAACCACAGGTGAAAGCTGTGCTTTGCTGTAAGATACTCTGTACAGAGCAGGTTCAACCAGCAGATGTAGGAACAAACCCTACAGTAGCTTCACCCACCCTTTGCCACAAATTCAGCACTAAGCTTCAACCCCCATAAAGAAGGTCATCTAAATGAGAACTCTGCAAATTTAAACCATGGCTAATTTTGCTTGGTTTTCATGGGAAGGGTAAAAAGTATGTTCACAGTATTACACAGGACACCCCTCAGATTCTCACACACACCAAATTTTGAATCCTGCAAGAATTCTCAGTGCAACTGTTGTAACATTTGGTTTGGTTTAATTTTTGGATAGGCAAAATCCTGTATTATTCTCTCTTTCCTTTGGAAACACTTGAATTATTTTTACTGAATCTTCTTTAGAAAAATCAGCTTGAGGGGTAGGCTTGTGCAGGCATGGGGAAGTATCACTAGAAACCAGCAATTCTGGAAATCATTTTAAACATTGAAAAAACAACTCCTTTTTTTAGCAGCCTTAATGGTGGTTGTGGCTCCTTGCATGCCTTGCCACATGGCACAATGAAACCCTGATCTCCCTGAAAGCATCTGACTTCTCCCATATGAACAACTTTTTCTACAAACTAAATTGATACCTCTCTCTATCTCATGCATGGAAAAGCCTAGCTCAAAGAAGAAGATGGGCCAAAACCTCCTGAACCCATTTGGAGTAAATAGGTACCATAAGTGGTCCCACCGAACTTGAAGGATGAAAGAAACCCTGGCTTCTCTGAGATTTGGATTTCATTGCATGGCAGCTGGTAGTGTCCTCTGAAATGAGTTTTTCCAAGAAATATAATAAAGTAAAACTGGAACATAAATAGAAACCATGAAAAATATAAATCTTAAGGCATTGAAAATGCCAATACATTAAATTTTCAATTTAATCAAAGTCATGGGTCATTTAATGCAATATGAAGAAAAAATATTAGGAAATGAAATCACAGCAGTTTCTTCTGCTGCAGTTTGTCTAAGAGACTCAGATTATATTGACTTTCTGTAGATCTCAACTTGTTTAAAACAAGGAGACCCAATCAATCTAAGGCACGTGGGATTCTTTGGTTGCTGTTAAAAAAACAAAACCAGTTAATGGAGATGTACGCATGTGCTTACGGTACAGAGTCCAAAGTACATGGCTCTCAGGAAAAAAACTTCCGTTGGCATGACCTGTATCTAAACCCCATTGAACTCAATATATTTCTGCTGATTTGGGTAGCTGTACTATTGGCTATAAATGAGTTAAGCTCAGAGCATTATAACAGCAAATGTTTGACTTGGAGGTTAAGGCATGAGATTCTTGTGTGTACTCATGAAGTTCTCGGGATCAGAAACGTGCTCCGCTCTTCTGATGCCACCCTTTTTACACCTTGTTTTCAGGTCTTCCGTGCAGAGCTGCTCAGAAGTTTGAAACGATGTTTTGATGCTGTGGTAGGAAATAAGGAAAAACAAAAACTTACTGTAAGAGCTAAATACAAGCCAAGGAAAAAAGAATAAAAAGTTGGTGGTTCGTATGAGTTTGGACTCTGATAAACTGGAACATGAGTGCATTTGGCTTTTAGGTGGGAAGGATGTACAAAAGACTCCTCCTGCCCCATGTGAAATTCTTTATATTCTTAGTCGGAAAATAAAATGTGCTTTTTACTTGTTTTTTTTTCCCCAAACAATAGCATTCAAACATCTTTCCTACATGCCTCTCCAGGTTATTTGTCTCATGTCGGATTGGGGCAAGCCATCCTTACACACTGCACAGAAGCTCTACATGGAGCTAACTGCCTCTAGAAACCTTCGCTCCAGGTGCTATAAAAATTACTGAGGGCTTTGTTTACCACTTAAATAGAAAAGTGTCATCTCTGTTTTCTGCACCTAAAGCAGAAACCAAAATGCATTTGGTTCAGCCTGCTATCAGGGTAACTATAATGACTGAAACTGTCATATCAGAAATCACCCATCCACACTGCTGATCCTTTACACTGATGGCAAGAAAAATATACTTGGAAAAATTTTCTTTCTCACATGTTCAACTTAAACATAGGCTTGCTCTTTCTGAGCAATCAATGAAACACAGATGATAGATAACTCTTTTTTTGGTTTATTATTTTCCAGGTTTTTCTCTCCAAGCGTGGCTGCACACTGTAAATGGCAAGCACAGCTATAGTACTAGTCAGTGGTGGAATTTGATGGTTCTGTCCTCCACTATATAATTTAAAACATGCTTTCATTCTGGGCAAATCTCTCAATTAAAATCCCAATTACAATTTTTTTTGTGTCTCTGCATATCATTCACTAGATAAACCCAAGGGGAGAAATATAGCTTTCTACTGAAAAACAGGTGACGGTTCATCTCTGCCCAATATATTAGTCACACAGCAAAAAAATACATTAAAAGAAACTAGTCCTCCTTAAAATGAGGAAATTCAGGGCTTGCAAAGATGCCAGTCTGTATTTCACATTGAACAGGATGAAGTAACTGGGCATGTAATCATCTTTTTCTTGTAAAATGTACCAAGATCACTGTATACAGCTAAATAATTACAATTACAATGTATTTATTTTCAGGCCTTTAAGAAAAAATGAGGTCATGTAAGAATGACATGCAACAGAAGTACCCATTGTTCTTTAATACTTTTGAGCATTTGAATCCAGTTTGTCACTGTGTTTACATTTAGGTGCTTTGTGGATCAAGGTAAACTGAAGGAATTAGGTTTCACTTCCATGAAAATTCAGGCAAGATATTAATTTTGCTCTGTAGCTGCTTTTAAGCTGGGGCTTTTATGTTTCTACATTGTCTGCCACGCTGAGACGTAGGTTATGGTCAAGAGCTGCCAGAACCAACATAAGCAATAATGCTGATTTTGAGCTATGACCAGAATTGGAAGACTAGCTGCAAATTATTATGTTTTAAAAATTGAAAAAAAAAGGAGTTGTTTTCATCTGTCCTATTTTTTCAGGCATTCACATTTCCAAACTTTTCCATGCATCAGTAAAAGCTAGAAATAGACTTTCTCATGCATTAAAAAAGATAAGCTGAGCTTCCCATGTTCCAGGAGCTGGGACCGTAAGAAGGACAACAGAATAAATTCTGGGAATTGGCAATGCTCTGTAATAGAAATAATTCCTGACAGTTGGAATGGCATCACGTTCCTTTGGCTGCATAACTTTGATATTGAAATTATCTCGTTACATTCACTTCCTCTGAAAACTAAACCTTATGTAATTGGAAAACAATAATCTAATATCATAATAGAGTTTTGTCATGGCCATTAGCCTGCATCTCCAGTGGAGATAAATATCTATTATTAGTTCAATCTATCACAAGATCTTGCAGTATTTAGGAAACTCCCTCAGGTCATCATTGCACACACCTCCTATAGTAGATCTTATAATTGTGACAAATAATGTCTTTTTTTCCATGGGTGCCCACTGTCTTCCATATCCGTTTGTCTTCCAAAATGTAACAGATTTTTTCATGCAGCAGGGAAAGTGGTGGTTAATGAATGGTAGAAAAGCATCATTTATCCTATTAAAGGCAAGCCTTTGTTTCCCATTTCAGTGTGCTTTAGACCTTGTTGATGCAGAAACAGCACGATAAACATTTTATGAACAGGAAACAGCAAACACACAGCGGTAGGATGCTGCAGTGATTAAAGGAAGTGTTTAAACTTAGAGATAGATCCTGAGTCCAGTTACCAGGAAGCCATGCTTAGTCATGCTGGAACAGGACATCCAGGACAGCTCTGGCGTGCAAACCCTTATCCTTTCCCCTACCTCCACTCCCTGACAAGATGTTTCGGATGTCCTTCTGTTTCTCCTTGCAGCTAAGCTGCTCAGGGGACCCACACCACTGGCAGCAGCAGAAACACCCCAACTTTCTGTCCCACCTGCAGACCCCCAACACACCAGCAATAGTAGACTTGCCAAAGAGCACTGTGCTAATCACTCCTGCCAGGAAAATCCACTGCAATTCCAGCTACTTCCAAATCCTCCCAGTTAAAGCAGAAATATAATGCCCAACCAACACATTTCTTTCAAGATCTTCCCACCAGGTCTAGCAAAGGCTTTATGACACCTGACACAGGGAAAAGCGGTCTGCCTTCTCCTTGCCCAACAGGACATTCTTGGCAGTCACCCTTCAGAGAATTACTGCTAATTGCGGCAAGAAACTTCCAGCCCTGACTCCCATCACTAAGCAGACCTTCCTGAGCACTGTCACCTGGCAGCAATACCACCTCTCCATCCTGGCACCGATGGCTGACAAAATGGAATAGGGATAGGTAAGCCAAGCTGTGTGTTAAATGCAATTTTGAAAAAAGCAAATCCCTTCCCTAACAAAGAGCTGGAGGGAACAGAGCTGTGGTACTGGTGAACAGGAAGATACTTACTTTGAAAACATGGTGGCCACTCCAATATCAGGATGTGTAAGTATGAAAATTCAACGAAGCATAAATAAAAAGTAGCTACGTGCCAAGCCAAAAAACAGGGTAACTCTTACCTGCTGAAAAATGTGGGGTGAGAAAAGTTGGACCAGTGGGTGAAGATCACACCTTAGTTTACCCAAAGTTCATTACCATCCAAGCGCCTGCTCTGTGGACTGAGCTTGTTGGATTAAAAAGAAACTCTCATGTTCCCTCACAGAATGAGAAGTTATTCTTAATGCACTTGCACTTTCTGCAAGAGCGAAGGCAAGCTGCAAACTAGCAGAAGCCAAATCCATTTTGTTATGACTCAGTCACTGGGAGAAGGGCCGGGAGTCACCCAGAGGTTAGAGATGGATTTGCCTCTTTAAACTGTTCACCCCGCAGCCCAAGGGCTGGAGTGAGAGCAGTTCGGGCGCTGCAGTGCCTGCCCTGCCGCAGGTCCTCTTCCTCCTCCTCCTCCTGCTCCTGCTCCTCCTCCTCCTCACGCTCTCCCGACCTGCTCAGCACTTTCCCCTGGGCACGTTCAGCTGCTCCAAAGAAAAAGCACAATCTCATTTTCCTTTCCCCTCTGGTTTTGCAGCTTATTCAATGTTCAGCGGTGAGTAAAAGGCCAAGAGGAAACCTTCTTCCTCGCTGCTGGCTCACAGCCTTTCGGAGGAGCGCAGTGCAATAGCAAATGCCAAACGCCATCCGCACAACAGCCAGGCTCCGAAACACAACCTGGGTGTTGCTGGGTGTAGGTGCATATATGTGTAGCCCACACACCTTCCCAGAGAAACCCCAGTGACTGCGACTGAATGTAACGTTAAACTGCTAAATAACCACTTCTGCTGAACGAAGTTTCTGCTCTCTCCTCTTCCTATGAGAGCTCTAAAGCCATGATTGAGCCCGTGTGAGGAGCAGCCAAGGGAGCTGGGTTTGTTCAGCCTGGAGAAAAGGAAGCTGAGGGGAGACCTTCTCGCTGTCTACAACTCTCTCCTCTATAAAGGAGGCTGTAGTGAGGTGGGGGCCGGTCTCCCAATTAAAAGTGACGGGATGAGAGGGAATGGCCTCAAGTTGTGCCAGGGGAGGTTTAGATTCAATAGTCGGAAAAATTTCTTCACCAAAAGGCTTGTCGAGCATTGGAACAGGCTGCCCAGGGAAGTGGTTGAATCATCATTCCCTGGAGGTACTTACAAAAAAGGTAGACATGGTGCGGAGGGATGTGGTTTAGTTGTGGTTGTGGCAGTGTTAGGTTAATGGTTGGACTTGATGATCTTAAAGCTCCCTTTGAACTTCGATGATATTATGATTGCAGAGGCACTGACTGATGGGCAAGTATAGAAAAATGTAAACAATTCTGTGAACAGGGTTTTGCCATTGCTGCTGGGTGCTGAAAGTCTCACTCACCGGTCTGATGCTCTCAGATGGTGCTTTTTTTTGTCTCACGGGAAGGCCATCCTTACATTTGTCCCTTTTTTCAGTGATCATACAACATTTATATGGCTCAATTTTCTGCAACAGCACTTTAATTTCTTCAATTTAAACATTAACTTCTAGAGAGGGTTGAATTATTTGCAGATGAAATAACACATAAATTGCATTACTTTTTTAGAATAGAGTATGGGTCCCAAATGGTGCTTTTGTTCTCACAGAAGAGTCAAGTGCTCATTAAAAAGCTGAGTAGCCAGTGATAAAACTTAGCAAAATCTTAGGAAAAGATAGCTAACTGGTTTCTTCATTGTTTTCTCTGGCACACAGAGTATGAATTGCAGCCTTATCATCCTGTCAGATCCCTGATATGGGCCACCCTTAGGAAAGAGCCTAAAAGTGGACACAAAAGCCAACCCTATCCTGGGCTGCATCAAAAGAAGTGTGGGCGACAGATGAAGGGAGGGGATTCTGGCCCTCTGCTCTGCTCTGATGAGAGCAGTGTCCTCCATTCAGCTTTGGAGCCCTCATCACAGGAAAGACATGGACTTGTTGGAGTGGGTCCAGAGGAGGGCCACGAAGATGATCAGAGGGCTGGAGCACCTCTGCTGTGAGGACAGCCTGAGGGAGTTGGGGTTGTTCAGCCTGGAGAAGAGAAGCTTCTGGGGAGATCTTATTGTGTCCTTTCAGTACTTAAAGAGGGCCTAGGGAAAGATGGGGAGGGACTCTTTATCAGAGAGTGTAACGATAGGACAAGGGGTGACAGTTTTAAACTGAAAGAGGGGAGATTTAGATTAGATATTAGGAAGGAATTCTTTACTGTGAGAGTGGTGAGACACTGGAACAGGTTTCCCAAAGAAGCTGTGGATGCTCCATCCCTGGAAGTGTTCAAGGCCATGCTGGATGGGACTTTGAGCAACCTGCTCTAGTGGGAGGTGTCCCTGCCCATGGCAGGGGGGTTGGAACTAGATGATCTTTAAGGTGCCTTTCAACTCTAAACATTCTATGTTTCTATGACAAGGACAATGAGTGGTACAGTCTACAGTCATTACCATGCATCAAATCAAGAAATTATGGTTTAAAGTGATTCTTTAATGGAATATCAGACATTATACTCTTAGACCAGAAAAGGCAGAAAGACAGAGTAGAAATAGAAAAGAAATGACAAAAAGTTGGACAGGTATTTTAGATACTTTGAGAGAAAAAAAAAAGGCCAATAAAATGCAAAGCGCATTGAGGATATTTTTGTCAGGGCTACATTTCTCATACTTGGTAACTGAGAGCTTATTCTCCATTATCATCCCACAGGCTGGGGAAAGGCTGATTCCCACTTCGAGCAATTAAATTAATCCTTTTTTTGCACTTGTTCTTTGTTTCCTTAGCTGCACAATGCCATGAATTGGTATCAACCCAAATTGCTTGTATCAACTCATTCATTTGTAAGGGCCACCAGCTTTCAATCCAATTCCTCTTCATTCTCTGCCCTGGTGCAGTTATCTGTCAAGAATATGAATAAATTTATGCTCAGCTAATGTTTGGGTTTGAAATATGTTTTGATGTGTGTGCAGTGTCAGTGTTTCCTGAATTTGATCAAGAAATGCAAAGATGGATTTATTTCAGACCATCTCCAGAGCTTTTGCTGTCCACAGAGGTAAGAGAACCATAGAAGTGGGCTGAAAAGAACATGAATTGGAACGGCTGACGCTGAAAATAATATGTGCAGGAGACTTTGTAACTCCCAAATTGGAGCAGAATTTGACTCCTGAATTTGCAAATTTGACTTACTTCAACAATACAGTTAAATCTGATGCCTCAAAATCACCTAAATTCATGGACCCAAAGCCATCAGGCGCATGACATTTATAAACAGCTATCCCTACCCCTATCTAACCTCCCTATCTCCCAAATATATTGTTCTTAGCTAAGACCTTGTCATCCTTTAAAAAATTATCCTCTAAAAAAGGATCTTTTTTAAAAATTTGGCTTCTGTTGGGGTAAAGCTCAGCCAGGCAAAGATAAAGCTCAAATGACAGAAAATCTTGGAATTGGTTTTGTTTAAATTCTTAGAGCCTTCTACATAGTTCAGCCTACTTTAAATGTTTAGACTAATTTAAACCACCTATAGGCTCAAATGACTGAAAGCAGCACACAAGTGCAGTACATGTGGCATTAGTTCAAGGTCATTGAAAAATTTACTTAGTCTTTGTTTCTACGTCTTCTGTGTCAAATCTCTTGTCAAATGCTAACCCCAGAGTAAAGTGATTAGAAGAATATGAGTAGAAACATGGTTAATACGGCTTAAAATTTTTGAATCCTGTAGTGCATAAACTTAAAGAGTTGTATCTTGCAGGTACATTAAAAAAAAAAAGATCAGTAAAAGAGCTGTGCTACCTCTGCACCTGATAATCCTTTATGTGTACAAAAAAAATGTAAAAAGATAATAACTTTTAATGTTTGGACAGTATTATTCAGTACACAGCTGAATAAAATCTATAAAATAATTCAAGTTTGGAACTTCTATTTTCAACAAACAGAGTTCAGACCTAAAAATTTCTTGTCAGAATTTTCAGGAAAATTGTAGGCAGAATCTTAATTCTCAGGATTTCTTTCAAATTGTTTTGCTCCTTTAAGAAACTCTTGGCCTTCAAGTTAAAAAAAAACAGTACAGGGAATTTGAATCTCAATGGAATTTGATGAAAGATGACAGAAAGCAACAGGAATTCTTAAACAGAAAGAGGATTTGCTATGAGACTCTAAATGCTGTAGATGAGTTGTGTGTAACAGAGGGCACGTTTATAAAATATGCTTTCTCTTTTATGTCATTTTATTATCTGATTTATTTATCTAAACAATGTAGCTCATCTTAGCAGCTCCTAGGAGCTTTATTAATTTTTATCTTGCACCTTCAAAATAACAAAAAGGCCATCAGCTGTGAAACCAAAAAGCAAATGTAAATATTTCAGGCCATAGCCGTTTCAGGGCATCCCATGCCATGGGCTAAGAGACTTTATGAACGGAGGTCAAATCTGATGGCAGCTGCAGTTCTCCTTGCAAGACCTCTCCCTGCTCACAGCTTCCAGTCTGGGATAGGACTGACCTTGTTCCTACTTCTAAGATTTACCTCCATGGGGGAATCTGTGTGCACCTCTCCAGCTAAGCAGAACTCACCTACGAGACCCCTTGACACTGGTGGATCTGGGGACATATGACAACATTGATGACTGAGGAGGTGCTTGGGCCTCAGGTCTGTTTAATTTATTGATGCAGATATGGCTACAATGTCCAACTTTAACAATTACAATAAGCAGCTCACTATGGCTAATGGCTACCCATGACCTCTACGCACAGTGTGATGCTTCCAGATTTAACGACATTGTTATCAGTGATCCTTGATGGCCCTTTGTGTACTCAGCCATTGAAACATATCTGCCAGCAGTGAGAGTTCTCCTAGACTCCTATGAGTTCGTCATTTTCCACCTCCAACTTCCACAGGCAAAAAGTTGTTTTATAAACTGCAAAACTGCAGTGGAGATTGCAGTTGCACTTCATCTGTGCTGCCTCAAATGTGTCACTTGCTTGGCTTACCAAGTGAGCATCTCACGTGGCTTGATAAAAGTCAGCCAAGCCTGCCTGCTCCATATCAATAAATAGACTGAAGCCAGGATAAGGTCTCCTTTTTCTCTCTCATTCCCTCTTCTGGGAACTCTTGAAGAATACTTTAAGAACCACTTAAGTGTAAAATAGCTCAAGTCCCACGGAGCAGCAACTTCTTGCCTCGTGATATCTCACTTGCAAACTGTGGTGCCTTCTTCCCAGGTGGTGCTTCCGCCGTGGGCAGATGGTGGAAAGGTCTCACCATGTAATGGAACATCTCTTCATGCTGACAGGCCAGGGCTCTGGTTTGCTCCTTCAGAGCCCTCAGCAGAGGAACTCAAAAAAGCCAGAGATCCAGCTAGGCTTTGCAAGTTTACTTTTCATTTTTCTTCTGTGAGGGTGACAGGAGCAAATGAACAATTACAGTATTTTCTGTCCAGCTGACAAATTATATGTTAGCTCAATTTAGCCTAAGCACAATTCCAGAATCAAAGCCAAAGCAAAGCACACCAAACAGGCTTACATTTTCTAAAATTCATTAATCCTGTTTGTCTGTTTGTCTTTTTCACCTCTCTAGGTTATTATTATTCCATGTCCTCAACCAAAGAAGAAAGCATGAGAGTTTTGTTTTTGTTTTGGTGGTTTTGGGCTGTTTTATTTTCTTCTCCAACGGAATCTATGTTATAAGGGTTACAAATACTTAATTAGAGAATGGAAATTCCACTGACTGACCAAATGCAATTAAGCTATCCAGCTCATTTCAAAATAGGATGTGAATTTAAATAAGGCTCAGCTTTGTGGAAGCTGCCTCCCTCTGATGGACACTTCAGTTTTGGATAAAAGGAAAAAGAGGCTAATTTTTTACTATTCACTCAGCTCTGCAATTAATACAGATATCCGGTTAGAGTCACTGCCAAACTGCAGGGAAGTAGAAATGCTTTTCTGAAGCGATATGTAGAAATAAGTGGAAACACTTTTCTGAAGAACACCAAAAAATGTCACAAAGAATGAAGGAAGAAGAGAGGTATGAATTTAGACATGTTTTTTCTCAAAGTCTTATATTGGTCCCCCAGGGAACAGGATCCAGAATAACCTTCTGTATGAGTGGGGAGCTGCCGAGAGCTAATCATTACACCATATCGTGCAGTGAAGTGTGTTTGAACTCCCAGATTATTCCAGGTTTTAGAAGCTTGAGGCAGGACAACAAGTCCATGGGATCCCACACCTGGAGGTGTCTGCTGGGGGTGGAAATTTTATCTGTAATTTAAAAGAATGAATCTTAACTTTAAGAAAACTTCAGCTTTTCTCTACAAAGAAGTATGTGGCAAAGCCTGGTTTTATTCTAATAGTCATATATAGGTGAATCATAGCCATAGGGCAATATTTTAGCTATACAGACAGGGTGAAAAACTGCCCTAGATTCAGGTTCCCAGAATTATTTCTGATTTTTATTTCATTCATTTATTAGTGTTTTATATTTTTAATTTAATGGCTTTTCTTTTGATTCCTGCAAAACACTTGAAGGATTTAGGATTCCCCCTTTTCCATCTGGTAGGAAATGCTGTCTCTTAGATTCAGAGTTCTTCTATCCTGTTTTCTGATGTCATGGGCCTTCTGCAACATGTTTGATGGGAGCAATGAAGAAAGTGTTAACTTGGACCTGAGTTTTCCACTTCTGAAGTAAGTCCTTATTTAATTTCCAGGTTAGAGGAGTTGGACTTAAAAAAAAATAATAAAGAATTCCTTCTTGAGTTCTGTAAGCAGCCTGACCAGAGACCTGAGAGTATCCTGGCTTATCTTGGTCTTCTGTGGAGCAAGAACTAGTAATGTCAGATTCCTGATATTCACTAAGCTTAGCAAAACCAGATATTTAAGGGCAGAAACTTGATCCATTTTTCAAAAAAAGATAACTGTTGGTACCTAAAGAACCTGCATGGCAACTAGGGTGATTCCTTCCAAATTCAAGTGTCTCCCTTAGTGAAGAGAGGGGGTTTTTTTGGATGAGAATTTTGAGCTTAAGTACCTGCATCCATTTACATGGTATTGAATTATATATGCCTCATCCTAAAGTCCTTGATTGGCCCTATATTTTATTTTTTAAAAAATTAAGATGGTGGAGAGCAACTGGGTATCTGCTTGTGCCTCACCCCTTCCCTCCTGTCAGCCCAGTTCCTCACAGATAACATCTTGCAGCTTCTTGAAACACTAGCTAAATCACTGGTACTGCCACCGTTTTCCTAGACTCAGAAAGTCAGAGAAGATAAATGGTAATGGTTAGCTCTTGCAGCACATAATGCTTTTCATCGGCAAACCATGCAGCTAATATTCATACAAAAACAGGGGAATTTATGCAATAAAATTCTGCTTATAGACACTTTCCAAATCACTGTGGAAAAGACTATTAGCCAAGAGCCAATGAGGCATTGGCTCAGCCATTAAACACCTTGTAGATTCTTTCCTAAACACATAATAGCTGGATTTTTTGAGTAAATTGCAGTTCCACCAGTCAAGAGAACGTATATATTAGGGCATAGTTAATTTTGCCCTTGCCCTTGGTGTTACTCATTTCAGACATGCAATACCCTTTCAGTGTCTATGCATCTACATTTTAAACCAGATGCTTTCAGGTGCGATGTCTCTGACCTCTGTCAGATTTCCATTTTAGGATGAAATGACCCCATCCGAAATGGTTACATTTCTCTTCACTGAGACACAAGGGTGGTCTAGTTGAATGTAGACTCTTAAATTAGACAACCACTTTTGAGCAGATGAATCCCGCTTGAAGTGAGTACAAACTGTGTGTTTGTACTAGTGACTGTGTTGTAAATAATCATGGACACTTTGTCCACAATAAATATATTTTTTTCATTTTTAAAGGGATTTTTAATGCTATATTTATATCTTTACATATTTTGTGAAGTTTTCTTATGCTCTATCTAAAAGTCGGGCAAATTTTGTCTATATTATCAAGTAAAATGGTACCAGGACATGAGATCAAGTATTGCCCACGAGTGCCCATGCTGCTAGTGCTATCCGCAGGCCAAGACTGGCTCGTCCCCACCCAAAGTCTTCCAGATATTGTACAGGCCTTTAGCAGGGAATAGCCTCAGCCAGGGACTGTTCGCAGTAAGCAGTTTGGACTGGGGAAGGTTATGGTGGCACAGAAGCAGATGTGCAGATACAAGGTGATTCGCTCTGTTTGACCTCAGTGCTAGAAAAAGATCCTTGGCTAATTTTATTTGATAGTAAAAACACAGGTATATCACCTCAAAATGCTTGAAGGCATTGCCAAATATTTCGGTAGAAAAAGCCCAAATGGTGGTGACATAACATGGAAATTTGACATTTGATCAAAATAAGATATGGGTGTAGAGATACATGATTATGAGGCTTTACAAGGCTGTAGTGTTTTTTCTTGTTTGCATAAAGCTCTCTTTTTTCTCTTCCTTGCGTAATGCAGTGAATGACAAGGAACAAGCGTGTATTCTTTGAGGCAGAATCATCTGTCAAATACTACTGAGGTGGAGGTATTGATTTTACTTTATAGGTTTCTTTTGAGGCATGACAAAATTAGAAGGTTGTGAGTGGGCTGAATGGTTTGATGCAATGTCAGTCATGATTCCTTCACTTGACATCCAGTGTCAGTGAAAACACAAAAATGCATGTTCACCTTTATTAGTAAATATTTGAAAATTGAAAAATCTGTTAATATGAATTGCTATGGACAATAGCTCTTCACTGATTGGATATCTTCTATGTTTTGGGCATTACTGCACAAATTTATGAGGACTGAGGAAGCTGTAAGGTTTAGTTTTTAAACTTTCACTTAACACATCATTTTTGACAGCTCTGATGACCTGATTTCCTTCCACCTCTCTGCAATTTCAATCTGAAATTGACTGAACACTTGGGAAAAAAAATCACTTCAATAAGTTTGCAAATAACTTTAGATACTTCTATCTTTGTCCACATTTGCATGAACCCACTCATTTCAGTGAGTGCTCGCACAGCTTTGAAAACTTAGGCACAAATTAATTAGGACCAGAGCTGATCTCAGCTCATGAAGTGCTCCAAAACACTCATGGAAGTCAATGACTGTGTGATGCAATCTCACAGAGCACTCAGCAAGCTGAAAAACTCGAGAGGCTTGGTGAATAGCTTGACAAGTACACCATGCTGCTGTAGGTAGATTCCATACAGCACCCAAACTAGTCTGTTTAAAGATAGCTTGGTCAGCACCAGCAAGGACTGTTCTTGCTTTGTGTTGGTGGTGAAAGAACAGTAGTATTCTGTAGCATCAGCAAGAATCAAAGAGCATGAGAAACAAGCAAAGGGACTTTGCTTGAATTATTAATGAATTATGGCAATTATGATCTTACAGAAAGAACAGAGATAAAATGGATCATTCTCACGACCAAAGAGAAAAGAAAAAAACGAAGACTGTCTACTTATCAGAAGAGTTGATTCTGCTACTGAGACCATTTTGGCAATGAAAAAATGAAATGCCATAAATTATGGAGATTGTTTAATGTATGTGACTGCTCTGAATAGAGGAAGGTACAAAGGCATGTCAAAAGACTGGGAAAATTAGCAGCTGAATTTGGCAGCTAGCTAGGAAAGAAGGCCATGTGCAAGTCATCATGGCAGGATAAAACAGTAAACAATTGGAAAAGGCTGAGGTGTGGAGGGTGGGTAAGAAGCTGAGCACTGTTTTGATGCAGTAAGAGAAGGCTGCATGGGAACTTGGTGAAAAAGCTGCTCAGAACAATGGGCAGAGAAATCCCAGCAATCATTCTTTGAAGAGGCCAGGAGGTGTGGGAGCAGTCTGACAGGAGGCTGCAACAGTCTACAAAAAGTTGAGGCTAGCCCATGCTGAAATGAAAGGATTAGAAAGGTTTTGGCTATTGTTCTTCCAATGGTTTGGATGGAAGAACACTACACCTTGTTGTAAATTTCCCATTCAAAATTTGAATTTTAGCACCAGTTCTAATGCCACTAGATGTTTGCCTCCAACCTTCTGCTTGAGAAACACTGTTCTGCTTCCTCGCATGAGTGATAGTTTGAGTGATCTAAATCTTGCTTTGCTTTGTAGGTAGAGTTTTTGGTTAGACTTCATCCCCATGAGCTACCATGATTTTCCCACTTGCAGGAGCTATACCTCACAGGAATTATAAGCCAACCACATAGTTGAGCCCAAGAAACAAGGGCATGAGGCTACTGACCCCTTATTCACATGGGATACTCATAAAAATAAAATTGCTGAGTTTTAGGGCATTCAGTTTTTCAACACTACATGAAACTTTTTCTTTAAAAGAAATCTTTTATGGGAAAAATAGCTTTAATCAGCAATCTGGTCTTTTGTTGGTGAAAAAAGTTCACGATAAATTTCTCAAATATATCTGGAAAAGAAACCTGGCAGGGTAAGAAATGTCAAAACATAGGTTGTATGAGCTAGAAGGATGGTAGAGTCACTACTGATGACTAGATTGTATGACTCATCAGTGAGATGGAAGATGATGGCTTCAGTGGCAGTGGGTAAAGAAGGAAGTGAGAAGGAGGAAGAGAAAGAGGAGGAGAAGGAAGAGGAGGAGGAGGAGGAAGAAAACACAACAAGGCAGCATTTCAGTGGAGCTGGGTTCAGAAGAGGGAACACATAGGGCAAAAAGCTGTGAGCAAATCATTGTAACCTAAACGCAGTACAAAGCACTAAAGATTTTTGTTTTACCCTCTTCACTTTCCGAAGCCTGATGAACCCATGCCTCCAAGGCACCTAATCAGAGATAAAAGGAAAACAATGAAAAAAATGAATAAAAGGAAAAGATGAGAAAAACAATAAATACTATTCATGCATAAGGATGGTTATATCCTTCTGCACCCACAGATCTATTTGTGAAAACATTCTAATTCAATGTAATGTTTTGGTCATAATTTCTCAGTGTGGCATGATAGTAATTAAACAAAATAAAGGGATCTGCAGAGGCATCTAATTCCCGCCTCCCAGCTGTGTTATGAAACTTAAGGCTGGTTACAGCCACAGACCAAGCAAAGAAGTTTTCAAAACATTTCTTCCTTTTCTATAATAAAAAATGTGCCCTTTTTTTCCACTCACAGAAAAGGGTCATTGTGTCTCAGTCTGTCGATGGGATTCCTTTCAGCTCCAAACCTTATTTTATACAACCATTTTTATTCATAATTGTAGCTAGGGGGCCTGGTCCTATTTTCACACTACGAAAACTCAGTCGATTTCAGTACAGCCAGTCGTGGTCAGACTTCTGTAAATGAGATTAGAATTGAGCCTATGTCAAACACAGTAGAGCCAGAAAAAGATTTATTTCTGCCATTGAACTCTTCGGGTGAGGATTTGTCCCATTAAAATGCATTATCTATTATACTTTGGACAGCATGGCCAAACCAAGCTAACACTCAAAATTGGATGTTTGGAAGGAACAGCTTTCTGGTTTTCTCCTTCAACATAAATTCATTCAAGAGCTTTTGCTGATCTGGGGTCTTTTTGAAGAGCCAAAGAGGCAGTTCTGCAAAGATCATGAAGACCTAAACGAACACTCTTGGTGAAAGGCCTGGGCTGTGTTTCAATGAAACAAGAGGGTGTTGTTCTTCAGGGTTGAAGCTGCATGCTCTTTTACAGCCATTGGTACACTGGCAAGAATATTTATTGCATGCCCAAGCCTTCAGGGGACTTTCCTTGTGGGGTGAGCAGGGCCTTGTGTTCACTTCAGGCTTGTGCAAGTGACCTGCTGAATCTTGGATTTCTTCTGATACTCATTCAATAGTAAGTAAAAGAATCTCATTTCTTTAGCACTAACCAGCAAACAGATGCAGTGAAAACAACCAGCCTCACCCGAAGGAGTGCATATCCCCATCTTACCAGAAGCTTAAAACTTGCCAGGAGAACTATGCTTGCAAAATTCCAGCAGCACCCCCAAACGTTCTTGGGTGAAACAGCTAGAAACAGGAGGTTTTGCTAACTGCAGCTGTGTCTGCCAGCTACTTCTGTGGAGGATCCCTGAGAAATGTTCCCATTGACAGTCCTGGTTATGAATTTCCTTGTTTCACCTTGAATATTTCCACTCTGTCTGTAACAGAGGTGGCTGTTGTTGTGCCTCAGACCATTTAGTGTGGATAGTCAGGCCTGGACATCCATGATATGTGTCTAAAGTATTTAGCATAGTCACCAATCGATGCTAAATCCACAATACCTGTCTAAAGTATTTAGCATTGATAGGTACCTAAATACCCAGTGAAATCCAGAAGGAATGATTAGTTTTAAAGGATTGTAGGCATCCAAATATCTTTGAAAGTTTAAAAGCAAGCTTTTTTTCTTCTTCAATTAGTCTACACTGACCTTTACTGTTTTTCCTTGGCTTTCCCTCTGTTCCTTCCATTTCTTGAGGTCTCAGTGGTGCTCAGGGTAGCTAATCCTGTCTCTTGAGAGACACGGATATCCTGATCCTATGGCACTGTCTGTTTCTTTTGCAGGTCTCTTCTGCTTGCAGAGAATTCTTAAAATAAAACTCCTTTTCATTACACTTTGGCATTCATTTTTGCATATGATACTAGGATAGCAGCAGTATTTACCAAAACTATAAAAAGAGCATGAAAGGCTGATGTGATGAAGGAGTAAAATAAGCAGGAGCACAATACTCCTTAAACTAGCCCTTTTAAACTTAGATATTGCATTCTAAAGATGCCAGCAGTGCAGATAAAAAGGAATTACATCAAGAAATGTGAATCACAACCCCATTCGAAGGACTGCGCTGTAATTAGGTTTTCTTCCTCTTGGCAGACTCAGTGAATAACTGTTGAAAGAAGCACTAATGGCATTGGGCATGCAGGGGTGCAGAGCCTCCGCTACCATAGCACCATGGCCAACTTACTACCCTACTGTGGGGTCCCAACGTCACATCATTACACTGATACCCACTCTGAAAGGCAGATTTTGGTGTGAAATCAGGTATTCCTTTGTGGATGTGGAAATGGTTTATGAGGTCACTGACTCTCAAGCTCTCCTCTACCTATGCTAGCTGGGAAATGATAACTGATCATTAGAGCAGTCCTAAATCCATGCCAGTGTAAAGTGAAACAGGTTTTATAAAGAAAAACCTCTCAGTCTTTTCACTCCACATCTCGCTCAAGTCAATTAAGAACCATTTTTCTGCTGAGGGTAGGAAAGAGCTCTTGAGGCTGAAGAGGTGAGTGGTGCTAGTCACCTCATTTACTGTTCATACAGTTCCATCTGAAAGGTATACCTCAGGAATTAAAAATTACTGGTGTCAACTACCCCTTAAGGGGCAGTTTCATGGCAGCCAGCTATTAAATAAGCAAATATTCATTATGTATATTTACTGCAGCTTCAAGATCAGCTTTTTAGACTGTATGCAGTGACTTCCAGACAATAGCTAGAAATCAAAGTAGTCAAGAAATTAGGCTTACATTGACAAAATTCTAGTTAGAAATACAAATGTGCATTACCTGTGTTTAAACTGGGTATATTGCACTATTAGTAGGCATGAAGAACAGTCATATGGCATTTATTGAATCAGTAATTACAGGGATAATTAGTTAGTAGTTGACATTAAAAATTTGGGTTTTACACAAGCAGGTGGTCAATGTACTGGGAAGAAATCTTAGTTAATTTACCTGAGTTCAGAGACTGCTTTGCAAAGGTTTCAGGGGAACTGGAATAAGGGACTTCAGTTTGATCACAACTTCAGTGCCTGGAATGGCATCTCAGCACAGAAACTCTTAGTGTTATATCACCTGATATAAAATTACCTGACTCTCTGTATGGTTATCAGATGCTCTTTGTAATAAATTATTTAAATCTGTATAAAGTAAATAACTATAGATATTGGTATTCTAAAAATAGGAAACTAGTGTATCTAAAACAAGCTGGCTTTCTGATTAGCGTGGGAAAAGCCCTAACCCATTACTTATTTTTAAATGTTCTTACTTCCCAAGTTTTCCCATCCCCTTTATTTCCTACTAAGTAGCAGCTTCTCATTGACATTTTATTAAGCAGTTTTCATATTGCTATTTCTGATGTCATTCTGCTAATATATTGCAGCGTATTAAATGAATAATGTCTAAGTGATAGGCTTGGTACATGGTAGATGCATCAGAAAACCATCAGAAGTTGTCCTGCAACGTACAGTTAAGAGCATTTAAAGAGCACAGAACAAAAGCATAAAACGAGTGAGCTGATCTCCTTCAGCGAGAAACAGGGTTTCAAAAATACCGTGTGTGGAAGCCTGTAACCAGGCTGGTTGATGTAAAATTGAGACCACGTGGTCCTCCTTGTGCTGAATAGGCATTCTGCATTCATTGCCCAGGAGATGAACAATGTAGAGCTCTATTAATCATAATAAGGTTTGCAATAAATCATAACAAGGCTTCTGTCCTAACCAAGAAATGAAGCAAACTCTGAATCCAGAGCTGAATGCAGAGACAAGTTAATTCATCAGTGAATTGTCAACAAAGAATGTGTCTTAATCTTAATTACTGGTAGACCACCATGTCAGAGCCCTGAAACATGTCTGCGTATTAATACAATGAGCAAACAGTGTGTCAGCATGGAGTGATGTGCTAATTTCACATCCTGCGGTGATACTGACTACAAACAGAAATGCTTCTTACGTCTGCAGACACCTTTAGCTCTCAAGTATCCTCTCCTTTATGTGTTATTCTGCCCCAGGTATAGCATAGCAGCCAGCAGCAAAGTCCTTCTCTGCCTTCCACGCTGGAAGCTTGTGGATCTCAGGCTGCTAAGGAAATGGTATTTTCTAATCTGCCTTAGAGAACATGAGGCTTCTTGCACCCAGGCAAGGTAATATGTAAAATTTTGAGGTCAGGTCCCTGGCAGGGTGTTAATAGTTGACAGTAACGATGATTTTTGTATGTGACACAAGTGTCTAGATTCCCTTCATAATAATGGAGAATGAATTAGGTGGTTGTAAGCTGAAATGCATTTTATCCTGAGACAGAAATTAGATGACTGATTTCTTAAAAGCGCTTATTTCTCTCCACTGATAATTAAGAGAGCGCAGGCAGTGCAGAAGCAGATATCTTCAGGTAATTCTTCTTTAGCAGGAATTACTATACTGAGAGAGTGGTCAGGCACTGGAACAGCCTGCCCAGGGAGGTGGTAGAGTCACCATCCCTGGAGGTATTTAAGAAACATGTAGAAGTGGCACTTCAGGGCACGCTCTAATGCCCGAGATTGTTGGGTTTTGTCTGTCTGTGGGTGAGTGTGGGTTTTTTTTGTTTGTTTTTGTTTTGTTTTGTTTTTTTTTGTGGTTGGATTCGATGGTCTCAAAGGTCCCTTCCAACCATGGATATTCTCTGATTCTGTGATCTGCACAGATCTGAAGGCAGGTGAGGAGAATCTCATCCTGGTTTCCTGGAGACTTTTTGCCTTTGGCAACAAATCCTGTGCGGTGTGTTTCTGGGTTCAGTAGGGAGACATGAAATGTACAGCAGAGTTCCCAGCATGGGGAAAAATGTCTCTATCTTTCTATTCATCATTCTTGGGAAAGCAAGACAAACATTTTTAGAAGAAATCACATACATATGTAGGCTTGCATTCTATTATTACTATCTGAGGTCTGTGTTCTCTGTGCCGTTAAAGTGATGCTGGTAGAGGAGGCCTAAATTCCTCTGTAGCTTTGTCTATACAAGGCACAGACACTTTTATTTAGTCCCGAAATATTTATTCCTTACCCATTTTTATATCCAGTCCATTAGGAAGGTCACCAAAGTATGACTGGAGACGTTTAGTGATCAGCAAACCTGATTGTATTTGGGGGTAGTTTTTCTTCAAATACGAAAGTCTTCTTGATAAGTGACTACTGAATAGTTTCACAATTTGTGTTTTTATCCCAAGAGGAAAATCCATGGTTTTGTGAGTGTTAAGCACCTGCGCTGTCGCAGACACCAGCTAGCACTAATTTCTGAAAAGATGTAGTTGGGTTTTTTTGTAAAGAAATTACTAATCGGTCAAAACATTATGTGCTTTCTTACCAAGATCTTTGTCTCCAAGTGCCATATTTGGCAGTGTATTGTCAATGTAATTTATTTATTTGTCTAAATGCTATACCAGAAACTGCTCTATCACTTTGAATTTTTGGCTTAAAATTTATTCAAGTGATCTATGTTCTCTTATAAATTTTTGCCATCATTACACTCCCCTCTTTTGGATATTAAAGCCTAGAAACTCATGCAAAGCAGTTATTGCTCTTTTTGTAACTTGGACATTTTTGTTTGTAGTTCACACTGTTTTCCTTTCAAACTTTTTCATCCTTACTGCATTCTTTTTATTTTTCTGGTGACTGTGGGCTGTTCCTTTCTAAGGTGACCTGCAAAGGATTTTTTTTTTTATTTGGATTTATACTTTGTCTCTTTCTGGTGTACAAAGATATTATTTCTTTTTGTTTGTTTATTCATAGCAATTATTTTTTCTTGGCTATTTCAGGAATGTCAGTGCTGGCCTTTTCTGATTTTTCTGGATGCTACTTTGAATCTTCCCAAGGACAGTTATTATTAGCTTTTACATTGCAGCTGACTGGGTATGGGTGTTGAAAGTTTAATCTGTTATCTCCATAAAATATAATTACTTGTACCCACCAACCTTGAAACGAGCCCATATTTATATAAAAAACCTAACTCTTTCTCAGTGAAAGCAAAATTTACTAGCTACCTCATATCTTCCAGAAATGTTCTCCAAAACTGCTAGCTTCATTAGATATATATCATTTTGACTAAATCTCAGTCAGGCTTTCTTATCTATATACATGTGCCTAATAATAAAGTAAAATCTTGCAACCTGCCCCTCCTTGTTCCATAAAGAAGCGTGTTGTATCTAATTTCCTTCAAAAATTCTCAGGGAAGATTTCACTGACACTGTGCAGTTGTCGAGCTTGCAGTTTCTTATCCTAATAGTCATGTTTAAAACTGGTCAGGTGAATCATAACTTAAGCACCTCTTTCTCTTCTTTGAATATAGGGAAGACTCATTGCTCTTGCAGGAATATGCTTTGCTATTGATGACCGCGGGAGGTGAATCCCATGTCTTATCTCCATCCCCTATTTTCCCTTCCCCAATATGTTCCTCTTATCCTCCCTGGGTAAGGATATATGATTTACATCTGATCATGCAAAGTGCAATATGCACCATCGATATTGGCCTCAATGCTGTTATAAGTCACAGTTAACTATTGTATGACCTTGGGAATTTTATGCACAGGTTAGCCTTAACATCCACAGACCACAAGCAGTCTATGAGACTGGGACTCTGTAAAATATGTGGCCAAATAGTGAGTTCTGTCAGCCCCAGGGGAATGCAGCCTGAGCTGTAATGCACCTTTGTCACCACAATGAAGCATTGCCTAAAGGAAAAAATCACAGCTCCTCATCTCTCTGATGCTTACATTTTCCACAGCTGACTTTAAAACTGTTTTTTGGTGACTATTTAGGCCTTTAGGTTAATTAATTCTTCTGACTCCTCAGGTTTATTTTTTGCCCCAATGGATTGTCATCCCTCTCCTTTCACAGGTTTTGGTTAGGTTTTTTTTCCTTACACTGAATAGACCAAGATCTTCTAGTCCTCTCTTAACAGAGAGACTCTTTTCCTCTGATCTGCCTTGTGGACCTGTGCAGTTTCTCTTCCATGGTGGTGCCAGGACAGTATTCGAGACAAAGCCTTACAGGGACTTTCTGCAGTGCCATTAATAAAAATCTCTCTCAACTGATTCTAATGTTTAACTACTAGGCAGGAAAGTGGAAATCACCGAGTAAATACATAGGGCTGCTTCACTCAGTGAAATGTCTCTCCTCAAACTTTGCTACTGTTGCCTTGTTGCTGTTTGCTGGAAAAAAACAGCAATCCTATGTTAAAATAAAAAGATCCGTAGCCTGAACACCAGTGAAGAGAAGTAGCTGTTGAATTGTGTCCTCACCTACTGTGGCCAACAAGCTCAATGACAGAGATAAATGTAGGTTGGCAGCATTACTGTATCCATATTTTAAGCAAAAATTGAAACCTCGCTTCTACAAAGTGCTGACATGGCTATCTGAAAGGATGAACCGTTAAGTGCAGGATCAGTCCTCCCTTACCTGCTTTGCTGAGTGCTCTGCAAGTTGGTATTTCACATACCAGTGGAAAGAGCCACCTGATGTAGCTAATCAATACCCTAAACCTAATCAAGGTCAAAAAGGGACAGTGAGCTTAGGGTGAAGTTGGTTTGGGTTACAGTCTGACATGAGACATGTGTTGGGCAATGCACAGCACCAATCGAACACAAATCTAATTCGTAACGTCTTAGATGTTCTAACGCATCTCATATGTCACCAGGCAATTATATGCTGAGAAATGAGTTGATCTCCTAATGCAGCACACCCCTAAATGTAAACTGTTAAATTTAACTGTCTTCATCTCAAGTTGAATCCCACCTCATACTGATGGTACTTGTGTGTGTTTGTGTCCTGCTATACATGCTTGGAAACGGAGATTGTGGGCTGATCTGAAGGTGGGGAAGCAGGACAGGAGATGAAGTACACCGAGCTAGTCTGTTGGAGGACACAGACATAATCCTTGAGTCCAAAATATTCTCATTTATTATTTCTTGCTTCCTTGGTCCTAACCAAAAGGAACAAAACATTTGTTTCTACATAGGGCAGTAAATTATGTCAATGAACAAGACTCTGGTTTCCTTAATCCTGTCTATTCCAAGAGCAGGTTGATTACAATATAATTCATTTTGTAAAATAATTTATTTCTGTTTCATCTTAGAAAGAGATTCATCCATCAATCAGGAGCATTTTCCAGATTTGTCCTACATTTCCAGAAAATCCAGTCTGATCTCAAGTAAGTGATTGATTGTTAAAGGATGACTATTTGTAGGTGTCATCACCTTCAGTCAGATTTCTGAGTGATTAGAAATTTTTAGAACAGAGAATTTAGCACATAATGTCTGATGAAGAAATTCCTGATTCCGGTATATTAAATGAAATATTAGGACAGTCCATGTAGGCCATGTTTCCTATATTTTTATCCCTATACCCACAATTTTCATGGAGGAATTGGCTGTATTCCATATATGCTAGCAGTCCAATTGCTTTTCCAAACAGTAATGCTGATATCAAATCATGGAATGGAAATGGAAAACATAGTTCACCGTTAAATACCACCTATAGGAAAACTTAGAAGAAAAGGTCAAGAGCTTAATCTAAAGAAGGATCTTGACTAAAGCTTTACATTGAATCAGAGGGGGTTAGAGCTGTAGGGCTAATACAGCATTGATTCTTCAATATTTCCCAAAGCCAGTCTCCCTTTGTGCTGCCTGATAGGTGATTCTTCAGAATTATGTATTACCTTCAGCTGTATTCAATTTGCTCCCATACAACTAGTGTCTGACAACATCAAAAATGTGTGCTCTTAAAAGCGTAACCATTATGGTATCTTCTTTTATTGTCTGGT
Source organism: Limnodromus scolopaceus (assembly GCA_028565335.1). Taxonomy (NCBI): domain Eukaryota; kingdom Metazoa; phylum Chordata; class Aves; order Charadriiformes; family Scolopacidae; genus Limnodromus; species Limnodromus scolopaceus. The sequence goes on from JAOXNO010000024.1 coordinate 113,761,302, forward strand.
AGTTGCAGTGTGTTCTATTGCATTACATGAAAAATAGAGTCTGTCTGTTCTGTGATTAGATAGAGAGGAAAGATGGGTGCTGTATTTTGTCAGAATTTACAGCAGCTGATACGGGTAAATGAATAAAATATTCTAAGTTAGAGTTTACCTTCCATTGCTGACTATTGAGATCGCTTCATATTCTTTCCTTTTATATAACAGACTTAGACAAAAGCACATTTTTCTTTTTTCCGATCTTCATCATATTTAGTGAATGCTGGAACTTATGACAGTGAAACCACACCTTGCAGCAGACGGCTGCTCTCTGAGCGGGCTGGGGGGAGGATTTTTCTTTCACTCCCTGAAATGGGTCATTTAAATAAAAGGGCTACAACTGATGACTAGCGTTGACCCTTGAAATCCGAGAAAATCAGCACTGTCTGAGGACTGTTCCCTCTGCTGCTCTGTTTGTGTGTGTGGAAGTGGAGAAGTTCTGTAATGGATAATTCTAAAGCAAAAAGTCAGAAGTGAAGATTTTTCTCTCCAGATGTGGAGACCTTTCAGATGAAAACTGCCATAGGAAAACCACCACAGGAAAAAAGTACAAGTGAAGCATTCCTGGTACCTATTACTAGTTCTAACAAAAACGAACTCAAGGGAAGAATATCATGGCCTACATTTTTAAAGGAGGCTAGTATTTTTGGGGGCCTTAATTTTCAAAGCAGATGATTATCCAAAAGGCAAGTGAATTCCCTTAGAAACATTCTTGACACCTCCCAGTCAAGTCATGTGTCTTCCTTTGGTCATGATACATTTTTTTTTCAAGCTTGAAAAACAGAGACAACTTTAGAAATGTAGGAACTTTGGTGCATTTGGGGGAGAAAAGATTCCATTCACACAAAGGAAAGCAAAATGAAACAAAATCTTCTATAAATGAGCCATAATCCACCTCCCATGACCAACTACCATGTTGATATATCTCTAGCCTGACTTATGGAACAGTTCAAACTCAACATTATGAAAACAACACTCCTAATATCCACCCCTTCCCTCTACTTGCATTTTTCTCCCCCTTTTCAGTCATTCTGCAAAAGAACACTATCATCCTTGTCAATCAAGCTTATCTTTTGGGCGTGATATTCACCCAGGTGGGTTTCTCTCTGTCACATCAAGATGTTTCTAAATCTTGCAGAAACTTTCTGAAAAAAGATGCAGATTTTCTAATCCATCCATCCATCCAGTTAAATTCCATACAGGCTCTGAGCAAATGATGACTCAAGCTTCAATAAACACAGTTTGGTTTTATTGATATCTGTCCATAATTTGGGTGAAAAAATAACTTCCCTACTGCATTGTTTTGATCATATAATTTATTTCTGTATATTTCTTTATTAATGCTGTCTTTTCTGTTGCATCAATTATAAGAAAGTTCTCTTTTTTGTGGTTTTACTTAGCTCTCTATATCTTAACTCATTTTCTGTCACTTAATAGTGAAAGATCTGCTTTCCAGCTCCTGCTTCAAACATAATGCCAACTTACAGCTTTATGTTTGATCTTTGTTTTGTCTGAGGTGCTGCTCACTGCCTGTAACACCATCAGTTTCTTTATGACTGCCTTTTTTGTTCACTTATTAGAAATTACCGTCTTAGGTAGTTTTGAAGAAGGAATCACTTTTCATTTTGTGTTTATATAGTAGCTGTAGGGAATACAGTAAGATTTTTTTTTTAAAAAAAGATAGCTACTATATTTAAACCCAATTACTGAAACCATTTCTAAAAGTGAAGAGCTTTTAAAAAAATGTTCTGAAACAGCTAGCTCAATTCTAGCCAAAAATCAAAGTAATCTTGTGAGAACCATTCCCATCTTTATTGAAGATAATGACCTTCAAATAAAGGTAAATATGAAAACATTTGGAGTCATCGTTCTCTATAAGACTCCGAGTCACAGATTTTAAATGGGATCAGTGTTTACCTCGCATCTTTACTGAACTGATCATTTACTTTATTCCAGCTTGGTTACTCTACAAAACGAAACTAATTCCTTCTAATAACGGTTGGCACAGAATGCTATGCTACTTGGACATGTTTACATGAATTTTACATAAATGAATAAGGAAAGTAATGGTGGCTGTCAGTGCAATATTTATCATTACCTGCTGAATTGTGAGTGCGTAGTTTAAAGGACATAACTTACTAGCAACAAGAATCTGCACAGGTTGCTCTAGTAAATGTCAGCTTCAGCTGCAGCCTCATGACCAGATGTATTAGCTGTAATTCAGTTGCCAGTAAAATAGAGTTGTGTTGGTAGAAAATATCTGAGGCCTTGGTACTCATTAGGGTTGTATAATTGTGATCCACTGAGGCAGGGACAATTGAGGAAGGTCCCTGTCCCTTTGGACCCCTCCTGGGGAGTGTGTCTTTGCAGGAAGATGTCCCATAGGAACCCTGTTGCATCTGCCAGAGTCAGGTGGGTGTTTCAGATGCTCTGGTGCACCTTTAAAGGTATTAAAACCTGATGTGTGAGCAGTTGTGTTGAGCCCCTGGGTCATACATGCCTGTAGACAACTGTAATTAGACGTGACTCTGGACTGGAATGGAATACCATTAGAGATGTCTAGACCATGTTAACACACACTGACTGACAGAGAGTGGGGAGAGGGGTATTCCCTGAAAGTGAATCAGTTCTCTTAACACACAGGGAATGAAAAGATCGCTGGGCATGCCTTGAAGATCTTTGCATCTAGTTGACCAGGCTAACGTAGCCACATAAGGGTTAGACATATAATATTTGGAGAAATGATTCCTGGCTAAAAAAGAAAAAAAAAAAAGAAACACCGAGGAAATGGAGGAAATGGAGCTCATGATTTTTACCTAATTAAATCTGACTGCTGACACAGAAAATGGATAGAAGTGGGGATTGTCAGCACTGAAATCACATCAGGTGAGCTGCAGATGTAGCTCCTAAGGGTTGGTACAGGCCAATCTGAAGAGCCTGGAGGCTGTGTTTGAGGAACATGCTTGCATGTACCGAAGGCCAACGTAACATGCCTGTATTCACTTGCAGATGTTCATGAACTGGGACTGAGCTTGAAAAGAAATCCTTATATCACTTCACAGATCATTCCCGACAGGCTGAAATGGTGAAAAATCAGCCTTAAAGAGCTTATTTCTTAAACTGCACGTGCAGAATTTGAGGATGAGTGTGATACCGACCCACCAGGGTGTGAACCCAATGAGAGAGGACAGGAATTGATACCTGAACCATGTCCAGGAATACAGTAAAACTCACTGCAGAGGAAAAAGTACTTACTAAATATAGCCAACTATCTATGTTTTTTTGGCTTGTTCATTTTCAGTTTCCACATGTAGTGCTTTGTAACTAGAATAAGAGAGGTGGCACCTCACCCAGATCCCAGAGCATATGCTTTTGTGACAGGATTCATTTTACTAAACTGCTGTCCAACAGTTAGCCATATAGTCTAAGGTGGTTGCTTCAATTCTACTGCAATTAGCTTACCTCTGGGGATGGATTTATCAAACCTATTTTGGCACCCACCTTTGATGGGATGAACTCACTTCAGGAGATGCCCATCTCTCCCTATTGACCATGAGTGTTTCAGACCAGACATCCATCCTGTGATGGCCTGTCAGACCCTCCACATGGAGAGTCTTAGCAGCAATTGAGGTAGAGCTAAACAACAGCCTGCAGCTCCACTTTAAATTACACACCTTGAGTTAGGAAGTGATAGACAATGATAGATCCATATTAATAAGACTTCCTTTGACATATTTCCAAACTGCACAACCTGGCGTGGCTTAGGATCCCAGTCTTATGATGGGAAGAAACTCCTCCTTTGAGTTACCTTTCCCGTTCCCAGCACCGTCTACAATACCACTACATCTGCATTCAGCCTTATTGCTCAGGCTTAAATTGGCCTAATTAGTGGCATTGATTTGAAGTGGGAATCATGGGGGCAGGAGGAGCGTACATAATAATTTTTCAAGGCTTTTGCTAAATAAAATCTGAGTTGCCAAACACTAGGAGGATAGTTGTGGATTCTCAGGCAAAATGGCGTGGATATTGTGTTGGAGCTTGGCCCAACTTCTATCCAACTTCTATCTCAAGCTACTTTTAACATTAGCTCAAGCAGTTAATAAAAAAGGAGTGGTATTTTTAAAAAGCCTTATCTGAGCAGCTTGCTGTGATGCATGAGAGCAATTTCTTACACCTGTACAAACTAGAGTCATCCTGGCTGTAAGTCAGTGATACATTGGATGCTGGGCTGTTCTCAGCTGGCCTCCAGGAGGATGTTTGCATTGATTCGGAGCTTGTCCTATCAAACGCAACCACCGTCTCCTCTTCTCTGAAGAACCGTTGTGACTTAGACTTGGTAAGGTTTTAGTAGATGTTTCCCTTGAATCAATGGACTTCATAATGTCACTTCTTATCTGTGAACAAAATTGTCACAACTGTTAGTTTCTGAGCTACTAGGTTTCCAGTTTTGGTACACACGAAGAATGTGCCTGGGGTAGGATCTCGGTTTGTCTCTTCTCTCTTCTTCTCAGAGAGTAGAGGAGACGCTAAAAAGGACTGACCCATCGACAGGCTCTCTGTAATTTTCCTTGCATGCGAAGTGATCTGTTCTGGGTTACTTTAGCTGAGAGATCACATTCAACATGCAGAGCTGATGTTTGATTACGCAGTTTATCACACCCCTGAGTTTAAATCAGGAGTCACACTCCCAGGTGCTTATCACGGGCACTGCGCTGCATGTAAAACCTACTGTGTGAAGAGAAGGAAATCCACATAAACACCAGCAATCAAGGTGACAGGCCCAGATATGCCACAATGCCTGGCTTATATAGATATAATTATATATATTATATATATTGTATAATATAGCCATATTATAGCTATAATTATATATATGAACTTACATATAAACTGAGAGTTTATACTCTTTCTTGCATAGATAAGTACTAAATCAGGTGTTTCTATGCATTTAGTTAAACGCAGAGAGTGTCTTTGCCAACCTTTCTACTGACTTACTTCCCATAAGCTCTCTTCGTGGAGGGGCAACCGTTCTTTGTTCGGGTATAATTTGCACAGGGTATATAGTATGCACTGTCGTGTGCATTTGGGTTATGAATTTCCCTCCAGATGACACAGAAAACACCTTCTTTCAGATTCTCTGACTACGGCTTGTACATGGAGCTTAATGCTATGTCGATATTTTTTCCCATTTTTACCCTTCAGGCAGCTGCATTTCCTTAAACAGCTGGGTGTTCCACGTTATGGCTGGGATAAATGACAAGATTCAACTGCTGGGAGAGTAACCTAATCAACATACAAGGTCACATTCAAAAGCTTGAATGTCACTTCCCAATTAGAAGGCAAGAGAATAAATATTGATGATTTTCTTCACCAGTTAGTGATCTCTTTTCAGGGAAGGAGTTACAGTTTCTGGCATGGTGTTCATGTACAAGGTGCATTCTTCCACTGTGTATTTTTTAATTCCCTTAAGCCAGCAAAATAAATCTCAAAGAAATTTTGAAAAAGTACCCTGCAGTGAAGACAAACTCAGAGACGGGTTTTTTCCATTATTCACATTGTGGATTGAAATCGCAAAGATAATTGGCTACATTCTGTTTCCAATTATCCCTATTTCTACTCCACTGATATCATTAGGGACTGCATAGATGCTGCAGAACAGAATTAAGTTCACAATCTCTTCAAGGCGGTGGGTACTTCCACGTGGTGGGTAGGTTGTTTGACGGGAGCCGTTTCTGGATGGGAGGGATAAACAAGATCTAGATGCAGCCTTGGAGCACGGAAAAAGCTGAATCTGAGCACTGTGAGATGTTGGACCACACCAGCAGCGGGTATAAACTCCATTCCAGCAGTGCTCTGGTTTTCTTTTCCTCACTTTCACAGTGAAGAGGGATTTTTTCCTGCTTATAGAGTGATGTGGCAAAGTATTCCAGCAACCAGAAGAGACTTTCAGCCTGTATCTTTCCTAACGCCTGTTTCTGGGCTGTAGCTGTCACGCACCCTATGCAGCCACAGTCTTGCTGTTCATTGTTTTCCTATTCTTTCAGCCATTACCAATAATTCCTAACCTTCTGTCAGCATCACACATTTTGCACCATTGAATATCAGGGTGATATTGTTCAGTGAATTGTAGACTTCTTGAACAAAGGCTCCAGAGCTGTTTGAAAATCTGCAGGCTCTATGGAGAACAGCTTTTGACTACAAACACTGACATTTATTAGAAACTAAGGGGTTTTTTTCAAACTGAAGTATCTCCTCCCCCCCCCCCAAAAAAAATATTATGTTCCCACATCACCTGGTCTTATGAAATGATCTGAAGGAAATGAAAAGGAAAAAAAAAACCTAAAAGTTTCACATCAAGTCCATCCACAGTGAAAATATATCTCAGATAGTCACAGGACAGTAACTGAACTGAAAATACTTTTTTTGCAAGCTCCCATTCTTTGCCTAGACTCTTCATATTTGTTGGTCACTGGATTTTCTTGCTATATTAACTGCTTCATTGTGTAATTAATTTTACTGGAGAATTCATTCGTGCAGTTACTGCTTTGCATTATTCAATAATTAATTCCCTGTAAACAGGTTCATGGGTGAGGTTTTTTTTGTATATTCCTCATATTATCCCGGCACTGTTTTCATTTTGTTAAGGTGACTGCAGCAATCTTTTTCCAAGCCCTACCCTCTGTCCTCTTGCCTCTCTTACTCTGCCATCCAGTCCTCAGCCCTGCACTACCCTCCAGTCCTCACTTTTGCCAGCAAAGACAATTTCAAATTTCATTGCATAACAGACAAATGAAGCCAGTTTCAAGACATAAAAAAAGTGGATAGATGAGGCATCTATGAGGCTCTTTGGAGGAGGAGCTAATGACTGGCTGGCTCTGGATTTCTTGGCAGTGGTAGGGTGGTCCAAGGGCCAGCAGGGCAGGCTGGTAGTGGCCAGTAGGGCAGGCTGGTAGTGGCCAGTAGGTGTTTGTGAGATCTGAGATTAAGGACTGGGAGGACTTTAGGAGACTTTATGATGCTCCAAAGAGCTAGAGTGAGCGAAGGGACCTGGGAGGAGATTTCAAAGTGCCCAGTGGGGGGAAACATACGATGAGACCATTTAGTGGGGTTTTGGAGGGCTGCTGGTCTCTCTTTCAGAGGTCTATTCCGCCTCCTTATTGTGAAGGGTTTCATAATTAACAGAGCAAGTTTGGCAACCTCACTTCTCCTCGGAGCTTCAGCAAATATCTGCTGTTTTTCTGGATCATAACACTCAAGTCATAAGCCTCATTGTGGCTTTGCTTTGAATTTTGATATTCACAAAGCACTTCTTCACAGGTTGGTTGTTTCTCAAACACAGGCTTAATCTTAATAACTGTTTCTTAATTTCTACATCATTATATTGCTTATTAGTTGGTTTCTCCCCATGTGTAGTGCTTGATCAAACAAATCAATGGCAGGGCTACATTTGTGATTATTATTTTTTTCTGTGCAATACACGATACTGATTACTGTGAATAGGTAAATGGTGTTCCGGTACGACTTTGGCTCTGCAAAACTGAATGTGACCCTATACTCTTGTGCCTTGGGCTGGAGTTATGCCAGGGCTATACAGGGTGCCCTTTTTATACTTTGCAGAGTGGACTTTTTATGCTTCTTAGGTCGATATTGTTAGGTGAGATGAATCCTCTGCATAGTCTCAGAATTTTTCAGTGAATTCGCACGCATACAGATTTGTGAATTCACTTTTGCAAATATTTCCTATTTCCCTCAAGCTCATTTTCTTCCAAGTAAAATTTCTGCCACAAATCTTGTTTACTCCAACATTTGTCTAAAGGAGAAGAACAAAAGAAAACTCAAAAACTTAGAGGAGCTTTATTAGTTGACTCCTGTGCTCCATCCAAAGGGTACAATCCAAACATTCAGGATGACTTTATTTGCCTTTGGATTAAGTTCTGAGTGCAAAGTTTGGTTTTCCGGCACATTTCTGAAGCACAAGACATTGTTCAAATCACCAGCCCAAAAGAGATCTGTGCTTCAGGGGAAGGCAGTCAGAGCACAATTAAAAGATGATGTCTGGATTTGTCAAGCTTATGGAGACTTTTTGTATCACAGTAGAACTCACTTCTTAATATGTCAGGGCTCATCTACCTTAAATAGTCCATGATATTCCAAATATTAGGTTCTAAGTCGCTCATCTGAAATATTCTCAGTAACCACCATTAGAAAAGTAATACAGCCTTTAGGGATTAATGCAAATATCACTGGAGCTCCTAGGAGCTTTACTTTAAATACATTCGATTGGAGATACACCTGACTAATCTACTTTTAATCTGCTTGTTTTGTAGCTGATTTCATGGCCTTTTGCAGGCTGGTATTGGTTCATTCAACCCACAGTCTTCAATGACTAGAAGCTATTGATAATGGCAGCACGACAATGAATTTGAATGACGGTATCTTTTTCCTCCATAGGGCATCAGAACCTATGTGTGTCTCACTGAGCGTGACTATGCAGTTTCTTGTCAGCTTGAAGCGTAGACACTGAGTGAGCTCAGGTCTGCCCGCAGAAGATGCTGCTGGCACATTGTCCTCCATCATTATTGAACCTTAGCAACAGAGGGAGAGTAAACATTTCAACCTCAGTCATTCAAGCCTCATCCTTTGAAAGGCTCTGGAAGGGCAACCTCATGCTATTTGCAGAGTGAAACAGCACACCTGATAATTGGCCCTACTGGAGGCACAAAACCTTTGCTGTTGAAGTTCCTTATGCAGGCACAGCACATTGGGATCAGCACGTTGGATGGGCTCAGGATGCTCAGAAAGTCTGCCCTTGCTTATACCCTCATTAAACCAAGATTTAAAATGAACTTTATTTGAATGCATTAGCATACATATATTACCATTATTCCTTAATATTTTATCATGAGAACACATTAGGATGGCTATATATGGGGACTGAGTCTCTGCTGGATAAAATTTGCCTGTATAATACACTCACACAGGATTTAAGTTTTCCCTCAGCCCTACCACCATAAGGTATTGTTAATAACATTGAGATAAAACTTATAAAAATCTAAGCAAGACAGAGGTTTAGTGGCACGTGGTTGCTTGCCATGGAAACAGATATGAAATTTATACTTCAGGAAATTTTAATTAAAAAAAAAAAAGAGGGGGAAAATAATTTAGGTTTAGCATTTCTCAAAGAAGTTGTAATTCCAAACTGAAAAAGTTAGGAGTTATGTGGCAATTTCTTTAAAATTTTCATCCTGGTTTAGGATGAAAACATTTGGGAAAATAGTTTCCAAATCTGTAAATCTCAGTATTTCCCTCAGGATGGAACATCACATTTGCTATTCAGTTGCATACTCCAGAAGTGCTATATACAAATGCTTGCAAAGACCATGTCCTCCATAAGGGAACAGGGAAAATGTCTTCACTAGGAAAAATGTCTTTCTCTGGGCTCCATGAATACCTGCAACAGATCTCCAGTTTCTCAGCATTTCTTGCTTTTTGCTCCTGCAATGACCTATGTCCATGGTCCATGGACTCAGCCTATATCCCTGACGAAGGTATCTCCCACGAGCCTACTTTGTTCTGTGAACCAGTAGTCGTTCTGAGCATTAAAATTAAACCTTGCAATGCAGTTTTCTGGTAGTGTCCTAATCATGAAGATTAAATATGTGGAAACTGTGCTTTCCTTGGTGTTTCAGAGAAGCCTTTCACTAAGATTTTAACTGTAAGCTATTGCACTTGAGAAACTCGTATCAGCTTTTATCTGAGAAGTGTGTGGAGTTTATATGCTCAGCCACCTTTGTCATTAGAGCTCTTAACTTCTGCAGTTGCTGCTGCAGAGTTTATAGGCTTTATAGCTTCCTTCATTCTTAGGAGGGTTCCTCCATGGAGATAACTGTCTTTGGACAAAGTTTCCTCCTGTAGAGGAAACTTGCATTTTCTTCAGCAATTCTGAAGCTATGTAAGTTCTTCAAGAGAATTAATGCAATTTTCACTAAAGGATTAGTTTCTTCACTGAAATGGATTCCTGTGATAGTCTGTATTAACACTGATTCAATTTGATTATATGTTAATTTTAACAAAGTCACATATTCCAAATGAAAATTTATTCCCAGTCAAAAATGTTGACCAGCTCTGGTATTAGCTGCAGAAATCTATCTTCTTTTTGATTCCTGGATGTCTTTCAGATTAAATTGTTCATTCTTCCTACCATTCAAACAACTGAATCTAGGAAGAGTAGCTGTGGGATCCAAGAATATCAAAACATATAGCTGCTTCATTATTTATAAAAAACCCTACACCTCTTTACCTCTCACTTTAATTCCCCTTCATTTTAATAGTAGCTTATTAAGCTAATTTTTAGAAGATGTAAAGAAAAAATAAATTTCAAACTCTTTCTCCAACACATATTTAAAGCAGTGATGTTCGCTTCCCTCAATTTTCTTTCTCTTTTACGTCTTCCTGCTCTTCACTTGCCAGTACAAGACAAACTCTTGTTACACTTATACTCACCACCAAGGTATGAAAACATATAACGGTTTACATGTTTGGTCAAAATACCCACATAATTTTGTACCTATCTGATGTTTTTTTGACATGTACTGATCTGTGGGACTTGGTGTTAATGCCACTGTCATGCCAAAAAAACTTTGAATAAAGCAGCGATTGGTGGCCTAAAGCTAAATTGCTTTCTTCCACCCCCTCCAACACCAGCTATGTTTTGCATTATGTATTAGGCTTTTTTGTGTAATACACATAATCTTTAATGTGACTGGAAAATTTAAAAAGGAAGAAAAAGGAATGTGTTTCAGTGTTGGATGCCAGTCAATTTTTTTTGGCAGGTCTGATTCAAGAAAATAAGAATGAAGTTTTCAGAATCCTCTTTTTGAAGATAGGTGTTTACCAAGAAAAAAAAACCATCAGATTGCCTCAGCATATTTAAAAACACCAAAAATTTTAGAAGTTAAAACTTGACTTCATTGAAATCTCTGGAAAAACTCTTTACTTTTTTCAATAAGTCAAAAGTATTTGTTGTAAACTCTCTGATCTTGGAGGATTTTGGCTTAGGGATATAATTGCAGATGATCTGTTAATTTGGACAAAGAACAATCAATTAAATGATGTGGGATTGCATAATGTTCAGCAGCCCACTGAAGCAAAAAGTCCGAGCCTGAAATAAAATATCAAGTGAGGTAGGGGTTGAGTAGGATTAGCCTCACTCAACCTTGGCTCTTTAAAAATCAGGCCTCTTCTCTGAGCTTCTCAGAGAGGCTTGGATTCAGCTCCAGCTTCAGACACCTACGTGTTGGCACCCACATCTAGATGGATTCATGAAAGTGTTTAAATTGCCATTATGCTCAGTGGGAACCTGGTCAATACTGTCAAGCAACCTGCAAAGCGATTTGGCTCATGCTGCACTGAGTGCCACACTGCTGGTTCCAGTCACAGGGAGTCAAATGGAAGGAAGCTTATCCCACTGATTTTGAGACAAGATGGACCATACTCCCCCATAGGCCATTTGCCTCTCCACCAACCACAGAGGGAGCCCAGAAAAAGACAAATTATATGAGACCTCTGAATTATTGTGCAAAACAAAAGTATGTTGCAACAGGAGGGCTTCTGTAAATGTTTGCGGCAGGCTACCATGTCAATCGCATTGATTCCGAATCATTACAGATGTGCTACTTGACTCCAGTAGCTTCTTGGCGGATAGAGGATGGTGCTGGGATAATTGCCCAGGGTAAAATTTCTGGCTGGAAAGAAAAGGAAAAAATAAAAAAAAGGTCAGAAAACCACTGGCATTAAAACATTGAGACTTCTGTGGATAAAATATACGTGACTGCATATACCAGACTTGAGCATCATGCTCATGTAGCGTTATACCTTCTCCATGGAAATAGGTTTTGGAACATTTTCCTCCCTTGGCATGGGACTTTTTTTTTTGACACCTGACTCCTACCTAAGAATGACTCCTTAGTGTACTTCAGAAGGGAAGATGCCTGAAAATAGGAGGAATGCTGTCTTAAAGATAGGAAAGCTATTAAAAACAGGACACTACAGCTTAAAAAAGGGGTTGTTTTTATAAGTAATGGCTATTTTTTAAAAGGCAATTCCATAAGTCCATTCACAAGCTCTTCCAATCCCAAACTTAGGAAATGACAGGGATGTAGTGTAGGAAACTTATGCACTTAGAATTGGAGATAAGGAAAAAATGGCAATTAGATAATGCTTACCTTGTCATTGAAAACAGGAGAGATTTTTATGTCTGTTGTGGTGGCTATATATAAGTGTTGTGATATCCATCAAGAACTGTGCATATTTGTCAGAGCTAGGCAGTATCTCAGAGCCCTTTGTGCCAAACTTTCATCTTCTGGAGCTACAGACAAGCAATTTGGAAGTGATCAAACAAAACCTGAGGCACTGGAAATTAGAAATGATGGAGACAAGCACGGCAAGATTGCCATCTTTGCAAGTAGGAAATAGCACAAAATTCTAAAGAGGAGAGAGTGTAAAGCTGCCAAATTAATTCCTGTAGCCTCCTTACGACTGGAGGAAGGCCAACGTCACTCCAGTCTTCAAGAATGGCAAGAAGGAGGACCCTGGGAACTACAGACCAGTTAGTCTCACCTCTGTCCCTGGAAAGGTAATGGAGAGACTCATTCTAGATGTCATC
>JAOXNO010000024.1:113776295-113790477 GCA_028565335.1 Limnodromus scolopaceus
CTCACCACCCTCACTGTAAAGAATTTCTTTCTGGTGTTTAATCTAAATCTCCCCTCTTCCAATTTAAAACCGTTAAAACCGTTATGGAATGGACTGGTAAAAACAATCTCTGTCCCAAAAGATGGCACAGTCTGGAAGTGAAAGAAATCTTGTATGTTGCTGAACAAAAAAAAAGGAAGCGGAGAAGGAGTTGGTTGTGCTTTTGTTTGCTGCTGCATATAACAAATAAAATTCAGAGCTGGTGTAGTGGGTAAGAGATCATGAACAGGCCGTGCTGGTGTGGGTCTGGAGAGGGGATCTAAAGGGAAGCAAGCAGGAGTATCTGAAATGTGGTGAAAAGAATGTTTCCAAAGGAAAATACACTGAGAAGTAAAGACCATCATGCGAGAAGAATGCTGTGGCGAGATTTGGTCTCACAAACATCATTTGTTTTGTGTGCAGCTTTCCATTCACCAGCTAAGTGAAGTCAAAAGGTCTTCAGAAAAAGCAGCGTGACAAAGGAAACTCTTGGCAGCTTTCCTATGCAGAGAATGCCAAGGGCATGGTGTTAACCTTCAAGCCTCCTGATGGTCCCTTTCTCCTCTTTCACTGGTTTTCCTGAGGCTGCTCCACCTTCTCTTGGGGGAATGGCATTGCATTAACTTGTTTTACTCTCCTTCTTTCTTCATGACTGCAAGAAAAACACCCTGTACAGAGGGGTGATGAGCCCTGATATTCCCTGGACAACAGCCTGGGCTTTAACTCATTTACTGCCTAGGAATGTCTGAATATGCAACAGCTGGCCTGTGAAAAACGCCCTTTCAGGGGGAAGATTGATCCAGGAACCAAGGAGAAATGCCAGCCTGTCATGACGAGGCTGTTCCAGGATTGTCTCATGGTAGACAGATGCAATCCTTCGTGTTTGCTGTGAATTGTAATTGCATCTGTCCATGGAGCCGTGTTAACACCAATAGAGAAGTGGGACAGACTTACTGAAACATTCCACAATTTCTGCGCAGAAGGAAGCTTCCATGCCCTTCCTGACCGGGTTTTTCTGCCCCATTGCAAGGAGTGATATCTTTGGTAGACCACCTGGATGAATGATGGTAGCTGCAAATGCAAATGATCATCTTAGTCTCTAAGAGTACATTCATCCTACCTGACTTCAGCCACCTGAAGGTTAGGTAACTGGTCTGAACCAACCATCAATAGACCCTGGAGACAAACAGTTGTGTCCAAAAGCTATTTTATCCCCATCTAACAAAAAGTTCTAAGATAAGTCTAAGATGAAACTCGTGGTAAAGATGATTATTACGGGACCGATCTAACTAGATGAGACTAGGCATTTAACTTTTAAACAGCTGATGTCAGGTGCGTTGTAACCTGTCCAATAAATGGATTTCCTGACCTCTTATTGCATATTATTTCAATATTGCAATACAAAATACACTATGTAAACTGAAATAGCAGGAAAAATGGATAGATAATAAAATGCTAAAAAACAGTTATATCAGATGAAGTGATGGGATTTTCAATTATGTTTTTATTTCAATTATAAGTGTCCTTAATATTTAATTTAAAATTCTGGCATCTCTGTTAATCTACTTAGAATAAGCTAGTACTGAGATATATAGTTACTGCCATTTATATAAATAATTTAAATTAAAACAATTTCATGCAGCTCAGGGTTCTTACCAAAGTTAAAAAAATGTGAAACCATTTAACCTGCGAAAAGCACTGAGTAAGTAGCAGGAAGTGGAATTTGTTGAGGAGATAAATTAATGCCAATGCCACTGAGTTTTGTCTCGGTGCAGAGCGTTTTTTGTTTATACCACTGACATAGTCAACGTGTTTAGCTACTAGCATGTTCAAAGTAAAGAAATCAGTTGGGAATCAAAGTGGGAAGATTCTTTATTCCCACCTGGAAGGATGAGATCTGCTACTGTAATGCTATAGTAAAGTCTTGTGGAGTTCTGATGCAATCTGTTTAATTTATTTGTACAGATTATAGTTTAACTTCATCCTAGATGCAAAACATGTTGTTAAAAGCTCTCCAACCCTGCTTATGCATCTAGGATATTTAAGATCATTTTATTTAACTAAGAAAAATGATTTTTAAAAACCTTGGTTTCTGTACTTTAATTAAATTCCTGGATCCATGTGAAAGCTATTTGGCACTTTACTCTGTGGGGTGAGGGGAAGTTAATTACATCTTTAGAAAATAGGAAATTTGTCATTCCCACTTTTTCAGTAAAACAGAAATGAAAAAATAAAACACTTAAATGAGGTTATTCTGTGTATTTTCTTATGTAAATGCTTATAGACAGAGAACATCCAATATTTGTAAAAGTGTGTCCCAGATTCTGCTGACCACTGACGATGAACATAATAAGGTATATATTGTAAATGTTTTTTTCTTCCCCTTCCTGCTTTAGGAAAAAAAGTACCATTCAGGTTTTCATTTCTCTGATTCCTGAGGAGGGTTAGATTGGAGAAATATGAACTGCTCCACAGCTGATGAGCTTTGCACCCATACTCCTCCATTAAGAGAAACTTCAAGACAGGGACTACTCAGAAACTTATAATACACTCATAAAACCTTTCAGCATTTGAGACTGGACCACTTCTATGGGCACTCTGTGTGAATGCTCATCTAGTGTGCCAGACAGTTTTGGTGCAGTATCCAACAACCTGCTTGCTGAAGTTTATTACATGTTGTCTTAGCTATCAAGTTATACATGCAAAATATATTCATTTTTCATTTTTTTTATGTCTGCTTTCCATATATCTGAAAAATATCATTATGTCCCATTTGTTCTTTGCCTTTCATATGCATACTGCAAAGAATATTTTTTCTTAAAGGGAGCAGAACTGTCTCAAGAGGAAAATACATAGGTAAAACATGAAAAACTGAGAAGTTTGCAGAGGGAAGAAAGTTTAGGATTAACGAGAAATAACATAAATACTTGGGAAAGGGTGTGACATCCTACTCTGTCCTCAGAGCATCACATCAAATTCAGTAAGTTCATCCTAATACGCGAAGCGCTTCATGATCTTGGCATGGCGTTCCTAAAAGACAACCTAATTTTTCTCCTTTAGGCAAGATGGAGCCATTCACAGCAAAGGGAGAGCAATCAGGTCAGCTCATAGCAGAGCCCTGGGCAATCAGTTTGCTGAGATTCTGCTTCAAACTCCCTCACCGTGGGACAGTATGTTGCTGGAGCCAGCTCAGCAAAGGTAAAAGAGGCACATAATGGGTTTCACAGCGACTGACTTTTCAGCTGGGTAACATGACTTCACAGGAGATGGAAACAGAAATATTTAAACAGAGATAAATTTGCTTTTGAAAAGTTTTGTTTATCTTTTATTGCAATTTAATTAAAAGCCATTGATATCAAATTATGAGTTTTCTGCTGCAGTGAGTTACTCAGGCGATCATTTTCATGCTGATGATGACAGAATCTTGAAGACAAACCCAATAATTAAATTCGGCAAAGAACATCAGAGGAAAAATATTGACTGAAGCATCAATTCATGGTTTGTTGGGGTATGATATCTCATGCATTGTAGTGGAACCTGCTTGTAGTGAAGTCAGTCTGATACATTCTGAGGCTGTTTCTTGAGTAAATGCTGTGACAAAAGTGGGCACTGGTTCCTGAAACTTCTTATCATAGAGATGTGAATTTGCAGGGAAGAGAGGAAGAGAGAACTATTGCAATGACAGAGATTTCTACAACTTGAGGGAAGTATGGAGGCAGAGATGATTTATGTCCCCTTTGAGGTAGGAGAAGAGTGGCAGTCACATTGCATAAAGATGGACACCCGACTTGTCTCCTTGTGGTTTCTCATGTGTAAGCAATGGAAATTGTTTCAACAAATGAAACAGAGATGACCTTTTTTGGCCAATTAAAAGGCAGAAATTAAAGCTCAGAGTAAGCTGTCTATCCTGTCCAGATTGTGATCAGTAAAAAACCCCTTTTATTAAAAAATACCTATTAATCCAGACATTCCATATCCTGTCTTAAGGTGATTATTATCTGAGTGTACAAATGTGCATTTAGTTGAATCACATCCATTTCTTCCACCCTGTTCTGATTTCTGTTCCCTTCTCTAGTCCTTTCAGCCCTCATCCCATTTGATCCCATTTGCAAATGTAATACTCATACTCCCTGTTTGATCATTGGCATAGCTCAAAATATATGGTAACACCTGACCAAAGAAAGAGTCTTGAGAAATCTGTCACAGTACATCCATTTGGAAAATGAACCAATCACAATTAAACTCAAGCAGTAATTTTCCAACCAGTGTTTTATCCCCCATACTTCAGTTTTATCAGGACCATCTCTCTCCAGTTTGTTTGTGAGAAAATAATATGAAACAATGTCAATAGACATCCCAAAGTCAATTATTTATCTACCTATCCTGAAGCCTGCTGTAGAAGGAAATTACACTTTTTTCTTTCAAAAAAAAAGCCTCATTACTGCTCTTTTCTCCCTGGGAGCTGACAGTTACTGTTTCATTATGCCTGGTTTGCTGGCTGGTCAGTATCATTTGGCCTTCTATTCCTCCTCTTCCATTTTAAAAATGTTTACTTTATTTGCTGTTTCCTGTCTTAGGGGACCTCGTCTGACTTCCAGGAGTTCACAGACACTTGACAATAACACCAAGATATTTTCCTATACATTAACTGAGAATCCAATTTAAATTCATCTAAGTGTTCTCTACAACCTCTTCTATTTTTGGTCTACTTTGATTTTTATTCCTTTGTTTCTGGCATTCACTTTCTGAGCCACCTGATTTGATTACAGTTGACCCTCTTGCTGAAAATGGAAGCAAAAATGCTATCAAGTATTTAAACCTTCTTAACACTTTTAACAAGTAAGGGAGAGAAGCAGTTTCTTAAAATACCCATCTTGCTGAAGGATCCGGTCTAAGAAAATGTTAACGATTATGATGTATAGTAGTGTCCATTCCCTCACGGAATGACCTAAACCATCAGAGATTTCCCTTCTCCTGGCCAGGAATAGTACCAGACTCTTGCAACAGATGACATGGGCTGAGAGGAAGGACTTTGTCCTCGCATAAAACAGCTCCTAAAAGCTTGAGGTCTTTGGTGAAGGTTCGAATCCATCAAAGGCAGAAGGAGCTGGTTAAAGTAGACAGTGGTAGAGAACCACTAAATGCACATGCAGAAGGGAGAAGAAGGAGGGGAGGAAGCATTTGTATAGTGATGTGTGCCAGAACTGAAGTGACCATTCGATTTTCCATGTGCATTTCATGTCAGGTCATAATTGCCTCTGGGTCTTCTCCCTATTCTGTTTCTCTCTGCTCATTCTCATATTTCAAAAATACTGAACTCGTACAAGACTGGAGTGTTTTTCCTGCAGTTGCTGCCTCTCTCCTTTCCTCTGTATTCCTCATTTCCCATAGAACTTGACTGAAATGACGTCCCTGCTTTTGACACAGCTACTCAACACCACCAGGAAAAACTAGAGAGGCTATAATTCAAACAAAGGAAAATTTGCAGGCTGAGGCAACTTTCATGCCCCAAGAGTTTCTAGGAAAGCATTTTCCAAAAGAACAGAATCCAGATGTTCCAAAGGGTGGGAAACCTGCTGACGTGTGTCAATTATAACAAATGATAAATGAGATCTCCTGGGAAAACCAGTGTAATTTTAATAACAGAACTGATACAGGAAAAAAAAGACAAAATTAATACAGAATTAATGAAGAATGAATAAGTAATAGGGAATATAATTAATTAATACTAGTCACCAAAATCGTACAGAAAACATGTCTTATAAAACAAATACAATTTAAATATTTGATGATTTTCCAAGGCTGACTAATTAAGGTAACAATAAAAATGTAATCTATTTAGACTTCTGCGCGGTGTTTGACTTTTTGCTGCATAACATTTTGATTAAAAAATTAGTTCCATATAATATCAATAAAACACGTGTTAAGGAGATTAAGAACAGGCTCATTCACAAACCTGCAAAGGGGTTTGTCAATGGGAAAGGATGATGGAGGGAGGATGCTCTTAGTAGGGTGCTGCATAGACTGTTGCTAGGTCTGTTGCTACCCCGTATTTCTGGAAGGCAGTTTGCAATCACTGTTGGTAATATTTGCTGTCAGCATGCTAAATAATGCAGAGAATGGAGCAACAGTGCACAGCAATACACATCACTCAGCGAGTTGATCCCAGACAAGGTTATGTAGCCAACGACGAGGAGGAGCGGGGAGGAGGATCCCCGGGGCTGAGCGTGTGAATCGCTCAACACGAGCAGCGCTGTGGCAGGGAAGGGACGGCAGCCCCCGCAGACAGCAAGCCAGCAAACAGGGCAAGCAGGTGAGTCTTTGGTGAAGGACGCGCTTTTTTCCTTTCGCTGCCACTCCAGTACTTGCATGTGATTTTTCTAATATGTCTTTTCCTTAGGAGGGATCCAGTTTGCCTGGGTTGGCTTTCTAAACACCACCTGTATTTTTGGTTCCTACTGGAGCAGTTCTACAATAAGCACCCAAGTTCCTAGGCAAGTGTTGACAGATGCCTTTAAGGCCTCGAAAGGAAGATTTACTTTATCTAATTTAGGTGATTAAATTTAGGCAGGCAAGATCTCTCCTTGGAGGCCTCCAGAGTGCCCTGCTTGTCCCCGCTGACCACATAGGGAATTTCACATCTTCTTTTGGGAGGAACTTGACACTGAGTCAGATAAACTGGATCACATTCTCTGTGAAGCCACTTGACTTATATAAATCTATATTGTCTCTACTGATAGGGGAACCTGTCTTGTTCACTCACAGGTATTGGCTAAGCAGCCTGTCTTGCTATCAAGTACATTAAATTAGTCCAGTGCAACAAAAATCTGATACCACACGTGAGAATTACCTTTACTCCATATAGAGCGTATGCTGTGTCAAGACTTAAGAGAATCCAGAGTTTCCATTAAGGCCAAGATATGTCCTGAATTAAATTCATACTTTGCCAGGAGTTTTGGGCATGAAAATTGAATTTCCAGCTGGTGCAAATGGGGACAAAATCACCGAGTTCCTGATTTTATGGAGAAGTAATGGTCCTTCCTTTTTCTAATGGTATGCTTTTCTTTTCTCTTTGCCTATCTCTCAGTTCCAGTCATTCATAATCCACTCTTCTATTTTTCTGTTTTATAGCCATCCCACAGGAGTAATGTGAAACATAATCAATCAGTATTTGTAAAGCACTCTGAGGCTATCAGGTGGAAGGAAGTGTATAAATGTAAATTGTTACGATTGCTCTTACACTGCTGCCAAGGGACCTGCAAACAGAATCAGGCCCCCATATATTCAGATATACACAGACTTAGTCACATCTTGTGAAAGCGGCCAGAAGATAAAACCTGAGAAAGAGAAAAGTTTAATAAAATACAGGAAAAGATGGTTCAGGGATTGTTTACGAGTTTAAGACCGAATCCTTGTTCTCCCACAGAGTTTTTTTTCCAGTTTTGCTTCTAGCACTGTCTGTGATACCTACATTTGGATTATAATTACTCTGGGTTGTCTATATTGGGGTAAATTGTTCATAATGTAGTGACCTAGTGTTTCTGGGCTACACTTATAGTCAGTGTTATCTAACGCAGCTTTTATGGTGCAATCCATGTGGCCGTTATTAGACATTCACTTAATGATAACTAGATCTCATACGATGAGACAAATTATGCCCAAGTGTTTCTCTTCATTGACTGTACTTTGTCTGGGGTAGACCCAGACAATAGTCTCAGATATGGGCATCTACATTCGATTGGGCAAATCCCTTCCTGTAATTACCTCCGTCAGTAGATTGAACGGTGCCCAAACGGGAATATTCCCAAGCACTGGAATGCAATCATTTATATTCTTACATTTTCAGAATTGTGGCTAGAATGATTTTGGCCCAAAACAACCAGAACTTTCCCAAATGCATTCCTTACTGTGGGTCAGGATCCAGCACCAGCCAGGGATGGTTCTGAGCTGTCAGTTTGGATGCAGCCACCCTGTTCTAGAGACTGAGATAATTCAGCGCTATAGACCCAGCCAGGCTGTGCCAGCTGGACCCAGGGCTAGAAAATGGGCCCTGGCACCGCTTCGTTTACCAGGATAGTCATATCCCCAGCCCAACACCCACCACAGCTGTGGCTGGGAAAGTCCAGTGGTTTGCCAAAATAGACCTGGTGATCCCAAGATGACAGGGGACTTACAGCCCGCAGGAACCCTGGGACAGGGGCAGGAACAGGACTGGATCCCCTCCAGGCAGCAGTCAAATGCTTCACACTCCTGCAGCCACTGTCCCACTAGTTTTGGTTTGGTTTTTGGTTGTTGGGGTTTTGTGGGTTTGTTTCTGGGGTTTGTTTTGTTTTGTTTTGTTTGTTGTTTTTTTGGGTGGGGTTGGTTTTGTGTTTTGTTTTGTTTTGTTTTGTTTTGTTTTAAAAATCTGCATTACTCTTAAAAAGAAAGAAGCTGGACTGAGACATTTTGCATGGACTCATGACCACATAGGTTTGCTCTTCAGGAAACATGTTCTCTGGTTCCCTATTATAAGTATCTTAAGGCAATGCAGCTTTTAGGAATAATGAAGTACTTTATCTTAGGAGTCTTTTCCTAGGTAATAAATTAATTAGCTTTCATGCTCCTTTTTACCTCTTGTTGAAACCACCATGCCCTTCATGTCCTTAAAAAGTCACCACCACCACTAGGTGAGATTTATTGCTTATCTCTTGATTTCCTGTCAGTCTAAAGAAATAAAGCCCTGAAGTTGACTGTGCTTTGCTCCTTCCCATCAGTTTCTGTAGCAGCTTCTCTTACTGCATTCAGCCCTGTCCTCACAGGACTCACAGCAAAGGCCATCTCAGGCCACCTCCGAAAAGGCAGACTAAGGCTGACATAATTAGCAGAGGTAGCCTGCAATAAAGGAGAAGTGGGAAGTCTCTTAGGAGGACCTTTTATGAAGGTGGTCTCTTCTACAAGACCTGTAGTGATGCCTTTCCCTATTTCTTTGTGAACAGAAAATAACACTGCTATATGATACCACCCTCTGATTTGGGCTAAATAACACCACCACCCTCCCCTCTCAATGAGGAGGTGAAATAATGCAAGGCAGGTATCCCAGATGTTGTCAGACTGAGGATTAACACCATCTATTTTCTTACTGGGATTCCTGTGCTTAGGAGTGTCTTTTCCAGCTTCCTTAGGGTCTGCAGCATTAAACATACATTGCAGTGGCTTCACCGGTCAGCTTGAAAGCCCACAGGATAGATACAGTCTCTGCATAAAGGCCTTAAGGAGGACACGAGAAGCAGGTATAATTTACAGTTCCACAGATCTCCGTCTAGAGACACCTTTGTTTTCAAAGTACTTTTCCAAATAGGCAGGGACATGAAAATAAAGACATATGGTGATGGAACAAATGAATATTCATTGTTAGCCTTTTACGACAGCAGGAAGCACAGTAACAAGAGCTGAAAAGATGGGGTTTAATTTTTGCAGAAGCAATAAGGAGAAACACATGTGGGAGCGTATTTGTTTGATTTTTTTTGTTTGAGGTAGCTTTCTCAGTCATTTCCATTTTCTCCAGCGGAATCAATATTTTCTCTCTCACGAAAGAAAACAAACCCACAACTTAACCTCCCCACCCACACAGAACATATTACTTAACTGCCCGCTGCTCCCAGCTATCTTTGCAAGCTCTCTTCTTTCAGTATTTTAATTTTTCAATCCTCTCAAGAAATTTAATACATTAACATTATGCATGTTGTGATGCTCTTAGTTGTCTCAGATCTCGCAGCTCCTTGCTAACACCGGAGGTAGCAGTGTGAATTAGCTATAGCTGTTTATATAATGGCAAGTATATTTTGCAACCAAAGGGAAAACCTAAACGAGTACAAAACCAGCTTATTTCTTTCTAAGAAATTTCCAAGAAAGCTGCTAATTCTTGATGAAAAACTGAAATTTAAAAACATATTAGGAGAACTAATCAGAAAAAAAAAAGTATTCTAGACCTATTCCCCAAAGCCTGATCTCTGCATTGACTTTCTTAGATTTTCAAAACTAGAAGAACTTGCTTGGTGTAGGAAAAACAAAACAATCTCATAAATGTAGAATAAAACAGTGCTTTTATGCCCAATATTTTTCAGAATCTTTTTTCCATATGTGAAAATATTGACTGATGTTATTCAACAAAAATTAACCCTTTGAAAACCCTAGCTTGGCAATCTTTTCTTATGTGAGTGGCGTTTTAGATACTTCAGCAACTGCCCTGTAGCTCCTTTAGGAAATAGCACCTAGTTGGGGTTAAAACTTTTATAATAAAACAGAATATTTGAAAATCTATCAATACATAACGGATCTGATGCTTGCTTCCTCCCACACAAATTTCAAAGGCTCTTTAGCATCTTATCCGTTTGTTATGACCTCTATAGCCTCCTGTGCCTTTACTAAGAGCCTGACCATCCCTGATTTTCATCAGTCTCTGGCGTTTCTGTTTAAAATCTCCAAAGTCTGTGGATGAAGATTGCTGGTCCTCCAGGGTATGAGGCACCTCAATGTTTCATACTCTCCATTTCTGTAGCTGGCAGGCTTTTCTCGACTATTTTCAAAACCAGCACATACCACAAAAACAAACCAGCAAATTCAGCCACAGCAACCATAGATGTTTTTTTTTTCCCCTGAGGGCTCTTGCATCCTTCCTGCAGTGCCCTCATCCCCTGGTACTATGCACAGACCCCACTGTCTCCCCCTTTCCACCCCTGCCCTCCCTGCTGGGCTCCTGTAGAGTGCTGGACCTGCAGTTCAAAGAAGTTCAGAACTTAACTGAGAATTGGTAAGAAAGGACTTTCTCCTAAAATCCACATATCTAGAACTAAGTTCACTATCACACTGGAGTTTTTCTTTCCCAGTTTGAGGTAGAAAATCGTATAAGTGTGAGAACATGAACATGAGAACAGTCTGAAGTCTGTTTTATTTGCTCTTATATACACAGCCTGTGTGGCTATTCTAAATGATTCTCCAGGTTTTTCACTTTTTAATGTCTTTTTGTACCATTAATTTTTACTATATCCACCCAGCTATTTAAGCATAACAACTTAAAATCATTATGTCAGTAGGATGGTAGCTTTTTTTTGTAGCTTTACTTGCTCATGAATTGACCTATGGCAATCTGGTTCTCGGGCACCTGACTCTGTCTTCTTCAGTACCTAATCGGTGCACCTATACCAACCCCCTGAGCTCGCTGATAATTCTTATTTAAGCTATGGACAGGTTTCACTGTGTCTCAGTAACCTCACAGTTCCCCAGTGCAGCCACACCAGGGTTACACAGGGGACTGTTCACTCTCTGCTTTAGGATTTCTCTGCAAATAAACATGTATTGCTTTGACTTTCTGCTGCGTAACATTTTTCCAAAGTCATGTCTGCCTTGCTCTCTACTGCAATTCATTTCATTTTTTTTTTACACAATCATTTGTTCCCAAAATTGTCTCCTTTCTGGCATTAGGCAACTCCAGTTATTTTCCCCAGATACAGTTGCATTTTTTCCACACTGAATCTTGTTTTAAATATTTCTGAGAGTTTCGAATCTCTCGCTGGTTTGTTATTTCACTGGGCTCCAGACTCTGTGAACTATCTTTCAGTTTCCCCCAGCTAACATCCCTGATACGTTGGCTATTCCCCTTTAAAGAGGATTCATTGGATGACACCAGGGAGGATATAAATATCAGCATATCCCAACACTGTTCTGAGAAAAGGTGCTGATGCCCTGCTTGTTTCTGAGACGTACTTCAAACTGACTTTTTAGATCCTTCATGGATTTTGCCATTTGAGATGACCAACATAATGCACCGGTCACTTTACCACCCGCGTTACCTATGGGAGCTCTAATCCCAGGTCACACTTTGTTATTGTGTACTCCAAGGGGCGGGAAAGACCAACTGCCGGTGCCCTTTGGCAATGCTGCTTTATTTTCCTGCCCAGGAAGGCACCAGCGTGTGCTCAGTCACACCTTTCATTGCACATATATTTCTTTGCCCTCTCTCTGCACGGTCTGTGCTTCAGCAGCGCTGTGTCTGAATGCTCCACTGCAGCACCCTGGCAGACAGGAATTGTCCAAGACCCGGAGAAGCTGCAGACAAAAAAAAAAAAAAAATCCTTTGTCATATCTTATTTAGGCACTAGAGGGACCTTCTCCTCTGAGGGTGGTCCCGACTGCTTGTGCTGTGCTCCTGAACTCTGCCTGGGGTCAACAGGAAGGTCTGGCCAACCTCCTGAGCAATGATCAGCTCTGTGGTGGGCTTACTGGGCCAAGGCCACGGGCAACCAGGAGGAGTGATTGCAGCTTTCTCCCTACCAGACCATGTTTCAACACCATATGAAGCCACAAAGGCAAGCCACCAAGGACCCAAAGGCTATTACAAGCCTGCATGTGTAGAAATGAGGAACCAGGTTCTGACTTCCCACTCAAGGTCTGGCTTATGTGTGTAAGTACAAAGGCTCAGTAAAGCCTTTGCATTTAGACTTTATTCACTGGGAGCACTCAACCGTCAGCATAAGTGCATCATAAAATAGACAAAGAGCTGTAATTTGTACCAACGAAGCTTAGCATTTCCTGGGGTTGTTGAGGCGGATTTCCATCATCAGCAAGGGTTTAGGATGAGCAAATAGGAAGCTGATAGGGTCTTTTCTACAGAAAACCTCTTCTTTTTGTTGCTTTTAAGAACTCCATCCCACGTTTGCAAGTGCCTCCAGATCAGCAGTATCTAGGCCACTAAATAAAAACAGCTTGAATTTGAAAGGCGTGATATGCTTGCAGCACCCAGACAATTATCTAAAAATTAATCTGGTTTTACCAAGGCGATTGTGAATCTTAGCCACTGACTCTAGTCAGGCAGGTTTCCAATCCAATGCTCCCAGCCTCTCTGTCGTGTCGCTTGGAAGAAGTTCATGTTCCTGCACTTCTGCAGAACCTTAGGGTCCTGATCTCAATTACTGTCTCTGTGACTAACATAAGCCCTCCAAAGACCCCAAAGATGGGCTCCTTCTTTTTATTTTCTGTTCATCCTCACAGAAGTGTGTGGGGAGGGTGCATGTGTTTGCATGAGAGAGATTGATGAATATACATTTTTGTTCCCCAAAACACTGATAATTACTTCAAGCTGAGTCCTGGATGGGGCAGAGCCGGCTAACCAACAGTCTCAGGCTCCCCAGTTTCCATTCTCCCTCCTGTTTCAGCAAGGGTTTATTATGGAAGAACCTTGCTCTCTCAGGCACAACATCCTTGGTCCCGTCCCCCCCCAAATCAATTTCTTCTTGACAAAACGAGCTAAAATACAGCAGGAATTTGGTGGAAGAGAAGGCACCGAGAAGATGTATGTGATTTTGGGGGTTGTTATTTTTTTTTTAGTTACATTTCTGTGACTTGAACTTTTGAGATAAGTATAAAGCCTGCCTTTTCCCCTGCCTTGCCTGCAAGGGGCTCTCGGGTGTGCTGGGGCTGGGTCTGCTGTCCCAAGCAGTCCTGGCAGAAGCTCCTGGAGGAGCAGAGTTGGTGGGCAGCTCTCCTGCTGCAAACTCATGCATTCCTCTGCCACTCTCCTTCGGTCCGGGGAGCTGCAGAATTTTTCTCCTCTTATGTAATGGTCTGCTGGTGTCTTTGCTTGGAAAAACCTCTTTCTTTTTTTTTCTTTTCTTTTTTTTTTTTTTGCAGCTGGAGGGTGTCAGGAGCCTTGTCCTACCTGTCTTGGGTCACAGCTGCTGGCCGAGGGGGGAGAGAGGTGACAGGCTGTCGGACAGAAGGGAGCATCTCACACACACACACACCCTCCTCCCCTTGCCCCCGAGCCCTTCCCCGAGTCACTCTCCCCCCCCTCGGAGGAGCACAGGGCAGCTCCTCCTGGGCGACCTCGGGCTACAAATGGGGGAAAGGGGCAAGGTGACAATCTGGGGGGGGAAAAGGGGGGTGTTTGCCCGGAGTGGTGGGGGGGGTGTCCCTTCCAGAGCGGTGCGGCCGCGGGGTGGGGAGACGGCATCGGTGGGACCCGGGGACAGAGAGCGGAGCCCGGCGACTGGTGCTGCTGATGGGGGAAAGCGCTTCGCAAAGTCTCCGGGGCAAAGCTCTCCCTTCTCCGGCAGCCGGCTGGAAGCGGGGGAGCCCGGGGTGTGGGCCGGGGGGGTGGGGATGGGGGGGCAGTGTTGAAGGGACA
>JAOXNO010000024.1:113790846-113856886 GCA_028565335.1 Limnodromus scolopaceus
GCTGCCGGAGCCAGAGTGATCCAAAGGGTGCTGCTCCATCCCCCGAACGTCAAATTAAGCTTTTTCCTCCCCAAACCTCCTCCTCCCTCCTTTGCCCCGTCCCTTCCAACCCCGACACACACACACACACACACGCACACACGCACACACACACCCCATTGATCAATATTTGGCTGTCTTGCTGCAACTTGCTGCAGTCTTTTAAAGGAGTAGTAGAGAGAGAGGGAGAGAGAAAGGGAAACTGACAGGAAGGGGTAAGGAGCTACACATGTCACATGTGCTTTCTAAGACGGCCAGGAGCATCTGCAGGCTGGATCTGGTGGAGGATGCTGCGGCAGGTGATACACAGAGGGCTCCAGTCGTTTTTATACAAGCTGGGCTTATTCGTGAGCAGGCATCCGGTGTTTTTCCTCACTGTGCCCGCAGTCCTGACCATCATCTTCGGCTTCAGCCTGCTCAACCGCTTCCAGCCTGACACTGACCTGGAGAGCCTGGTAGCCCCCAGCCACAGCCTGGCCAAGATCGAGAGGAGCTTAGCCAGCAGCCTTTTCTCCCTCGATCAATCCAAAAGCCAGCTGTATTCGGACTTGCACACCCCGGGGAGGTATGGCAGGGTGATTCTCCTCTCCAAACCCGGAGGCAATATTTTGCATCAGGCTGATGTGATCCTGCAGATCCACCGAGCCGTGCTGGAAATGAAGGTGAACTACAAAGGCTATAATTATACTTTTTCCCATCTGTGTGTGTTGAGAAATCAGGATAAGAAATGCGTGCTGGATGATATTATTTCAGTGCTAGAGGATCTGAGGCAGGCTGCCCTCTCCAATAAGACAACAGCCAGGGTGCAAGTGAGCTATCCCAACACTAAATTAAAGGTATGCTCTTACTGCATGCTTTTGCCAATTAAAGAGGCAGCACTTCATTTCTTGTCCTAAACAGCAAAGAGAAATATGATCATATCTATCTCTCTGTATCTAAATGTGTGTGATCTGGGCTTTCCTCGGGAAGCAGCTGAAAGCGGTGCCTTGCTATTGTTCTGTACGAGGAGGGAGGGTGGGGGGACTGGATGCGAACGCACCAGGAGAAGCAGGGAGTGGAGAAGAGCCGCGGGACCGGGAGACCTTGCAATGCCTTGAAGGGTTAATACATCAGGGAAAAAGGGACAGGAGGTCGGGAGGAGGGAGGGGGGATTGAGAGCTGGGGTTTCACCATCACCTTTTCCACCCCCGCGGCCCTGGTGGGATAATTTATCTTTAATATGGCCAGAAACGGCTTTCCTCAAATGCACAGTGAGCTCCTGTATCTCCCTGCCTCTGCGAGTGCCGTAGGAGCAGCAGGAGGTTTGGGCCAGAAGCGATTTCAGGTGTCCTGCCTTCTTTTTCTTTACCTGCATGCAAAGAAAGGGAAGGGAGATGGAATTTTTTTCTCCCGGTGTGAAAATAATTAACTCTGCTGCTGATGAATGGGCTGGAGTTTTGGGACGATCCCATCAGCTAGATGCTTCCAGCAAAGGCGAAACGAGGTAAAAGGTGAAAGAAGTTTCAGTCCTTCCAATTTAAAAGAATAGGCAGTTCGGCACAAATGGTCTCAGGAATATTTCCCTGGCACACAAGCACCCATCTGCTTTCCCTCTCATCTGGAGCAACCCAGTTCACCAGGACTAACCCGCTATGAGCAACTAAGGTGCAAAGTTTGCAGGTGGCTGCAGAAAAAAGTTTCTGCAAATTACAGTATCTCTACATGCTCCCCCCGAGCATTGCACCAGATGCAGGATTTATTTAATAGAGTGTAACAAATTCCCTAGCACATTAGTTACTCGTGGCTCAGGTCATAGGGAAGAGGGTATGGTCCTTCTTGCAAACCAGAGAGGCTCTTTGGGGTTACCTGTCCCCCGTTTTTCAAAGAGATCCTCAGGGATGAGGGAGGTAGTGCTCTTGCAACTACTGGCCAGATCCTGAAGTTATAATTTGTTTCTTACTGTTCATTTACCAGGGAAAAAAAGTCAAGCCAGTCCCTGCGCCCAAAAAAGTGAAGCAGAGACATAGGTCGATTTTATTGGTCTTTTTGCTTCAGTAAAAAGGCCAGGTGGGACCTTTGGAATTTGTTCCCGTTGCTCTAGATGTCATAGAAATTGCTTTGTGCAGAGTTGTGGCTGTTTGAGTTGAGTGTGTGGAAATGAAAAGGTGTCCTTCCTGCTGCCGGAAAGTCCTGCGTGCAAGGAGCGCTCAGAAACACGAGTTATTCTGGATTAAATATCCCTGAACAAATTTTATCTTTTAGTTCATTGCAAAGGCAATCCTGCTATTGAAGAATTAAGGTGCTTTCTTTCCATCTTGCTTATTTTTAAAGTCAGGATTAAAGTAGTTCAGCAGAGAACACTGATAATCTGAACTAACATCATTATAAACCAACTTTATACAGAAATAGTCATTCTACTCTCTCAATCCAGATTACTTTTCTTGTGTCGAGAAACCTTAACTGAGCTTGGCAAAGCTAGGATGGGGTCACTTGCAGTATGTTTTTTTACTAGGAGAGTGCCTACAACTCCTCCTTTTTTAAAGATAAAAGCAAAGGAAAAAATAATCTGGTCTGGATTAAAGATTTATTGGAATAAGTGATCGGTAGATAATTCACCCAGAGAAAGGTTTTTCCAAAGCATAGATGTCTGAGTCCGAGCAGCGCCGAGTACCAGCCCGGCACCTCCAATCCCTCAAGTAGCTGTTGTGTATCGTCTTTTGGATGAAGGAATAAATGCCCTTAAGTACCTGGGTTTAAAGTTGGACAGAGCAGGGAGCTTTCTACCCGCTTATCAGCGAAGGGAGGTAAAGCCACCAAAATCTGTGGCTGCACTTTAGAGAAAAGCTAACGATTACAACCCATTTCTGTGGATAAGAAGAGACCCTGGTGTTACTGAGAAAGAAACACATTCTGCTACAGTCTTTCTTTTTCTGGTACGATAAGAACATTGTTGTGGGACCACAATCAGCCCTAAACCTGGACTGGTCTTCAGCTATGGCATGTCCCCAGAGACTCACCTCCTCTGGTCTCTTTGGCTCCAGCTGCAGGGAATAAATTACTACTTTGTATAGATTAGTTCACTAGGTGAGCCCCCTCTCTGTCATCTCTGTTGTCCCATCTACCAAGCTACAAGGTTAGGAAGCTGTGGGCAAACAACTCTTGCTCTCCTTCAAGCCGTGGCTGAAATACTGATCTAATCAAGGCTCCCAGGCTATTTACTGACCTCCCTCTCCCTGCACCTCTGAGCAGAGACTGTAGAAACCCGGGCCTGTGTTGCTTGTTTTGGGGTGTCTAGATGTGTTTAACCAGAAATACCTCGGAATACCTCTGGGATAGATCAGCCTCTGGATGTTCAGGAAAGGGAACAATCCCTGTGGCTGTAGCTATGAGGTTTAGTATTTCTTTTTACTTAAGTCATGACATGAAGGGACGGTTGTGGCTAGACCTCATAGGAATGTGAACAAGAGGGTCAAATCTGGCTGCCCTTACTCAGTGTGGAGAATTGTTCTTCACACTTGCTCATCCATGTCCTTGGGAGCTTTCTCAGCCAAACTTTCCTGCACCATAAAAACCCATCAGGATCTTCTAGGTTGCCTTACTTTCTTAAAGGGCAGGTTGCTTCACTAATGCTGGTAAATTTTGCTCTGTCTTGTTCTTTTAATAATGGACTCAGAATAAGTAAAGTTGTTAGATGGGTTTACAAACTGCTTAGGTGTTCCAGATTTAGTCTGCAGCTGACATGGGTTAAGTCTCAACCTATACTGGTTTGGGAACCACAATGACAATGTTGAGCTGTTCCATCTGCTCTCCTGCTCCATCTGAGAGCTGCAAACACATCTTGTAGTTTCTTTCTTTCCCTCAAGTCTTGTGAGCAGCTCTCACTTTGTCCCGCCTCTTGTCTCCTGCTGGACTTCAAATTGGTTCAGTTCTGCCAGGTGAGGCTGGCTGAAGGTTGGCTGTGGGTGAGCTCTTCCCAGGTCTTTCAAGGGACCTTTGTGGGAGCCGTACGAGCAGGCTTCGGCAAACTGCTCTGTTTTTGAAACAGCTGCTATTGGGTTGCGAAATCTAACGAAATTGCTTGTATTTCCTAAAAAATATGGTTGTGAAGGGTAATGATTGTTTAATCATTACTTGCTGTAGTTTTGGAAGAATTTATAGCCTTGATTACATTTATCTTAACTCCCCCCTCTGTAAGTTGGGAAGTCTTGGTCTCTCCGCTCGCCAGAGGAGGAGCAGGGAGATGGCACTTACATCCAGACTTCAGCCTGCAGCGTGGTTTTAAATGCTGGAGATGGATTTAAAATCCGCTCTGGCAACACAGGAGTCACTGTAGGCTAGTTTAGTCTTCTGAAAGGCCAGGTGAAGCAGGCTGTATGAAACGCCTGCTCCCGTTGCTGTGGGGACAGTCTCTAGCCCATTCACAGTTATTTCTGCAGTCTGCAGCCCAGCCAGAAGAATGACTTGGCCAAGGTCATTCAGATAGACCGTGGCAGAGCAGGAAAACAAAGCTGGATGTATGAAGTCTTGATGAAGACTTTTGAGATTGTTCATGCTCATGCTTTCCCCAGCCCAGGACAAAAAAAACAATGCTCCTGTGCTTGGGGTCTGCCCTAATTTTGCCCTAACCACATAGACTGGGCAAGTCTACACTGCGCACTCACCCTCAGACATCACACTGTTAAATCACAAGTTCTAACAAATCCTGGCATCATTTTTGTCAATTAAGACTTCCACAGGAAGCACAGGAAAGGGTCCGTTCCTGGCTGGTATATCTACTCCATTCTAGGGATAACAGTGTGTATCTGTCTGGATATGTTGTGCCCCTGCCCTCAGACCAGTAAAAAAATATCACTTAAAAGAATGAGAGTGATTTCTGAACACAGTCCTTATCTGGAGGAAAAAAAGAAAAGCATGAAAGCATTTTTTCAGGTATTTCACCTTTACTGTTTCTTTTTGTGTTTATTTGCTAGTTTATCTGAGAAAACATAATAACTTAGAATTTATCTCACTGAGATCAGAATGAATATGAAAACCGCTGGTTAAAAGGAGCCTTTGTAAGCAGATTGTTTTTTGTAATACTGCCTTCAATTAATTAAGTATCAGTCATTTATGAACACTAAGCTAAACAGCAGCCAATAAAACAGACATCTCTATTACCACGTTTGTGATAAGCACATCAGCTGGATATTGAAACCTTTATTGCTTAAGTAGAAAAGTTACTTGCATTCACTTAGCATCTTGAAACCTGTAATTGCAAACTTGCTACTGGCCAGATTCTCAATTTTTCTCACACTAACAGCTGTACTTTTAAATAAGCCTTGCTCCGATTGCATTCACGGAGCCTTTCCCACTGCTCTAAGAGTAATTCCTCCTTACATGACCCTGAGGCACTGACTACATCCATGGGACAAAGAGGATATAAACCCAGAGCCCACCTACAGCAGAGTAGGCATCTGCATATCAATAGTATCCACAAACTGTTTATTCCTTCAGTAAAGTTGGTTCAAATATAACATCACTCTGACTCCAAGGACCAGAGGCTTCCTTGGAGGCAACGTGGCTCTGTACCTGTTTAGGATACCACCTCTCCCAATCCAAGCTCATGGCTCAGCATCCTGTGGAGTGCTCTGTTGCTGGCAAAATTTGCCAAGTCAATGATAAATAAAAAAACCACTAGCAGGGAGGGTATCAGAAGAGGAAGGCTGGAGGCTGCAGACAGCTTTCATCTCAGCCCCTTGGATCAAGACAGGATTGGGCAGGCTGAGCTCGGAGTCGCTGCTCAGTAGCGTGAAAGCAAGCTGATAACACTGGACGGCAAGTAGCTTCCTCTGCCTCACAGGTTGGGAAAACTTATTTGGGAAAAGAAAATAAAAAAGAAAAGACTGTCTTCTATCTTTTTCTTGTTCTTTCAGCTGTGTTTTCATACTGTCCAGCAGGACTAGGGAGGATTCCTCACCCACCTCACCTGGAGGGGCTGGCGGAGCTGGTGTCTGCAGCGAGTTAGCTGGGAGATGTCCCTGCAGCTATCAGCTCTTGAGGACATTGATCAGGCAGCCTGCCTGCTCCGTGTGGGCAAGAAACTAAGCGTTTCCTCACATTTTTAGGAAAATTCTCCACTCCTTCCTCTGCTTAGCACATTAGGAACAGTCCTTTTCTTAGCTCTGCTAGACCAGGTGTTAAGACAACCCTTTTGCCTAAAGGAAGGCCAGACTGTGAGCCCTGACTGCACCAGGGACATGAAATCGGGTTAACCTGTACTAAACTCTACCAGGACAAGCTATCCCAACATAAACAAACAGCAGAAAGACAGTAGAAATGTGTGAAAATAAGGATGGGGTTTAGGGTGCTCTTTTTGCATTGCCGTTCTTCAGTTATGAATTTAACGTTCTTTATCAGTCTCTGGGGTGAATTCCACCTTCACTTCACTAGGGCTGTAGACAGCAGGTTCGTGGGATGTGAGGTTAATTCCTTCCCATCAAGTAGCTGAGAGCAGTGGCCATGTCAAAGACTGCCAAGCAAATATTGTCCATTGATCTTTCAGATGACCTTGTTCAGCTTCTTCATGCCTTGCCCCTCCCAGCTATCCCACTCTCCAGTTTTGTCAGCACTTGCTGGTAGACATGGCCTTTTACGCAGTGCCAGGCCTTCTGGAGACCTTACCGTGATGTGAATAATAATAAAGAAACAATTGGAAGATTGTTTTGGTAGAGAGAAAGGGAAGATGTAATTGCAGGCCCCTTCAGTTAGTAACGACTGCTCGTCACTGCGGACCTGGGGTGTATATCAACCACTTGCCAAAGGTAGAAAGTCCAGTAGCCCTTTGCCATCTTCCTACAATAGCTACTCCTCTGTGGATAGAAATGAAAAAAGAAATTATTTCCTTTACTAAATATTGTTAACTCTTGGCAGTGTTTCTACACTCACATAATGTCTTCTGAGCTCAGCCATCCCTATGGCTTTCCAAAATGTCTTTCGAGGCCCTTGCTGTACTGACTGTGTGAGCTGTTGGAGGCCTCTGAGCATCTCCCCCTGAATTTACAACGGATGGGTATTCTTGCTATCTGTAACAAGAATTAAAACAAATTCAGATACCGCCATGCCAGCAAGGTGAGAGAATACAATTGATGAGCCTTAGTAAAGAAGATGTGTCATCTTCCCAGCCAGAGAAAGATACTTTAATGGAGAGGGGGTCAGATCCTTAAAACAACATTAACAGATTAAACATATTTTCAGTGGTAGAAGTGGGAGTAAATGTAAAAGGAGAAAATTTAGATTAGTAAATACGTCAAAAAAAGGTCTTAAATTATTTAATGTCCTTTATGTACATGTGAGTATGCATATCACATGCGTACCTTTCTTAGTCGGTAAACAATGATGTAGGTAAGGTTGTGTTAGACATTTTGAAAATAGTAATCTAGGAACAAAACCTGTATTAAACCTTTTTAGCCATTAAGAGAAAAGAGCCCTACGCAGAGCTCTGCACAGTTATTATTACAGAAGTCATGGTGAAAAAACCTGCTGACTGGTTTTCCAGGAGGAGTGAATTGAGTTATTAAAATCATGATCTTGCGTTTCTACCTTTAATTTATGCAGACCCCACATCCATTGCACGCTCCTAGTGCAAACAGCGAGACACGCTGTGCGTGGCTGGGACTGCAGCTGTAAAGCAGCTTCAAATACAGATGAAACAAAGTCTTCAACAACGTAGGAGAGCAGGTGCTGTGTGTGATGGAAAAGAGAGGGGAAGACAACAGGAGGCAGAAAGGGCAAGCTGCAACGTCTTTTCTACCTCTGTTGCTCACTACATTAGTCCTGTTCTCTGTTGTCTTACCTACCAAGGCACATGATGCTCATGTGGAGAATAGAGAGTAAAGGAAGCTCTTGGTAGAGGGGCTGTGAAGGATCCTGGAAAGGGGGAGAGCAGTGACAGAGCTCCTGAGGATTGCAGAGATGATCACATGCCATGGCAGATGTCATTGCCCCGGCCCTGGATTCACTGGGTAGGAATTAGTTTCATTTTTACACTGATTAGGCCATTTGGGAGCAGGAACTTTGGGTGAAGTGCTTGGAGATCTTTGATGACATTAGTAAGTGTTATCTGGTGGGTGGCAGTGGGAGGAATTCCAGCTAAAAAGAATTACTGTGGAACTGGCTCAAGGGCAAACTGGGAATACTGTGTTGGTGGGCAGCTCTGGTATGGCAAAGAGATTTTTCTGTGGCTTTTTTTTTCTCCCTAACTCTGCTAACACGTTGGTGGGTTAATTCCTGCACCATGCCAGTTCTGTGTGCCCAGCAGTGGCACTGTGAGATGATGGACAGCCCTCCCACAGCCATGAGTTGGTCAGATCAGCTTTTCACACTGGTTCTGCATTCCAGTGCAAAATGTGCCCTTCCCCAGTCCAGTTTTGCTAGCAAACTGGTACCACAGCCAGGGAGCTGCTGGGGGATCACAGGCTGTGAGACTGTCATTACATACATACAGCCACTGCCTGGCTAATATTGCAGAAAGGTTTTTTGGTCTGATAACAATCATAAATAGTACGGAAAAAGTCAGTTGGCACCACAGGTGTATAATGTTTCCTCAATACGTACAATGGCAAAAGTTTTGGCACCTCTCAGAATAATTCTTCTATAAAGACACCAAATTGCACAAGCCCTAAAGCCTGCTCTGAGGGCACATGAGAAGGCAAAGGGCAGTCTTGCCTACCTCTCCCATGCCTTTGAAGGCAATGCCACATTGCAGGGGCTTTAAGTGAAATGCAGCCCACCTCCCTAGGGTATGCAATTTAGGATTAAAGATCAAGCTCCTAATGGGCCAGTCCACCACAACTAATTTATTTCTGCAGTCAGTGGGAGACCTGGGAGGTGCCAGTGAATACCTCCACAGGGAAGCCCAAACACCTAATGTGTATCCTCTTGCAATGTATATATCTGTTTATATGTATTATATATAATATATATTTTTATTTATATTTTATATATATAATATATATATAATACAAATGTCACTTATAGGACCGGTTCAGCAGGCACCTAAAACTAGTGCCCAAGTGAGGTACCCAAGCAAGACAGAGAAGTTGCCCTTGTGTAAGGCAGGGTCTGGCTTTTCTTACACCTTGCATGATTGCTCCCGCCAGCGTTACACGAGTGTTGTCAGTCTGGTGGGGAGGTGTTATTCTTACCACATGCATGGTGGATTTTTGCACGTGTGTCAACAGCTTCATGAAGGGTGCTACGATTCAAAAGCGCCCATGGAGTGTGGTTTGCTCCCTCTGTGCTAAATCATGCGTTACCTGCGCTGCACGTAAGGCACATTTCAGCTGAATCTTTGTCTATCAGAAGTTACAGTACTCTTGAAATCAAAAACGTCGGCGAAATGATGTTTACCCTGCCCTTAATTTTGTCTTGGAGGAAGAAAAAAGAAGGGCAGGTTCCTATAGTTTCATTTTGACGTATCCCCAACAAAATGCTTCTATTTTTTGTTTGTGTTGAAAGGGCTCTTTCAAAGTATTCTTTCAAAATTCTTTCCAAAATATTTAACTCTCACTTTATACTGTAGATTAGAAAACAAAGGAGAAAAAAAAAAAGTTGCTTTAAAAGGAAATGTTTTCCAATATTCAAACTTTGGGGACGCGGGGTCCCTCTGGTTTGAAAATCACAGAGAATGAAATCACCCCACCGCCTCTGCCTGACAGCATCCCTGTGTGGCTGGAGACACAGCCATGGACATGAATGTGTCCCCCAACAAGCTGCCTTGGGTTTCTTTATGTCATTTTTCACGGGAAAACAAGGCACTGTATTAATGGGCCAAGTGATCTTCACTTCCAGTTTCGGGACCAGGTTTAGTTTGTAAGACAATTTGCAGCTCGTTAAGGAGAAAGATGCTGTTAGCAGTACTTCATTATACAACGCAGTCTCTTGTTTGACGGGGCCTGTGACTTAAATATAAATCACCCTTTTCCTAACCATTTTCCAGGATGGTTTCTTAGAGCAGATTTTGATTCATTAACTAAATACATTAACAAATTCATTCCTGAGCAGACGTAACAAAGAAATGTTCGTGTGCATTTTTCTTCTTAAAATCCACACTTCAGTTTGCTCAAGTTCTTGACTCCTGTCCTACTGAGGGAGGTTTTATTCACAGATACGTATAAAACATCCTCCAACAGAGATTGCACCACATAGAGTTTTGGATCCAGGTGACGAACCCACTTCTCTTCAGGACTGGCTGGAAAGTGTGGCAATAAATGCTCTACCACTGGTGTTTCTTTGTTAACTAACACTAATTTTCCTGTCCATACCTGATTTTGTGTCTGCACATAAAAATCACTGCTCACCCAGTTGATGCATAACAGATTTATCATTGTAAATTGCATAGGAAGTTGAGACGCCAGCAAAGAAACACAAACATCTCTGAATATTTACAAACGTCTCCCCAGTCCTTTCTTTCCCCAGGCTTCAAGATTAGCACAAGTATTAGGCTTTAGGTATATACCCAAGAATAAATTTCACAAGCTTGACAAGCTTAAGAGCTCCCCTGCTCTCATAAAATATTTAATGATGTTTCACTTTTAAGAAGAATTTAATTTTAAATAAAAGAGGGGTTTTTTATCCTAAAAGAATAAAGCTTGTATCCTTACAACTTTTACCACACTCTTGCCTCTAGTATAAGATTTTGAGGGTGGGAAAAAGAGGGCAGGATCCTTGAAGGGAAAAAAAATGTGTTCTATAAACGCCAAATACTGTAATTGCATATGGTTCAGTGGTCTTTTCATCAGAATATTCACCTCAAAAGGAAAGTTAAAGCAGGTCATTTGTCACTACTTAACAGATCTGAACAACACTCCTTTAGGAATGATTCTGATACTTTTTTAGTGGAAAACCCAATTACTCTTTGATGTAGCAAAAATGACAAGGAAAAATAAAGGCAAAATGGGACATTTTTTCACTTCCTTTACAGTAGCTAAATAAAAGATAACCAGGACAGAGAATAGCCCAGAATGAAACTTAAAGAAACCCAAGTGCATCCTGAAATGGTAGGACCAGTTTGAACTGGTTCTTTCCTGTAGCCTCTTCACTAAGGATGCAGTAGACAGAAAGGATGTTTCAGACACTGCTTTGTGAAGGAGCAGTTTGGGTTGTCAGATGATGATTTTGGTGGATGACCACGTACTCATTAATTCATATTCTGCTGCAACTCAGGTCTTCCTCTCCCTTACATTGATTTCCCTGTCCTAAAGTAGTGCTGTGGTACAACTGGAGAAATTCAAAGAGCTTTTGGAGTTTTATAAGAAATCTCATTCTCTTCTGTGTAACATCAAGAGGTTAAAGACATCAAAGGTTTATAAGGTCATTCTAGCCCATTCCCTGGATTATGAGGAAATGCTAATAGAAAAATTAATTCAGATTGGCTTGAATGGGAAATCAGTCATGTGGGCTGGAAACCACCTGAAAGATTGTAAACTAAGAATCATGATAAATGATAATGTAACAAGTTTATGGAAGGTGTCTTGCAGGGTATCTGGAGAATTTGTGTTAGGTCTGGTCTCATCTAACATCTCTATTAATTATCAGGAAGTGGAATTGAATTGCACAGGAATGAAATTCACAGATAATATTAAACAAGGAGGAGATGTCAGCAGCAGCTGAGTCAGAGAATTTACACAGACAGAACCAGAGCAGCTAGGAGCCCACACAGCAAATAACAGTTTTCTGAAGAGTTTTGGTTGCATTCTGGTCCCCAAAGGGCAATCTAGGTTCCTCCCTTGAAACTGATTCCTGTGAGCTGAGTTTTGCAAATGTCAAATTGAAGATGCAGTGCTTAAATGATAAGACTAAGGTCAAAGACAAAGTTGGTGTTAAAGTTGGGATTTTGCAACCACTACAGA
Source organism: Limnodromus scolopaceus (assembly GCA_028565335.1). Taxonomy (NCBI): domain Eukaryota; kingdom Metazoa; phylum Chordata; class Aves; order Charadriiformes; family Scolopacidae; genus Limnodromus; species Limnodromus scolopaceus. The sequence continues at coordinate 113,802,753 of JAOXNO010000024.1, forward strand.
AAAAGCACTTAATTTTACTTCTGACTGATACTGCTTTGAAAGTATGGACATTTCACTACTTGGTGTTGTCCTTCATCCTTTGCCTTCTTGCAGATCAAGTTCTCCAGGACAAAGGCAGCCCTGTATGTTGAGTTAAAACAGTGCTTTAGATGGCTATAGATGATGTGCTAAATAATCAGAGAAGTCTTGATAGATTGTTGCTTTGGCTTGGTCTTTTTGTTATCTTTCTAGAATGAAATCAGTATTCTCGAGTTTTGTGCTGACTGTGTAGATTTTGGATGGTCCAACCTTGAAGTTGTTTTGTCGTGTTGTACATCATCTGCTTGTTCCCCAGCACTTCAAATTCAAATAGCCTCATCCCCTTAATGTCACAAATTCTCTCCATTTTGTCCTTCTTGAATTTTGTCATTCATTAATTATATTCTGGTTGTGCCAGGGAAAAATTCTCGTAGCAGACAGTCTTAAAACTCAGTTGAGCAGGACAGTTAAAAAATATTCAGCTGGATCATTTCTACTATATCTTTGTCCAGTTTGAGTGCGATTGCAGACCAAGTCTCTAGGAACAGGTTGGTGGTGTTTGTGAAGTGGTTTGTGGAGTCAGGGTGTTTCTTCTCCTCGTCTTGACAAACGCCCACAACGTGAGACCATTTGCTGGAGGGGATGGTGCCTGGTCTGGTCCGCAGGAGTCAGGCTGTGACCCTGCCCTGCCACTGAAGGTCCAGGATGTAGCGCTTTGCGGATGCTTGTACATAGGGTCACAGTGGGAAAACCCATCCCAAAGATGGGATATATTTCTTTGAGTTTGAGCCCTTTTATGTTTGGCATCTAGTCTAAACTGGGCCCAGTGTGCAATCAGAGGAGAGAAGGGTGAACCCACAGAAGCAGCACATTTCACTTTTCTAAACAACAACTTTAGGCGGTGATGAATTCACCCTTCAGAGACATCATGGGCCAGCGAATGAATGTTCAGATTATGCATTTACCTTTCATCTGGTTAAAATTAGGTGAGCTGAATCCCACCATATTTTCATTTCAAATCTCACACACACACACACACACACAAACGTTAGATTTTCATAAGCATGGGAACATGCTAAATTTTAAGATCTTTATAGCAAAGACTTACGTCAGGTGAAGTGTTTCTGAATCATGTAGGGTATAATCTGCATTTGCACTGACATGAAAAAAACTTTCCAAAATAATTTCATGGGGAAAACCAAGGCTTCTTCTCAAGCCCACTGCAGCTTTGTCTCACACCAAATCTCTGACAGGGTTTTGAAAAACTCTTTTAGGAAATTATTATTAGACAGTTGCAAAAGAACTAAAATACATTAATCTGAATAAGGAATTAGCTTCCACTGAAGGAACCAGAATTAAATGCCATCCTCCTGCAAAACAGATTGCCAGATATTGGCAGTTTATTGCAGCAGGGAGAATGAGACTTTGCAGAATACTCAGAAGACAAATGCTGAGGTTCTATCTTCTGGAAGTGCTTTACAATCTGATTATGCTTTGGCTTACTTTATTGGAATTTTCCTCTAAATATTTGTTTGAAATCCAAAGGTTGCTAGGTACCACAAAATTCTACCATCTGCAACACTTTTGTTTTAAAATTAAAAGTCCAATTCTTCCTGTTCTGCCAGAACCAAAACCTTTCCAAATAGCTTAACTAATATAAATTGAAAAAATCACTTTGCACTCCAGGAGACTTTGAAAAGCCTTTTTTTTAAAAAAAACATTTATTACATTGAAGTAACTGTAAAATGTCTATTTGGGGAAAAAAAGTTTTGATGTCTTCAGGGAAATGTCTCAGACAAGTTGAAAAGATGATAATTGTTGTTATTATTATTGTTTGCAATGAATATATTGCATTTCTTCATAAGTGCTTATACACAATAACTAAATATTCATCTCAACTTGGTGTCTTGAACTTATTCTTAACAATAGTACTACATTACCATATAAATCTAGGAACACATATAACCTAACTTTAAGTATTTAATGAAGGTACTTAAATTAGGGTTTGGGATACTGCAGACTTTAGGAGGACTAAAAACCCTAAGAATGAGATTCAGCCCATTTAAGATCAAAATTGCCCCGTGGAGGTGCCCTATTTTTCTTGTCTCCTTGAGCAGGCAGCCTGGCAGTCCTGGCCTTTCTAACCTGGCAGGTTGGGTTAGGCAGCCTGACCCTGGGCCTCAGAGTCTAAAATTCTAATTTTTCATGTTTTGAGTCCTGTTCTGGCTGAAGAGGCACATCCAGCTCAGAAACTCTGCTTGAAGCTAATAGCTACTGTGTACTCACACGAAAGGACAAATACTCAGCCGTGAAATACAGCCACCTTGAGGATGAAGCTATTCAGGTGTTGCAGAGCTGACACCACCACCAGACTGCGGGGTCTGAGCACAGGAATTAGAGAAACCCAGAGCCAGCTGGCAGCAAGGAGGGAATTAGATCTTTTTTTCTTTTTCCCTTTTCCTTCCCATTGAGTTTGCATAAACTTGGATTAGTTCTCCAATCCAGTTCCCCACATGTCACATGAACTGCTGCCCCTGAGCTTGGCCAGGAGGAGGTGCAGGCTCAGGAAGGAGAGGGAAAGGACCTCTCCATTGGCAGCATCACCAGTTCATACTGTGAAATACAGTGACTAAGGAAACTCCAGCATCAGATGGGAAGATCTTTGGAGCATGGGCAGCTTCTTCTTGCACAGCAGGGTCCTGGCCCAAGCCAGAACTTCACTGGTGACCAGTGATTATGGTCTGAACTGAGACCTCAGCATCTGCTCTGCCTCCTGTGGGTGCTCCCAGGCCCCCACAGCACAAAGGCTGCATCAAGATGAATTGCTCTTAGCGTGTTGGGCTTGATCCGTGACAGTTTGTTAGCAACTTCTGCAATCTTTAGATGAAGGTTTTGGGCTGGTGTAAAATTTTCAGGGTGTCGTACGCTGTTGTTTAACACGAGACACCCTCTCCCACAGAGTATGGCTGAAGAAAATAAAGAAAAGCTGGCCCCCAGAATGTCAGCAGACTTCCAGTGGGAGAGCTCTCCAGTGATGGGAGGCAATGAGAAGCCCAAAGTGGAGATGATGCCGTGAGCTTTACTTTTTTGACTGCATTAAAATTAAAACATATTAGAGAATCACACATGACAGCATCTTCATCTCTATGAGCTACTAAGAACATAAGATTTTTTCACGAAAGGCCTGCATTACAAGGTGACCTTGAGACAGAATTTACAAATATAAAAGCTACCTGCTTATGTTCATATATGGGCGTGAAAAATCCCTTTGAACCCACTGAATTCTAAAGTACTTTGGGTAGGAGTCTCATATGCAGAACCAGAACTCCAGCTTCAGTTACATTTTAATGTATGAATACCAACCTACTTAAATGTCTTATTCCCATTCCCCCTTTCCAGATTCTGGTCTGACACTATGAAAAAAAAAAGGAGAAACTAGACATTTTTTTGGCTCTTTCCATCTAACAAATAGCCAGGCTCATTAAAAACCAGTGTGTGCTGGAGGGAAGGGGGGGGATGCTTCAGGGTAGAGAATTTGCTTCGCAATGCCAAATTTGAGATTAAAAAAAAAAAAGAGGGAAAATTGATTAGTTATCTCTTAAAAAGAAAGAATTTCCAGCTGGAAGTGTTAAGTGTCCTTAACTGTATCTGCTTTGTGCAGTGCCTTGTTATATCTAACTGAGCACCGTGAGAGCGGAAGCTCCTGAACAGGACTTGGGTAAAAGCACAGCAGCACCTTGTGTTCAAAGGCTGGGCTTAGTTAAGCCTCCAAACTGTTTAGCTGGAAGTTAACCTCAAAACCACACGAGCCTCAAAATCTTGCCACATCACGCTTGGCTCTCTCTGATTCTCAGTTATTTCTTTTGTTCTTGACTTTGATAGAACATTATCGCAGCCTTTCAGTACTTTGGCTGCTGGTCCCCAGAGAAACCAGGAAGAGCAGAGACAAGAGAAAATTAAAGAGATGTTTGCCAACATAAAACATAATTTAAAAAGAAAAAAGCAGCCTTTTCTGTGTCGTTATTGAAACTTCAGATTGTAAGAGCTTAAATAATTCTGGTGGATCTGCTTTACCCCTTACTTTTTATTCTCTGCTCTTTATTTTTTAACATTTCCTTTAGATAGAGTACTGAAACCAGGCAAATCCAATTCCTTTTACTTCCTAGCAGGTTTTTTTTTCCTATTTCTTGTGCATATTCGACTTCAAGTGGTGTAGAGAAAACAATTAGAAGAGGTACACAGTGGGATGCACACAAAGCGAGAGGGCCTACAAACCTTTCAGTGAAAATTTGTGATGCCTTTTTAAGATATCCATTTAGGCATAATTATTGGATCCCATTTTTTCCCCCCAGACCCCTTGAGTTTGGGCATATGAAATGTACGGCGAAGTTTTGCAAACAGTTTTGTACCTTTTTGCTTTGGCTGATACGGAAAGAACACAAAAAAAGGGGGGTTTCTTCATTTTTAGTGTTTTCTGCTGTCTTTTTTTTTTTTAACTTTAGGAATTAGGTTCTTGTTTAGACTATAACTCTATGGACTTCAAGAAAACTTTAAGATTAGTCCTTCACAAGAGACAGGGAATATCATCCTGTTTAGTTCCATTTGGAGAAAGCATTTGGACCGGCTTGAGATGATAGCAAAATTCTCTTGGATTTCACTGAGGCACAAGAAAGCTTTAATTCATTAATCTTACTTACTCTTTGTTGCCAATTTCATTATTGTTGCCAATTCCTGCATTTGGGAAAGGAATTTTGTTAGAAATTGGACAGTTACTTTCTTTCTCCCCCTTCCCAGCAGCTCATTTAACTTTTTTGTTTGTTAAAGAGCTGGAAAATCCACAATAACTATGAAACTCCCAAAGAGATCTTACAGCCGTGTTATGGAGGACACTATCTTGATGTGCCATGCTTTAGAAATGCACAGAGACTGAAAATTGGGCTAGATGGACCACTGGCCTGCACTGAAAAAGTGTTTCTTGTCTTTTTATGCTCTTTGGAATTTTCTTCCTTTCCTTTGAACATCTTTAACTTTGAATTTGAGCTGTGGATGAAATCAGAATTAATATGAAGTATTCATTAATATGAAGTATTCATGCTATAGATTCATATAGATATGATATAGAGTTTGCCAAATATAAGAGATGGCAAATGTGTTCTTCATACACACGCCTGCATATTTGTGAGTGTTTAACTGTATATATCCAAATATTGGTATTTTGGACATGTTCCTTGAGGCACTGCTGTCTCCCCAGTGATCGGTTCCTATGTTTCTCCTTGGTGCAAACAAAATCCTGTGGGATGAACACTAACTGTGCTAGGGAGACAAACTCGGAGCACCTCTCCTATGAGGACAGGCTGAGGGAGTTGGGGTTGTTCAGGCTGGAGAAGACAAGCCTCCGGGGAGACCTTTTAATGGCCTTCCAGTACCTGAAGGGGGTTCTGGAAGGATGGGGAGGGACTCTTTATCAGGGAGTGTAGTGATAGGATGAAGGGCAACAGTTTTGAACTGAAGGAGGGAAGATTTAGATTAGATACTAAGAAGCGATTCTTTACTATGAGGGTGGTGAGACACAAACATGTTGCCCAGAGAAGTTGTGGATCCCCCATCCCTGGAAGTGTTCAAGGCCAGGCTGGATGGGTCTTTGAACAACCTGGTCCAGTGGGAGATGTCCCTGCCTGTGGCAGGGGGGGTGGAACACGATGATCTTTAAGGTCCCTTCTAACTCTAACCCTTTTATGATGCTATGATTCATGGCTTAGCACTCGTCAGAGGCCTAGATATTGTGCCGGTTTACATGGGTGGAGGGCCACAACTGCACCATACAATGCAGGAACTTAGATTTCCATGTGGCCATGTGGCTCCTCCTTGCAAAACTCTGTCATAAAGCAGGATTTGAATATATGAAAAATACGAACACTGTTCTGCTTGATGAAGTGAAGTGTGGAGGTCCTGGGGTAAAAAAACGGTTTTAACAGTTTTAACACATGTGCTACCCAGCCTGAAGCGTGACTTTTGGGGTGGAAATGCTTGAAGGCCACCAGAGCTGAAGCAGGGACTGCAGTGCAGGGCTGTGCTCATCTGCTGTCACTGGCACGGCGACATAGGGCATGGGAGAGACAGCTCTGCTGTTTGCAGGAGGACGTCAAAGCAACTTTGCTCCTACCTGCCTTCTCTCTCAATGGCCAGGGTGCAATGAGAACTGCCACTTTATTACCCCTCAGCCTGTGTTTTCTTATTCCTGCCTCCTCCTTTTTCACACCTCCAGTCTCTTTAGAGCACCCCACTCCTTAGTCCCACTCTTATTTTACAGTCACAGCAAACTTCACTTCCTTTGCATCATTGACCACTTTCTTGCTACGTAAATTCCCCCACAAAGCACACTTCCCACTTGCTTAGTTTGTCCACAGCCATCCCTTGGACATTCATGGATGGGCAGGGGGGACTGTGTTTGTCTGCAGCAATTATTTTGTCCATCATCCCTCATCTTGGGGGATTTAGGGGCTGGATGCAGCCTTATTTTTTTGCTCTGTAATACCAGGGAAACTCCACTGGCAGGAACAGGCAGTAAAGGCAAAGGGCTGAGCCCAAGGTGATTGCCTCAAGGGCTTTTCATCCTGGACAGGGCAGAACACAGTCTCGAAGGACAATATAAAGTGAGGAGGGAGCTGTGGCTGTAAACCCCCATCTTCCAGCAGTACCCTTCCCCATGTAGGGGAGGTGTGTAATCACAGCCAACATGGGTATTAATTAGCAGCTTCAAGGACACCACTGTGTCCTTGGGTGCACGGGTTCAGTTTAGGACAAGCAGGGCCAAAGCTGGGTTGGGAGTGAACTGGGCAGTAAATCAACCCTGCTTTTCCCAGAAGAACTGGGGTGGGATCTGGGATGGACCCAACAGGAGTTTGACCTTGGGAGTGAAGGAGTCACTTAAGTGATGAAGAGCTTGAAGATAGGACAAAGAATACAGGAAGCTCCATAAGAATGTGAAAGTGGAATACAATCTAGGAGGGAAGGTTTGGTGAAGAGTGGGAAGCCTCTTCTACTTTCTTTCTGGCCTTTCCCTCTCTTGTCACCTGAAAACCTGATACGGTGATACTGAAGGAACAAACCGGAGACGACCACTCAGGAATACAGCACGCTCAGCATCAGAAGCCCCTCCACAGAGAAGAATTCTCTAATAGCAATCACACTTGCACCCTTATGAATTCCTCCATAATTTGGTTTACTTGGAAGGAATAGTTCTGTTAGGTACACTTCACTTATTCTCTGTTATTAATCCTAGAGTTTATAAGTGTCTTGAAATCCTTTTCTCCTGTTCTTGTCTCTTTTCAATTTACCCAATCAAAAACTAGAAATCCAAACCAATAAGCTTTGAACAGCTTGTGTTAGAGCCCAGACCCATAAGAAAGAAGTACCAGACAGTTCTGTTTGCCTTTTGGGTGTTTTGGGTACACATCTCCTGCACTTAAAAATCACACTGGCAATCCTTGATTTCCCGAGGAGGGGGCTCAAAGCCTGGATGTTTGTTAAGCTGCAGCACATGCCCATGAAGGGGCCAGTGTGAGCCAGGAATGACAGGACAGGTCAGCTAGTTTTGTGTTTGCATCTTTCACTAAAGTTTGGTTAATGTCTCCTAACTTTTTCACCTGACAAAAGCTAGGGTCAAGCATTAAGTTAATCTTGTGCCCCTGCTGTAAATGGAGAGAGACAAGCAACTGCAGAGGGCAAGTCGGATTTTAACCTGTTCCTTAGGATGGGGGGATCATCCTTTGGATATGCCTGACTCTTCCCAGTGACTACAAAACAAATTTGCTTGGCTAGCTGGTGAGCTGAACCTCAGCATTGCTGGGTAGCTGGAAATAACTGAATTGCTCTTTATTGCAGTGGATGCCTAGAGAATTATTTCTTGGAGAGCTTCTCATGACCACTTTCGTACTTTTTATTTTTGCTGAGGGAACAGACCATGTGGCCATTGCTGTGTCCATGTTCCAGCCAGCCAAGGGGCAGTTTTGCCTCAGATGTGTTGCCCTCGGGGCTCACCTGCCCGGGACTCTCTCTCCGTCTCTGAGCCATACAGAATAACTGCACAGGAACACGCACAGCAAGCAGTCTGGTGGGTCTGCAGGAGCACCTACACAGCTCTGAGGGCAGGAAATTGGCTGTGCTCTCATAAATAGGTGTTACACATGACCATTTGGAAGGGATGCTTTGGGAATTATTGGTAACTGGTGGCTGTGTAATGTAATAGGGATCGGCTGGTGTAAGGTCTCCATGGATAACTATATGAGAGATGGGGACAAAGGAACCAGTTTGGCTGGGGAGAAAAAAAACTCCCTCCAAAGTTTTACGATGAGCTAGAGGGAGGTAGGAGCAATCAAATATGTTAAACCTTAATAATAACATCTCAAAGAAAGGGTATTTTTATTCTATTTTGCTGTGAAAACTTTAGGTGAACTAAAACAATTTACTTTGTCCTCACCTCTGTGGATTTTAGTGTAATACTTTATATGACCTACGTTTGATAAAGTAGGCATGTCCTTATCATGGGGAGAAACAATTGCATTTGTCTCAGGATGTTTATCACACATTATACTTTGACAGACATTCCTGGTTGCTCTCTGTTGAATGTTTTTAAGGTTTTGAGATAAAATAAAGTTTAACCAGGATCACATGCTTTATCCTAACATTTCTAGAATGTAGCTTGATAATTATCCATCACTCCAGCTGATAAGAGGGAGCGGTTAAAGAAAAAATAAAATAGAGATAAATTTGCTGACAAGGGTTTTGTGAATGTGCTTGAATGAGAGTGATCTAGAAATAGGGTACAAAAGCTCCTCTCCTCCTTGCCAGGGATCTGAAAAGACTTTTAAACCTCCCACCAGCCCTAGCCTCCTCTGAGCAGAGCACTGGGAAGGCAGGAGCCATGCCATCTCAAAAATACCTTAAAACCCTCCATGAGAGGGCAGTCAGTGGAGGCTGGTGCCATTTAAAGTGGGGAGGAGAAGTTGATCTGCCCAGGGCTGGTGTGGCAGGTGGCAGTGACGGCATGAAACCCCAGGGGTGGGAGTCAGGGCTGCAGCAGCCACACTGAAATGATTAAGGAAACAAAAAAAACCTCCAGGTAATTCAGTAGTAAGGGAGTACTGCTAGTAACCCTTTGGACTGCATGCAGCCAGGATCTATGCCTACATTAGCACCAGCAAAAGATATTTAGCTCAGTAGGAGCAGCTGTTTTTGTTTAACCTGGGAAGTCCTGAACTCAGCTCTGGAGCAGGCCAAACGTCCCCATGTCATTTACACATCTTCTCAGGATAATAAAGGTCCAATAATTCTTTACAGACAAGTTTCAAGCCTAAAATATGGTAGGGGTTTATTCTCCATCCATCCCTCTATCCATCCATCCATCCATCCATCCATCCATCCACCCACCATTAGTGATTTTTACTGCTGAACAGACAAGAAGTTTGGATTTTCACCCACATGCCAGGCCAAGACTGCATAAAGACAGGTGGCAAAATCCATCGTCCAAGGGGAAAAGGTGATGATGCTGTTGATATCTGTCATCTCTCACTCCTCTGAGGGTCCTTAGTTCTCATCCTCCTCCCTTTCAGGGTTTAAATCCACCAAACGACTTTGGGACATCTAGACAAAGAGAAGGGAGGACACAACACCCAAGTTAACAGTATCCATCAAGCAAAGATTTTGGGTTGTCTCCTGTTTAAGATCAAATATCACGTGCTCCACCAAGTGATCTATATTTCATGCCATTTTTAAAGATGCTCACATCCAGAGAGAATTAGCTGCCATCAGAATGGACGATGGCCCTTTTTGTCCTCTGGGAGAACAGACAATGTGAAGTGTTTTTTAGACATTAAAAAAAAAAAAAAAAAAAAAAAAAGAGGGAGAAAGAGAAAGGCAAATAGACACAGCCTGGGAATCAGAAATTCAGGCTCCAGCCATACTAGTGACCTTGCTAAAGACAGTTATTGTCTTGTGTTGCAGAACTTTTGGAGATACATAGGTGCTTTTCTGTGTGTAAGATCAGAGAGTAACAACATACACAGGTAAAATGTGTAAGGGATCTTTAGTCTGAAACATGAAACTATTGTTATGAAATTAAAAATAGCATCATGTAGGCATGTGCCAGGAAGAATGTGCTAATTAGCAGAAGAAAGTGATTTGAGGAACTATTGAGGAGCTAGGCTGAACGAGGCAATCTTGTTCAAAACTTAACCGGTCTTCAGGCCTCATTTCTACAGGTCGCTGTGGCCTCATTTTGTTTCCCAAACCTTAGGCTTAGCCCAGGAGCTCAGCCGTTCATGTCTCCTTCTTTCACTAAGGTGGTCCTGGAGGACAACAGGGAACTTGAGATGGTGAATAACTTCCCTGAAGTGCCCATGAGACACCAAGAGGTAGTTTGGTCCTTGGCTTGGAGGCCTCTAGGAAATGCTGAAAATCCTGTTGGCAGCTGGGTCTTCATTTTCTCACACTGCAGTCTCCACCTGTAAAATGGGGTGAAAAGCAGTATTTTCCCCCATCTTTCTTCTGTCTTCCTTGCTGAGGAATTATAACCATTGGTGCGACAACCCTGCCTAGCACAACAGGACCTTTATCTCACTTGGAGCAGTTGGCAAAGCCAGCATGTGAGCTGTATTAGAAAAAGTCCCCATTTTCCCAAATGCTGTGGTGGCAGGTTCATGTTTGCATGCTATAAAAGCAGCAGAGGCAAAACCCGTATGTAAATAGGAAGCAGTCTGCCTTTGGAAGGAAGGGGATGGACAAAACGACCTCAAAGCAATTCAGCATCTGTGATTTCCTCGATTCCACCTGAAAGCTCACTCTCTATTTTGCTGACATATGATCTGGGTGCCCTATTGTACATCAGTGTAACAAATAGCTGTTATCTTCAGTTTCATGGGAGATACGGCAGAACATGATTTATTTGTGCCTGCTCTGCTGCCTCTTTTGAAATGTTGCCGTCGTTCTGTGCACCTTTTGCAGAGGAAGGCAGATGGTCATCGCAAAGTTTCCCATAACCTTGCCGTGCTGCATAGTGGATCAATGAAATCTGAATTACAGTCCATTGTCTGGGTTTGGAGCTGTGCTGCTAAAGTATCCTGCAGTGGCTGAAAACGTTTGAATGTCAACACTGCATATATACTGAGGAAATATGACATTTCTCCCTAAAATTTCAAAGCAGGGCCAAAGGGGATTTTTAACTGCGAAGTTGCATCTGATGTGAGCAGTGACTGCATTGCTCAAATCTTAATTACCAGCTTGGAAATGTACCTTTTGTGAGCGTGTGAGTGTTAGGCATGAACCCTCCTTCCAAAAAAAAAAAAACCAAAAACCAAAACCAATAATGAATCAAAATAAGATTCTAACATGAAATGCCAGAGACAAGTATTTTTTTGGAGCCCAAACAGCAGCAGCTGCCCCTCTGTGCTAGCTGTCTCTGCTTATATGACATTTGCAATGAGGCTTCAGGTGATTTGAGAAGCTGGCATTAGAGTGCAAATCACCTTTCGTGTCAGCTCGTGCCAGGATACCTCGCCAGAAGCCATTATTTCAATGGGAAATAACAACTGGGAATCGGGAAAAAATGAACTTCTGAAAAGCACTTTGTCACGTTCCCTGGGCTGTGGCAGGCAAATGCTGAAAACAGTGTGAGCTCCTGCCATGAAAGCAGGCATAGGCAGAAATTTCTCAGAGGGAGGATCACCTCCTTTACATATCAGAGACAAGGCAAGGTGGGTATATAAAACGTTTTCAACACTGTCTCTCAATTTACAATATTTATTTGCTCTATGAGCAGGCAGCCCGGAAGACTTCTGTGTTTCATAAAGCCTGGTACCTTGCTTCATTGATTTTTCCTTAGGATGGGAATTATTATAGCAAGCAGGTCTGGCAATTTCAGATAATGACCTGCGTGCAGCACAGGTGTCTCTAGAAATGGTTAATGTTGGATGTAATAGATGTTAAAAGTGTCTCCCTCAAATGCTTCTGGCCTTTTGCAGACGACTGTTTCCATGTGTGTGTGTAGGGCAGAGCATCTCCCACATTCGGGCTGTCGGTCAGCTCATTCCCATAGTGCATCTAGCCAAAAAGTTTTCTCTCATCTGAACTCGCTGCTGCAAGATGTTTGATGTCTTAACTGGCTTGACAATTTTATTTTTTTATTAAATACAAGAGGAAAGAAATCTGAAAACTTTTAATCCCATTTACACACACAAAAAAAGCAAAGTGGTTTTTTTTGGTGTGTAACAGACATTTAATCCCTGGGTTTAGAGTTTTTGATCAAAGAGGTTACTTGTGCTAGGACATTATTTTCCAATCACCTATTGAGTCGCCTTCCTCAGTTTGCAACTGGGTTTAATCTCCTAAATCCATGCAAGCTTCTCTTGTCTTGAAATGGCCACATCACAGTTATTCTAGAGAACTAGAATAACCAGCAGCTAAAAATCAAGGACCTTTCTTATAAAACCTTTCTTAAGAAAAAGAAAAAACAAAATCTAAATGGGACCAGATAATTGATAACTCTACAAAGACGTGGTCTGGTCTTGTAAATAGGTGGGGGATGATTCTGAAGGACCTGATGTGTCCTTTACTGATTGTCATGGAGTTTTTATGTCCTAGCATATACTGAGTTAAGTGAGACCAGAGTAAGGTTTATATTCTTGAAATATAAAAAACCCAAATCCTGGCTAAGTCGATGTAGATTCTTATCTCTATGCCACTGATAAAAATCAATGACATTTCAACTAAACAATTCAAAAAGTCTGATTTTAATTATTTAATTAAAACCAGAATAGCTATTAAACTGGATCTATCTGCATTTACATCTGTGTACTGAGGAACCAGACCTCATTTTCTGTACATTTCCAACTTCTTAAAAGCATTTCCAAAGTGTCAGGAAATCACAAATCTTCCAGAAATTGATCTTCATCTCAAACATTTCATACTTCAGTAACCAGAGATTTGTTGTTGCCTGTCACAGTTAAAACGTGGGAAAGCGATCCTCTCCCGTGGGGCAAGGAGCTTGCATGCTACATTTCAGTCCCTGAACATCTGGGACCGCAAGGAGTATCTGGGCAGTCCCTGAACTGCAGCACAGGATTGCCAATGAGTCTGTAACGAGTAAGGAACAGAGCAGTGGCAGGGACCAGGGATGCGTCCCAAAGCCCACTGGAGTGAATGGAACGATGGCTGTTGGCTGCAGTGGCCTTTGAGCACGAGCTCTTGGCATGTCTGTGAAAGGAAGGTAGAGTCGAGCGGTATCACTGTATCACATCTTACACAGGATAACCACATGCTCATCTTTTTTACTTTCCCTCCCAGGATGGAAGGAGCAGTTTTATTGGCCACCAGCTCGGAGGGGTCATGGAAGTACCAAACAGCAAGGACCAGAGAGTCAAATCAGCCAGAGCCATCCAAATCACTTACTACCTCCAAACGTATGGCTCTGTCACCCAGGACCTCATTGGGGAGAAGTGGGAGAGTGAATTCTGTAAACTGATGCACAAGATGCAGCTGGATCACCAAGATCTGCAGCTCTACTCACTAGCGTCCTTTAGCCTCTGGAAGGACTTCCACCAGACCAGTCTCTTGGCCAGGGGCAAGATTTTGGTGAGCCTGATGCTGATTCTCCTGACTGCTACCCTCTCGAGCTCCATGAAGGACTGCCTGCGTAGCAAACCTTTCCTGGGACTCTTGGGAGTACTCACTATCTGTATTTCCAGTGTCACTGCGGCAGGGATATTTTTCATTACTGATGGAAAATATAATTCTACTCTGTTGGGAATCCCTTTCTTCGCTATGGGTAATTATTTATCTTCATAATAATAGGATTAACAGAGCTTAATGACAGGATTGTAAATTACATCCTGGGTTATAAAGTGCAGATTTTACCTTGAGTGAAAGTCTAAGTCGTTTTCATCTTGTTAAATTGATCTGTGCCTTGCCAAACAAAAAAAAAAAAAAAAAAGACAGAAAAAAGAAAAAGGGAAACAAAACAAAGCAGCAGCAACAATAAAGAGCAAATGACGTTGCTGGAATCTCGGCCAATATGAGAGAGGGGCAGTTTTATTGATCTCTGTTACAAAATGAAGGAGAAATTGTTATTGAAAACTAGTCAGCTCAGCACAGAAAATGGATATGTGTTGACCTGACTTGGATGGGAGGCCAGACGAAAAAGTAAGTTAAAACAGGAGGGCGCCGAGGAAGGAAAGAATTTAGCATCCTTCCTGAGGAGGGCTGCTCTCCCAGCTTTGTGTGAGGGGCAGAGGGGAACAGGTTGGTGTAAGAATAAGATTGATGGACTTTATCTCCGAGAGGAGATTACGGTTGGGGTGGTTGCCAGGCTGTAAGCGAAGGGGCCTGTCAGTGTCTGTACTGCACAATCCCTCCTCGGTTTGTGAAGTCCCAGATCAGCTGCAGAGATTTCCTTTGTGTCGCGCCCGGGCAGGGGAAGGTGCAGACGAAGGAAAAACATAAACCCAGATCTTTTAGCAGAGGAATTGTTTTTGTTGCTTTTGTTCTCATTTCTGTTCCAAGCATTTTAGTGCCTGTGTGTGGTTAATGAGTTTGCTGGGCAGGTATGTTGGAAAGGGAGAGGGGAGCGTGCCCAAAATGGCCTGCTGAGGCAGCATTGTTTGCTGCAATCACGTCCAAGTTTGTCAGAGTTTCGCAGGATCATGAGTCTGAACCCCAGTGATGACGTTATGCAAAATCTCAGCAGTGGCAGCCCAGACCCAAAAACCTTCATGCTGGATTTCTGATGTCAGGAAACCTTAGCCGGGGACAGAATTATGCATCTTTACAGTTAATTTCTTAAATTGCATTCACGCTTATAGTATTCAAGTCCTTGTTCCATGCTACAGTGAGAGAGAACTAAATACGCAAAGCCACAAGCTAGAGTCAAGGTTTGGAGAAGGGTCTTATATTTTAGTTAAAAATCTCAACTCCCCAAAAAACCTACCTCTTCTTGCTTTTTCCCTCAATAAAAGTCCTGTAGGTGTACGTAACCCGTGACCCCATGCCTCCTATTTTTTCTGTCCCCTGATAATATAACCATGTCACTAACCAAGGGGACTGAACTGTGGCCTCATCAGTCCTGTATCCAACATCTCTGAGGCAGTTGGCCAAGGTGGGAAGGTGTGTGATGGTCGAGATTCCAGAAGAGAAAGGGAGGCGTGAAGCAAAAGATCCCAAGGAATGGCATGATTGTTTCAGCCTCATTAATACTGATAAAGCCGTGCCAGAACCTCTAATTCAATCATCTGCACTGTTAAATTGTGACAATGGCCCCTGGCATGGTCTGCCCTGTGCTAGCTCTTCAGATGCTGTGCACAGCTCTGCAGTGTAAGAGGACTTGATGAAAGGAAAGTGCTGAGGGGAGGAAGGGAAGAACGCCAGCAGGATGAGCAGAGAACATGCTGGGTTGTGACAGGGATGGATCCTGACCTGAGCAAGGAGTGTGGGGTTTAAGAAAAAGGGATCTTTGTGGCAGAATGGAGAATAGGATGACAACGGGGAAGGAGAGGCTCATGCTTGTCTTGTTATCAGATTATGGCAACCTTTTGGTTGGGTGTCAGGAGGTCCATATCAAAGCGTGGGGCCAAATGGCACTGCCTTGCTTGTGCAGCAACTTGAAGTCAAGGCAAAAAACCACTGAAACGATGAAAATCACCTTTCCTCTGCTGGTGTCCCTTTTTAGCCAGCTGTAGATATGGGTGGCCCATGGCCTTTGCTTGACAAGTCCCAGATTTGTCACTCCCAAGGAGCCCCAAACAGTGCCTGGGGGTGAAGCTCATCTTCAGGCTGACCTCAAAAGCATCAGCATCCATACCGGCCAGGAGCATCAATTGGAACGGCAGTAGCACTGCTCTCAACGTACACACACTCTGTGGCCCTAGGATGAGACAAAGGAGGAAGTTTCTGAATGGCTCAGTTTCCCATCTAGGATGGTAGTAATCCGGAATTTTGTTTGCTGTCTGAGTAAAAGTAATGTTTATAACTTTCTGTCGTGTTTTGCGCTGTCATTCTCGTCACAGCCACTGCCAAGAGCAAAAAGAAAAGGAAAAAACCAACCTCTCTTGAAGTGAGATCTTTGCAAGAATTGCTGCTGTAATATTATATTGAATGAACTTCAGGTGGAAAAAGAAAACATTTACGTAACCTTTCTACAGACATTTCATTCAGGAATCTCAGGCTGAATTGGAAATATCGTTAGAGAACAGCTTGCAATGCCTGGGAACTGCTGCTGGTGAATATTCAGCAATAGTTTTACAGTTTGGTGAACTAAAAGAGAGGAATCGCGTCTTACCAAAGCCATACAGGGTTACCTCCTGCAAAGTGCCATGTGCCTTTAGTCCCTTAAATGACAGTGCCAGCTAATGAGACCTTGCTGTGCCCATGATACACCCATGGCCTCACAGACCCGGAGTCCCCACAGGGCAGGGTTTTCTATTGAGCCTGGTTTACCATGAACTGATCTGACACCTTAGAGCAGATCCACTGAAGACCCCAAGACTGCAAATGCTGTAGATCAATACATAACTGTGGCCCATGTTGTACCCATGTCCCTTGCTGCTAGCACAGCACAAAGCAAGCAACACATCAAATAATGATTGAGTGAATATAGATGAAAAGGTGTGCAAAGTGGGGTTTCCTGGAATTACAAATGCCACATTTGCAAGTCAGCCTTTCAAAGTCAAGTTACTTAGACTGAAAAATAAAAAGGAAACCAGGGAATAAGAGCCACAAAGTGCCTGCAGAGCAATGCTACGCAGAATGCACAGGCAGCCTTAATTCTGGCAGCTCCTAACTTTGGAACACTTCAACCTGACATTTGCAAAATGTCCATTTAAAGTACATTTGTTTGGTCAAAAATACACAGTTGCTTCTGACATTCATTTTTCAAAGGATTAATTTTAATGGACATTCTGTGATGTTCTTCTGCACTTGTCCTTTTTGCTGCATGACATTATTCCATTATTCCTGAACAACAGGAATAACTCTAGACTTGCACAAATCACAAATGTACAAAGGTCCATAATTCCTACTGCAGTGCAGACTTTCTGTGGGTTTCAGTAGGTGACAGAAGCCTATATAAAAGGGAAATGTTTAATAGTTTTCTAAATTTGGGCTGAATGACTTACACATTAGTTGTTTACTGTAATCCTGCTGTGAGGGAACGGTCTGCTGGGATAAAGCATACCTCTGATATACTGGGGGAAGAGTGGTAGCTCAGACTGGATGCTCTCTTCTTCATCCTTGAAGGTGAGAAAATCCAGTACCTTGTTAGACATGAGGACAGTGGTGAAAAATCTTGCTTGCTCTGACTCCCTCTTCCTGATACTAGGTTCTTCTCAGACAGCTGCCTTAGGAAAAACAGCTCACCCAGTACAGTGTCTACCATTGCATTTTTGGAGCTAGTAAGAAGCAAGTCTTCAGAAAGGCCCTGTGCAAATACTACTCTGACTGCCAGGATCTCCTGCAAACAGGAACAAGAGGTGCTGATTTTCAGCTGTTTGTACCCCAGACAGGTGGCTAAAAGTGGTGAGTTAGAGAAAAGGAGCTTCTTTAGCTTCAGGGCTTCCTTCTTTAGAAACTGAATTGGACCTAGATGTTTGTCTCTCTCTTCTTTTTTACAGTTGGGTTTTAGTAACCACCATGTGAAAACAAAATATGGGACAACCGTACCTTGCATTTCTCTTCCGGGACAAATACAAACTGGCTGTGTTTCAGATAGGAGACAGAGAGTCAAATCATTGAGTTTCAGATTTGTTCTAGATGTCAGAAATGGACCTGGTTAGATGTTCACATCTGTCTTTTGTGTTTGGATTCACGATGCAATTTCAAAGGGATGATATGTACGTGACATAATTATGGTTTCCCATGCCTAATCATTACTAATTAATATAACCAGAAGGTTAACTACATAATTGAGATATTATTGCTCCCATGATTTGCTTTTTAATGCACAGGAACCAGACTGATATCATCACAGAGATAATGATTTAACTCTGCTCAGGATCTGACTGTATTTTTTTAAATGCAAGCATATTAATTATATCATTTTACACTGAAATTATTTTTTGGCCAGTCCACGAAGTACCTCATTATATAGATTAGTGGAAATCTTGTGTTAAAAATATAAATACAATGTAATTAGAGTATAATTATACTTTTTGATTATAAAGTGTGTGTGTTTCTTAGAAGGTTGGATTCACTGTGGATGTAAGAAATATTTCCTGCCCTTTGTAAGGCCAGATCATGAGATCTGAAAGACTTTCATGTGAATGGGTATTTCTCATTGAGTCTTTAGAGAACACTAAGCTCAATGGATGCCCTACAACACATTGCAATATTATTATTACTACCACCAATAATAATACTGTTAGTAGTGGTGTAGTAAAGAGATACAGAAACTTTAGGAAATAATAGACTACCTGTTTCCAGCAGTAATCCAGTCTCTAGTGTATAAGTACAAGATGGATGGCAGAGATTGTTTGTACAGTGAAGACTTTTCTTTTGAAATTCCCAGTTATTCCTTCCCCCAAGTTATTCACATGGAAGAAGGAAGTAAGGCAAAAGCAGACAAGACTCCAGGCAGTTATTAGCATTTCATACAGAACCGGTCTAACCTCTTTTGGATGGCAGTTGTTAAAATGATGGCTGGTGATCACCTTTAAGTAAATTTGAGATGTCACAGTATTACCACTAGTGGTAGAGTTGTGGGAAATTACAGAAAAAAGTCCTAGTGCAGATGAGGAAATTATTCTTTTTGAAGCTCAGAAGACAAATGTGAGAACTAAAGTGCGTGTGATCACTAGTTTACTTGTACATGAAGTATCACAGCATTTCTAGCCTTTGCTTCAAGCAATGGACTTTCTGATTACAGCTGCAATTTAGGAATATTTCAAGAGTGACTCTGACTTTTTGGTTTCATCCTTTTGATGCAGCCATAAAGCAAATCCCATATGAATCTCATGTTATATGATCATCTCCTATCTGTATGAGGAGCGAGAGAATGACCCGCAGAGCAAAGAGACCTACTGACATAAACCCCCACAACTCCATGCCTTAGAAATGCGGTGAATCTGTCGTTTTAGATGTTATGTTGGTTGATGTTCCCACCTACTCAGCAGATCATTAAGGACTTTGGAAATATGTTCTCCTTAATTAGAAAATGTCTGTTCTTGACTTTTACAGTAGGAAATGGGAATAACAAAAAAAAATTTTGGCAACATGAGAAAAAAATGGAAAGATATAAAAATACTTTAAATTACCGACTTGGATGGGCAGACAACATAGCCAATCATATGAATGGGTTTAGGTGTTCTCTTTATTTGTAAGGTTGATTTCCTCAACCTGGTACACTTCCCTGCAAGTCTAGTCCCAGTTGCAGAGGTCTGTTTTTTTTTTCATTTCTATATGAAAGGATAACCCCGCCTCAGAACACTCTTTCCTGGCTTTTTAGTACAAGGCCCAAGCTGTCTGGGATACTCTGCTACACTTGCACCGTGCAGCCTGGCCCTGCAGCCATGTCCTGGAGAGGCACGGTTAGGGAGAGGCAAGAGGACTGAGTCCATCCTTCTTTCCCCAAACACAAGTGAGATGAGGATATCTCCTTTGAAACGTCTCACACCCAGCAGAAAGGGATGCAAGAAGAAGCACAGCCAGCTGCAGTCCTAACAACAGGGTTCGTAGCACCTAATTTCAGGTGTCCCAAATGTTCCTCCCTTAACTGAAGTGACACAATCTTGATTTCCTTTACAGTCAACAGAGAGAAATAGGCAACTCCAAAGTCATTTGGACCATCACTCAATACATGTTTGGGATGAGCTGAGTTAATCTCTGGAAAGTCCTATCCATCTCTGGAAAAGCTAGGGTGACTGTTTAGACTTTAACACCTAAGGTTATATACATAAGCTCCAAGATATGGATACACGTGTGCACATACAGCATATATACGTAAACTGACGAATCCCTTACAGATTGAATTCTATCTCTTCTTTTGCTGTAGAGACCTACCAGAAGGTCTTTTATCAACTCAAATGTCATCATCCCTTAGGACAGTTGCTCCACCCCAGGAGGTGGGTCTGCAGGTCTGAGCTTCAGCTCATGTTGAAGCATTCATCCTTGGACCATTGCCCAAGCACAGACATTCCCTACCAGATCCACAGAATGACAGAGCAAACACAAAAGTTGTTGGCTGGGTTTGTTACTTGAGAACAGTGAGCTAAACTCTTCCTTCTTCTGACTCTAGTGGGAACTCAATTAACATATTTGACCAAAATGAAGTCTTCAAATATAGTTGTCTTTATTATTATTATTAAAACAGCTTCTTCAGCGCTCCATGTGCAGCTAACAGACTGGTAGCTGTCATCTAAGCTACTTCTAATTTGCTGCAAGCATTTCCACAATCCTTTGAAAAAAGTGGTTTCATAAGAGAAGAGAGCATGTTTTGAGCTAAAAAGTCAAAGGCTAAAAGGAATGGTTTTCTTTTGCACTTAAAAATGTATGTTTAGTACCCTTATTCAATACACAAATGCTGTTCAGGAAGTAAAGGATGTTTCCTTTTCAGATGCCTCATGCATTTATCTGAACACCTCTTGCTTTCATTTTTCTACCCTTTCATGACAATGTTCATTCCTATGGCTGGGTTATTTAAGGTTCTTTATTGGATGCACCTTTTCTGCATGTTGATCGAATTTAGCAGGAGTTTCGTTCCTTGTACTTAGTATGTATCGATGCACATCACATTTACATTTGGCTCATTTGGGCTGGAAGAGAGCTGCATCATGGCAAAAATGATTTAGCTCCACGTATATCATCCCTAATAGGGCAGTGTCAAATCCAGCCTTGAATAGGACCATTTCTAGCAATTCCATAACCTGCCTCGACAGCTTGTTCCAGTGCTTAAACAGCCATCCATTTATAAAGGTATTTCTTAATATTTTCACCGCTGCAGCTTATACCTATAACTTCATAGTCTGTCTGGCCTGACTGTGGAGAGTAATTTTTCACAGTATCTATGTATTTGCAAATACTTTTAGGATATTTTATATGTAGGGCTGTGCTTACTTGAGCTTGGATATAATTTCCTACCAGATCTTTTCTTCCCAGATATTTTACTGCAGTTCACACTTTCCTGTGAGCTCCATCCATATGGGAAGATTGATGGTGGATTCTGGTCTCTGCTGGAGCACTGTGGATCTGCAGGAAAGAGCAGATGTGAGGCTGAGGATGTGCCCTGTGCTCTCTGGTGCGTGGTGGGAAAAATGCAATCTTGCATTGACCTTTCCTTTCTGCTGGACAGGAAAGGTGGGCTCTGCTACTTGAGGAAGCATAGAATGAATGATCAAGCACACTTGTCAAGGTCTGTCAAGCACACTGTCTGCTCTCCTTAGGGATCTTGTTCCTCTGTAGGGAAATCAAAAGTTGTGCCTCTGTTTTTTAAGCAAAATAATGAGAAGCAGCAAATGCATTTATTTTCTCCTGGAATACATTTTGTGTGCAAATAGCCCATGGAACTCACTGTTGAGATATGGTTGTGCCTCAAAACTCAGCCTGATTCAGAAATGGCTGGATTTTTACACAGCCAGCTAAACCATCTTCATTATTTTGAATAACATTGCAACACTAAAACATAACAGTGAGGAAAAGGATAAAAATTAATGACCGTGTTCAAATGCCCAGTTCAAAAATGGGCACAGAGAAATTTTCCCTGTGAAGAAATTTTCCTAGTGAAGAAATTTTCCTATAGCTGCCCTCTTTCAGGCTGATAATTTTCCCCTGAAGAGTGAGGAACAGGGTACAGAACTCAATAGACCATTTGCCAAATGTTCTAAATCAATATTTATCTGCTATATTCATCTGCAATGCCAAAATCCTTGCACAGCATTAAAAGCTTAAAGAGTCTATTGCAAACGCAAAAACAACTAAAAAGATCTTACTCGATATTGTGTCATTTATATGTCCTTTGTACAAGCACGAGCCGGTCAGAGCTTTGATAACTCAGTTATCTTTCCATTTCCAATCCCTTTTTTTTTTTTTTTTTGCTCTATTTCTTTCCCGTGAAGTGGCTTCTACTTTCTGGTGGGATAACTTCCAGCAGTAACACACAGCACACTGAAGCCACATGGGCTCCAAGCTCGTTGCTCCACAGGTGGTAACAAATTATAGCAGCAGCCCACGCTATTCACCAAGAATCTTCCATGTCATTGGCCTTCAGACAAAGGTGTACTCAGGTATTATCACTCTAACTTTCCATGTGTTAGTCCTGCTGGATGTGGTCAAGCTGGTCGTGTTTCATCTGCAAGATGAGGATGCTGTTTGGGATGCTCAAAGCGCTAGCGAGAACTGCACCAGCAATAGATGTAGGCACAGGGCTGCAAGTGGTACCATCAACTGAATAAGACCAAAACCTCAGGACTTTGCATTTTTGGATCACTAAAGATGCTCTTAAATTTTTGTTCTGCAAGAGTGGCTATACTGTCCTCACTGTCTTAGCTGAAATTCAGTGTGGATAACTGCATTTCTGTCTTCTTCAGATTCCCCCTGCCGTGTACGTTAGGTACGGTGCTGGTGAGCTCTGCGTTGCCCAAAGCACTCTGCAGGTGGGGCTCTGTTAGGCAGCTGCTGGTTTTTTACCCAGACGTGGCTGTATTTCATCAGTGAATGCAATGGCCACATAATGTGGCTCAGCAGTCTCTAAAATCATTCTACATTTCCTGAGAATACGTAACTATGCCTTGGCACCTTGTCATTGCATTTTCCTGCAGTAAATTGTGTTATTTCAGCAGTAGGAAATTTTTTGCTCAGACTCTACTCTAAAAGTCCAAGGAAGAAAAGCATTTCTTTACAGCCTGATACGACACTTTAAACCTGCCCAACCTATACCTCCCAACCCATATTCAAATGGAAACCGTCCACAGAAATTTTAAATGCTGTGGCTTTTCCTGGTGTTATGACCTCCGTCGCTGCTGAAATACCACATATGAAGAAAACTATTTTGCCAGCAAAGCCATGAAACCAATTAGTACTATATAATTTTGCAAACTTCAATAAATTCAAAAACCGTAGGTATAATCTACCGGAGGGGGTACTTATTTGCTTTATAAAGAGGACCAAGGAACAGATTACTGCACACCCGGTGAGACCCTAGCAGGTGAAATTTTCTGTGTTTCTTTAAGTTTCTAGTTGATATTTTTACTATTACTGTTGATAAATTACTACCCTCCAGGGAGGATACCGAGTGGCAGAAGTTGAAGGCAGAGAGGTGTTCTGCATACTGAGTGCAGAGCAATGGAACTTTTTGTCCTTCTACAGTAACTTAAAACAGTTTGGCACAAAGTTTTCAGTTAAGGCAATTTAAACCTTCTGAAACTAGACTGGAGCTCTGGGAACAAAAGGCCTATTTGTGCTTAAAGCAGATACCACAGCAAAAAACAAACTGTGCAAAGAGCAAAACCAAACCCCTTCTAGTGCACAATCTCCTCATGGGAGCAGCTGAAAGAGTAGAAGACCCCACAGGAGAGATGCTAACTACGTTGCTGAATGCATTACCATGAAGAGTGGTGTTGGGGCTATGCAACAGCTGAATACATTAGGAAAAAAAATAGTGGAAATATCCCTCCCATCACAGTGCCAGTCAACTTCAAGGCACCACTTTTTAGGAGCGAGAGCTGCTGGGCTACCCGCGTCTCTGCAAAAGTACAGCTCAGCGCCTTTTGTAATCCTCTCTGTGGGCTTTCAACATCTCTCCTGTCAGAGCCAAGAAACAGTAAGAACTTTATCATGCAGTTAGCCTGCTTTTAAACGAATAACCTTGGTAGGATATTGAGGGGAGAGAAGGCTTTACTAATCATAGATACAGATGTTCTACCTCTTTCCTAGGTTATCTGAAGTCAGGCTCTGAACAATGCAGCTAATGAAGCAGGTCTCAAAAGATCTCTCTTACATGGATTTTGACCTCTAATATACTTATTCTTTCCCTGACGGGAAAGTAATAGAATGTCTTTAAGGACTATTTAAAAAAAAATGTGTAGAAATTTATTATGATTGAAATCTCTTCTGCTCTGCTGCAATTTTTGAAGTTGGTCAGGAGGTACAAAAACAATTGCTGGTCAAGGACAGACAAATAAACCCCAAACCATACACAAACACAGAACATTGGGCAAAACAGGACAAAAATGTCAGTCCTTTTTCCTTACATATAGTATAAAAGAAACAGTAAAAAATGTATCTGCAGTAAACAGTCATGATTCGGCTTTCACAGCAATGAAATTATCAAGCCTCATCCACTTGGGAGTTTTGTTCACAAGTTGAAAAAGATATTTTGTCCACTTTTAAATTGTTGGAATATTGTCAGAGCTCCAGGAGACCTTTGCTTGTCTTTTGTGACCTCTTTTACCCGACCCTGTCAGATTTGCATACCATTTCCCTAGGACCTGACACTGTATTGTAAAACACACGTCAAACGATGCGGTCCTTATGTAACTTTTTGGTTTACCTATTTATAAATTTTCTTTGGAGAGGTTAATTTAGAAGATGGGGATATCTTTAGTTTCATTAGCCAGTGGCACAAATGTCTAGCTTAATATCTTTTACTGGAACACATTGCAAGGATTTTAAGACTAAGAGGGGATTGTTTGACCTGACATTACTTAAGGAAAAGTGAAAACATCACAAACAATATTGAAAAACCGAGAGTATTTTTCACCTGCAGGTCAGGTTCTTCCGTGACTTTTCCCTTAACAGTGTGTGTAACTGGGTCATGGGCCCACTGACAACTTGAGTACGCAAATGGAGTACACATATCAAATTGGAGGTCCCTTATCAACAAATTCAAGATCAAGTTGTTAGGAATGATTTTTGTTTTCTCATAGAGAAGATTGGTTTAACTTTACATGACAAAACAAAGATGATATGTTTCAGGATGATAAATTTCAGACTAACACTTTTCTATTAAATTTGGTATATTGAGTAACGGGTGAAATTCAAAGGAAGCTTTAGGTCATTGAATCCAACTTCTTGTGACTACAAAGTCTGCATCTTAGGATGTCTTAGATCTGAAGCTCAGTGAAAACGTATCATCTCGGCTAAGTTTAATCTTCTACAATTTGGGGATCTGTTCTAAACTTGAGGGTGATTTCTCCTGTCATTGGGACAAAGAATCTAAGAATGACTCTGCCAGGTCAGGCCAAGGTTTGATTTAATTGAATACCTTATGTCTGGCAATGCCTGGTAACAGACGCCTTGGAAAGAACAGCAGGACAGGGCAAGTACACAGTTCCTAGACTATCCCTCTGGTTCAAGGAGCCGTGGCTAATGTCTCTGGGTTTAGCAGCTCCCAGTAGGCTTTTCTTCTGGGATTCTGTTGATTTGATTTTTTACCATGTAAACTTGTAACATCTATAAGTTTAGCTTAACTCTGTGTTATTCTTTGAGATTGTCATAACTATACCACAGGTTAGTTTCACTGATGACCTTGATTCTCGTGTGGGAAGAGGTAGCGCACAGGTCTTCTCTAGAGGTCTTCCCCATATCATTCGGGATTTTGTAACTGTCTCCTCCGTAAGGCTGATGAGGTCCCACCTGTTTAAACGTCTGTATTATGAAGCCACTCTGTATGGATATGATTGTGCTAGATTCCCTTTTACGGACACTGGCAACCCAAATTCTTTGAAAACTCCTTGAAAAGCCAAACACAAATGCTTATAGGAATACCAAGTTTTTCAAGAAAAAAACTACTAGTCTGAAGAATTTACAGTTTAAGGAAAGTTTAAGTTGGTTGGACTCGATGATCTCTGAGGTCCCTTCCAACCACTACGATTCTGTGATTCTGTGATTCTGTGAAAGATAAATCTGATATCTAAAGTCTTAATGATAAATATGATGGCAACATAAATCAGTAAATATTATCCTATAAAATAACTTTTTTAATGGTGTAATAATTATTTCCATGGTATCATTGTAAATAGGTCTAATGAGATAAACCTGATTTTTTTAAAATTAATCTCCAAGTTTACACAAGAAAAGAAACCATGCTGGTGTAGTATATTCAGATAATGGTAAGTGGATTTGTTCTTGTACAACATTTTGATACACGCATGTATTTGTACTGCATTAAATCACTGTAGCTTATATTAACTGTAACAATGAAACATTAATTTGTAAATGCACACTCTTCCTTCTGGGAAGACATAAATAATCAGGCCAAAACCATTTTTTTCTATGCTATTCAACACCTTTCCCCATGTTTTGGAGTGAAAAAGAAATCAATAGCAGTAAAATTCTCAGATAATGCAAGGTTTGGCAGTTAAAAATAATGAAAATGCAGCCAGAGCACATCATCAGGCAGGCTCATTTTGTCAACATGTGCTTCATCACAGTTAAGTGCTAGATTATGCATCTAGAAACAAAGAATGTATTCACATTTGCAAGATGAGGAATTGCATCCCTGAAAGCAAAACCAACAAGATCACAGTAGATATCCTAGTGTGATGCTGATGTTAACATGGGAGGATGAGATTGCAAATGTGTGTTAGAGAAAGAATAGGAAGGTGACAACAGTCTGGTGAATGGCTTTAGGAAGATGTTAATTAGCATTTTGAGTGGGATTCACCCGATGGAACGCAGATGTCTATCACGTATGCGGTATACCGGTATGCGATATCATGTATGCAGCATCATGTATGCGGCACTTTTGAGCCCTTCCAAGAGGATGTTTCAAAAATAGGCTGTAAAAGTGGAGTCCTTCACTGGGAGGAATACGTTGTTCATACTGTTTTCAATAGCAGGCAGTATAGGGCAGGTGGAGACGACACAGCAAGATCCAGTGACTGGAAACTGCAGTTAAACCACTTTGTACCAGAATCAAGTGCAATTCTTTTACGCCAAAAGCAATTAATCACTGGGACAATTTTTCAGGGCTTGATAGAGTCTGTATGACTAGAAACTTTCATACCAAGACTGTATTTTTGTTGTACAGGCTATACCTCAGAAACTGGATTTTGATGCAGTAATGATAGGTTACAATGTTTTGCCATGCAATCATAACAGTTTTCCCTAGTCTTTAAACTGATGAAGTTTCTGTTATGGAAGAACAGAAATTTTGTCTTCCGTCTGTGTGACAAACCAGCTTTGCTTTGTCTTTGTCTTCTCAGCATTATACCACTATTCCTATTTTATGCCCACCTTTTGGGAACTTCAGATAATTGTCTTTACTCACCAGACTCCTACAAATATTCCTACAGAATAATCTCATGTTCATAACTCTATGTTACATACCTTTTATTTTGCAATAATTGATAAAATTTGATGAAAATTGATAAAAAGATGATAAAAATCATTCTGTTATATAATGGCATTTTGTAAGACTACCACATTACAACCAATACACCAAAAATACAAAATCACTTCCAAAAACTTTCTTCTTAGAATATTTTGATAAGTGCCCAAGCTCTACTGACCCACCTGATATACACAGAGGTTTCTAAACTCGTTTCCTTCATTTGTTCTAGAACATTTCTATTTTTTAGGCTCTTCAAAGCAGCCGTGAATTATCTGGCAAACTCTTTCAGGCCTACAAGTCTCTTTACTCATAAAAATACAATGCATGTGAAAATTACTCGAAAGCTATTATTGTTCATATAGCTCACTGGCTTTTGATCACATTTTGCTTGAACTCACATAACAGTAGAACTGCATGAGATGTTGCATCACAAGGATTTTCTCTAACCAAGACATACTGTGTCTCTTCTGTTAGTTTCTATTTTCATATTACTTCCAGCTACGTGTTAGTCTTAACAGCATCACTCTTCCGTAAACCCATTCAGTGTTTCTACCTTGTGGCTAGTGTGGAATCCCAACAGAACACCAGTGAAATGTTCATATATCTATTAAACCATGTGTTGCCTCTCAGCACAGAGATTAATTTCATCTAGTTCCCTTATCCGGTACCTTGCTAATGGTATTCCTCTTTAATATGTATCTTTCCTTTTGCCTAGACATGAAAGCTGGTTTCAGTGGTTATCAATTGCTCTACTCTGTCTCTTAAGATCAGCATCGTGATTAGTTCTTCACATTTTCAGTCCTTTGACGTCCCTTTTTATATCTTTCTAATACAAACTGGCAGCAATTCAGTGAAACTGGTTGCAACCACCATTTCCTTCACACCGGTACGGTAAATGAGAAGGCTGAGTATTTTGGTTTTATGAAAATGCAATGAAGGAAGAATTCTCAGTAAGAGCTGAAATTCAAGCTCTTGTTCTTTTGAGTTGTAGCACTTTTTAACATCCTCACTGGCTCTGTGATATTCACAACCTGGTTTTCACAACAGCGTAAAGTCCATACACAGTGTCTCAGATCGTAACATGGGGCAGAAATAGACTACTTAAAATTTTCTCTCATCACGCTATCCGTTTAATGGCTTTCCTTTGGTAGCTTGAATTCCTCAGATCACTGCTGGATACTAAATTTCCAGTGTAACAAATTAAGGCAATACCCAAATCATTTGGGAAATTAGCACTGGAAATCAGAAACTGCTGCTTTATGCAATTGATGTTTAGAATTACCAGTAGAAGGGAGTATTTTATAAGGTAAATGGACATATAGCAGTCATGTTGCCTTTTCCTTTCGATCCCTATCATGGCAGTTTTACTTGCTGCTGACCGTCTCCTGAAGATACTGCCATATCATTTCCCTGCTTCCACAGATCCATCTAATCATACATTTTTCTTCCACTCTATTTTTGCCTCCTATACTTCAGGCTTCCTATGGTCCATGTAGTTCATCAAATGTACCTCCTTCAGCCTTTCTTCCCACAACCTTATATGCGCCTGGCTCTTCAGCATCAAACCGTGGTCTTGCTTCTTTCTCTGTTTCCAGTTATAGCGTTTAGTTCTTATTTGCATCAAGCACATGACATGTGACCATAAGCCTCCTCTAACTGCTTTACAAATCTCTTCTTTAGTTCCTAAAGAATTCAGGATAACAATGTTTCCCCACTACATCTTCTTCTTTAGAGGCAGCATCCTTGTAAATCCCTCTGTGCCAGCTTCATGCTGCATGCGCCGATAATCCCCAGATGAGGTGACATTGTCGAACCATAATCCATAGTCTCCTTGTTGCCTCTTCGTATTTGCTAACTCTGTTCTTTTAATAGTCAAACACAATAATCTTCCAAGCGACACCTAAGGCCTCATCTTATCTGCATGGAGGGGCAGAGGATCCCAGCAGAAGAAGCTAGAAGGGGAATTTCCTTCCAGCCCCGTCCCAGCAGCCTGGCAATATGTGCTGCCTGCTCGCCCAGACGCTGGTTTGCAGTGTCCCCCCACACCAGCTCCCAGCATCTGGGAAAACACCGCTTCTTGTGGGGGCTGAGAGTAGGACCATGTTGAGGGGCACTGAAGGAGCTGACTAACTAGAAGGTACTTGGCTCTCAGCATCCTGGCTGAGAGGATTTTCCTTTTTCTACATCTTCTCAAATTACCTCATTGCTCTTCAGAAATTGCGTTGGTAAAATGAGCTGGGCTTCACTGTTCATCAGCGTGGTACTTTTTAGATTTTGATGGCTGAAATTCTGCCACGGGCTGCAATAGCTGTGTTGCTAGTTGCCTAAGTGTGGTCTGCTCATGGTCCATCAGGAAGAGTCCAGCTCTTAGGTTTTACTTTCCTCTCAGATCCCAATTTTATCCGATCATAGGCAGTCAAGTGCCTACAGTAAGGACCTCCGTTGACTGGAGGGAGCTCTGAAGAGCCCTGCGATGCCTGGGTCAGGAAGGACTTGCTGCTATGGTCCTGATATTAGCAGAGAAATGGGAGCATCATGAGACAGGAGAGATCCTTGTACCAGATACTTCTGAATGCTTGAATAAGATGTTTGCATTTTTCTGTTAGAAAAAAAATACATTGTTGGCTTTGTAGTGAGACAAAATATGTATGTGTTGAGTCAAAGAAGGGGCTTCTTTACTTCACCCTTCATCAATCTTCCCCCTTCTCAAAACTCTTCTCAATAAATCACTGTGGAAATGGCACAAACCATGCCCTTTTCTCCCTGACTTCTCATTTTTATGGCTGAATTCACAGGATGAGTCTATCAAAGTCAGTGGAATTGCCCCAGAAATTAATTTGTCTGGGATAGCTTGCAACAGATGTGCTGTTGGCTTCTGCTTTTATTATTTCTGTGCTCATAGCACGGCCCTGTTGTGTGAGATTCATTCCAGGCCCTGAGGATGCTGCAACACAAACTCACTCCAGAGACTGAGAGGAGGGAAAACAGAAAGATTTGAACAACGTCACAGAGGAAACCTGGCTTTAGAAATTTTATGTGGCCCTCGTGTCCTCGTTGCATAGCCTGATTTTGGACCATTCCACCCAACTGCTATAAAACACGAGTGGGAGTAACCATGGGGGAGAACAGATGTCTGCTTGGGAAGGTGCTCCAGGGATTGCCACTGCCACGTGAAAAGAGAGAAGGACAGGCGACTCAAACTACTTTCTAATTTGATATTTTTGATTGAAATATTTTATCTCACTACAAAGCATTTATTTGTGATAGATACAACTGAAGTCAGTTGGAATCATGCCATGAGATACTTGGCTAAGAAGGGTATTGCTGCAGAGGTGGAGGTGCATTGCACCACTGGGATATAGCTGTTTGCTTCATGTTTTGGCCATGAGCCACCACCAAAACTCTATCAAGAGGACTGAGACAGCTGCTCTAATGCTATATATGTCTGTGCTGTGCACTCTGGGACCTCCATTCAAGTGCAGATTAGCATTTAAGGTGAAAGAGGATAAAGAAGGGAAACAGCTTGCTCATCTGTTGGTCTGCACCCAGACATGCCCACCCAAAGAGCTACAAGCAAGTAATAACCACGTCCTCTCAGGATAGCCATAATGATATTGGGAAGGTCAGAGTCTTGCTGGAAATACCTCAGCTATGCTAGACGTTGGCTGATAAAGGAAAAAAGAGGAAACCTCTTTTGCTCAACGAAAAGATAAATGAACAAGAGCATCAGCCACGGTGCCAGCAGAATTGCTACAGGCGCCAGCTTCACCGGAGAAGTAGCAACAGCAATGGCAAATAATTTTAATAATCCCTAGCTGATATCAGCATCCTTCTGTTCAAGTATCTAGCTGAAGTCACAGCGTAATTAACCTTGGCTAGGTTATAAGATCAGCAATGTCCTGAAGAAACTTGCACTGAAAGAATAAATAATGTCACATATGTGAGTAGGAAAATAATTTTAAAATCCTACCAGAAATTTTACATATGGCATTTTGCAGCTAAATATGAGCATTTATAGGAATGAAATATGTTAAAAGTGAGATATAAGGCCTGAGCAACAGTTTGCAAGAGAACTTGCAAAGTGTGTGTGATCCAGAGTCACAAGCAGGGTGCGGCTCAGGCGCACACTTCCACGGTTACTCAAGCACTATTGTACTATGTAACTGTGGTTATCAAAAAGCTATTGATTTGGTGTATTCTTCCTTAATACACACTTCAGATGTCATGTGCTTTCACACCAGAGAAGAAGACACTGCCTCCCTAGAAAGCACCAGCAGGCAGTTTTACACAGCTGTTCCCACAATGTGCAGTTATTTTATGTAGACCCACATTTTTTGTCTTGGTAACTGCCACCCAATCTGGGACAGTCAAACAACAGCCGTTGTTGCAAATCCATTGGTAAGGATTTATCCTGCTTCATCCTCCAACATTGCAATGTATTTAGGTAAACAAAAGCCCCAGACTTCCCACCTAAACATGGATTAACTAAAGGCAGATTTTCTCCTTTAAACATGTCTTATGGAGTAGGTAAGAAGGTTAAAACTTGGAAAATTACTGACCAGGTTTTTGATCTAAGAACCAAGCCTGGAATAGAACAAGAAAAAGGTTAAAAGGGATGAGTTCACTTGGATGAGTGAAGAGATTCAAGATGAGGCACAGGAGAAAAAAAAGAAAAAGGGAAAAAAAGAAAAAGAAAAAGAGAAAGAAAAAGAAACAAAATAACCACCCCAAAAGAAACAACCACACGTCTTGAATCTTTTATCTATTCTGATGAACTTTTAATGACTGAAGTTTCTTCTTTGTGTTAATTAAAATATTTTTATATCTTTCTATAAAAATAAATTTCCTACTCTGACAAAAGAAAAGGCTTAAGTGGTAGATTCTCAAGAACAACTACTATAATTACACCGTAGTTCTAACAAGATGATAACATAGCTGCATTGCAGTTAACTTTGAGATACTTTTCATGCCCATTTTTTACATAACTGACAGTTCATCTACGTGATGGAGTTATTGATTTTTTTTCTCTATTTCTTTCACGCTTAATATGCACGGTTTGTGGCATAAAAGTAGTAACAAAAATGTTTTAGCCTAAAATATAATTATACAGAAACAACTTCAAAATCACAACATAATTGAAATGCTATCACCCCCTAAAAGCAGCTTTCGTATAATGAAGTGTACAACCATGGATGTATATCTGGTAACTTTTGAAGTGATCAGATACCGTAGTGACAGAGCTGGTAAGAAATCAAAGACAGATGTGTTAAAAAATATTAGTGGGTTTTCCTTCAGTTCACGTAGAAGTTCTATGGAAGGTTCTATGCTCAAAAGCTGCAGTTCACTCATCCTTATTTGTTTTAAACAGAATATTAAAAAAATACAGATTAGTATACAGTATATGGCCTCTTTGCTCCTCTGAGTATTTTAATATAATTTCAGCTTTAGCTTTCTGTCCTTCCAATGTACCCTTAACTCCAGTGTAACTAGAAACATGTTGAAATTAGGAATCTTTGACTTAGAAATAGAAATGTGAGTCTGATAATTAATGAATTACAATAGCAGCATTGTTTTCTATTTTGAGCCAAATGAAATAAAGAGACTAGGGGGATTCTTTAATAATAATAAACATGGAAATCTAATTCCTTTTTATGCTCTGTGATCACATACAAAAGATCTAATAAAAATAATTGCATTAGATGTCCTATTTTTGGAGAAATGCATAGCTAGTATTTAGGAAGACTCTTATTGCTCTGATTTATCTATTAATGAAGCAAAACCTAGTTAATTACCTAATTTGCATGATATTTTGCATCCACATAGATGCTGAGTTGAGCACTGGGGAAAGGTTTTGCATCAATCCATTTTTAATAAGGCAGTGGAGTTGGCTGGGCTGACTCTGCAGATGAAACCATTAGATGTTTTTCTCCTGTTGGACCGAGAACTTGTAAATATAGGGACAGACTAAACAAGCTTGTGACCTGGGGAAGGCAAGACCTTTCCTCCCCCACTGCCAAGGTCCTGCTACTATACTGGAGCTGCAAAGGGGTAACCTGCTTGAGGTCCCAAATTACTGTCCCATGGCCTTGGGAGGAGGCAGTGAGAAGGATACAGTTACTTCTGCCTTCCTATCTCTTACTTTTTTCCCTGTCTGCTCCATGCACCACCGCTCTGAGGCGGAATATAACCCTGAAAACTGCAGCCAGAGCTGGGTCAGTAATATCAAGGCAGAAAGTGGTAGGTCTACTGCTGCTTTTGCCTCCTTTTTATATCACACCTTCTGTGCTCCATGGTGTTTCTTCCCACTCTTTGTCTGTCACTCCTTTGTCCTCTTGTGTCAGGATGCCTTTTTTCAGCCTACCTGTCCTCCTGTCAGCGTGTGCTCGATGTTTTTGCACCCCATGTGTCTGTCAGGAGATACTACCTCAAGAAAAAAAAAACTTGTACAATTTTCCCTGAGGCTTTCCCAAGCCCTGTGTAGCAGGGGGTCTGATTTGTCACATGAAGATGTTTTGTATAAGAATGCGTCTTCCCTAGCATTAGCTATTTAAAATCAAAGCATCCAGCCTCAGCCCATCAGTTGTCCAGGCTGACCCTGCGATGATCAGACAGAGCAGTACCTCCAGGGACTGCTTCTTCCCATCACAAGGTGGGAGTTGGAAATAGTTTTGAACCCCTCTTGATGTTCTCTTCTCTTTGTGTTGACAAGAGAGGGAGCCAAGGACGAGAAATTTAGGTTATACACAAAATTCTACATGGCTAAAGTTAGGAGAGATTAATTCCGTACTTAGGGTCTTCTGAAAAATTCTCGCATGTTCTATGCAAGGACAGAAAAAGTGCCATTAAATACAAAAACTTATGAAACAAGTCTTAAAATGCAGACATCTGCCATTGCAGAAATGAGGGGATTTGGCAGGAAAGAGCTTTCCAAAAAACAGTGCCTAGTCTTCCAATCTCTGCTGCTTCAAGTAACAGCTACAACGTATGAGCCATTTAATACTGAAAAGAGGGCAGACTCTCATCACTGGATATAAATTACTAGTTCTGGAGACTCAGCTACAGCATAAAAGTAACAACCAGCTAAAAAAAATATTGTCCTAATTACACTGGGTCATATATTGAAATACGGTAATTTGAGTGCTGAGTCACCACGAGTGCTGAGGGAAAAGTTTCTGCTATAAAACAAAATTGATGAAGTCTGTTTTTTCTGTTTTTAAAGCCATCATTGGGAATGAAATAAATAAAACCACATGGGTTTTTGATCTAATCAATGCAATTGTGCTTGATTTTAGTCCACCATTTTTCTAATAAATTTGGAGTTTTATTCAGATTATTTACCTTAGTGTCTAAGATAAATTTTAACAACTAATATGATATTGAAGCTCAAAGAGGAATTTAAGCTCCTTATTGTCCAGGGCAGAAAGTCTGCGGCTGTCTCTGGACCCAGTGGAGAGAGGTAGATGCCTACATAAAAGTTAATCTTGTGTATCTTAGCTATTCAAAACTGAGGCTTATAGCCTAATGAGATGTCTTGACTCTTTTTATAATTGATAGTGACAAGCAGGTACCCTAGAAAGTGATCAATCCTACATATTTTACCTACTTGGGATGGTGAGGTGCCTGTCCCTCTCCACTGAGTATAGATGGACTTTGACAACGAGTTTAGACTAGATCCATAACTTTCAGATCTCTAAAATTAGTGAGATGAATCCCACCTGTTTAGTAGATGATCTTCTACATGCTCCTGCATTTAAAAATGCATTGTGTTTAGAATGCTAGGGGAGGTTTGGATTAGATATAAGGAAAAAATTTTACGCTGAAAGGGTTATTAGGCATTGGAACAGGCTGCCCTCTAAGTGGTAGAATTGTTATCCCTGGAGGTATTTAAAGAAGGACAGACATTGTGTTTAACAATATGGTTTAGTGATAGTTTTTTTCAGTGTTTTGTTGATGGTTGGATTTGATGATCTGAGAAATCCCTTCCAACCTAGGCAATTCTATGATTCTAGGATATATTTTTACCCCGATATTCTACAGGTCTCCATTCAAAGCTGGGCGGGAAGGGGAGGGATGTGATTTGTTTGATCTGTTCTTGAGGAGGAGTTGTGAAATCACAAGTTGCCAAGACATTGAGATTTCTGGCTTGTTGGACTTAAAACATAAATGCTATTAAAAGATAATACCTACCTGAAAGAGCTTGCAAAAGGTGTGGTTTAACACCAATGGAAGCCAGTAGAGATCCTATCAACTTCAATTAGTGCTTGCATTGAGATAGCCATAACTCGAGGAAACATCTTTGTTTATGAAAGTATTTAATACTGATGTTAAATATGACTAAATTAAAACACTCCTGAAGAAGAATGTGTTCAGCACATACTTAATGGCTGTGCTGAATTAAGGCATTATGGATGACACCAGGGGAAAGGAGAACCGTGACATGATCATTCTCATGAAAAGCTGTTACAGGGTTTCAGAAGAGATAAAGAGATTTCCAAATGAAGACTTTAAAAACTGCCTGGCTTCATTGAAAAATGTCCTGGCAGCCTCGATTTCCCTCACATTGTGCAAGGGAGGGCAAATTCCATCTGATAAGGTGAAAAAAACCCAAGATGGTAAAAGTATCAACTCAATTCTAAGGGTAATCACCAACTTTCTCTGTTTTCTAAATGCCTCCCTGAGCTTAGTCCAATAATTGCCTGTGGGGACTTCTGAGATTTTGATCTGTATTGCCTAGTTGCCAGAAAGAGAATGAGGTAGGGCTAGATTATGACAAAAAGCAAAACGCAACCCAAAGGATTTCAGCATCAACCTAACCGCTATTATCACAACATAGAAAACATAATAGAACATTGGGACCCGAAATTCTGCAGCAATGTTTCCATACTCCCCTTCCTATTTTAAATTCTGATTGTCTTGAGGAACAATATAAAAGCTTCCAGTTTGATTAGGCTAAAATTTTCAGCTCAAAGTAGCACACAAATATGTGGTAGAGCTAGCACAAATCATTCTCAGTCCGATGAAGCTTACGATGAATGGAGGTCTGCTGTTTTACCAAGTATTTTTCCCTGAGCATTATTTTCAGCCCTGGTTGATGCACTGACGGAGCCCATTGCTTCATGCAGCCCAGGCTCACAGATACAAGCACATATATCAAAACTATGCCCATAATTGAATCATGGTGGCATCACACCAAAAATTGGTGGGCTCCGTTTTCTAACCACAATGCTGGAAAATTACACAGAAAAAACCCAGGAAGTAGAAAAACTGCCAGTTCCAGAATTTAATAAGGAATCAGCTGCTGAAATTTACATTCAGGAAACAGATATATGAGGACAAAAAAGAACACAAATTCATCCTTTCCTCTCGTCTTTTTTTTTTTTTTTTTTTTCTTTTCAGAACATCTTCCTCTGGCATCTTAAAATCACTGTAAAAGTCACCTCTGGGAATAATAGTCCGGGCATCCCTGATCTTAAGCTCTGCTTGAGAGCAAAATAATGCAATTCCTCTCTAATTGCCATAAACTTAGTGCACTTAGTCCAACTAGATGTCAAAATTTTTAATTCCCTAATCAGCCTGGCATTTAGTTACTCTATCCAGTGAGAAAGGAAAATGATCTTAAAATAGAAGTATATAAATACATGTTTGTGTTTCTGAGGGTAGAATTAAAGTGTCTTTTTTCATTTGTGAGAGTCTTGCAATTTTTTCTGCAGCTGAATCTGAGATCTGACAAAGTAGGAACATGCTCTCTGGGCTGATTAAACCAAGTGAATTTCACAGCCTCGGCAGATGAGGGTTGAAGGTCTCCTGATACAGTAATGGTGCACGGTCCACTCCCAAGAGGTGGGAAAGGATTATTTCAGTTTTGCTGAGGGCTGGGGTTTTTATGAAGGGTTTATTGCCACATTGCTTTGGTCTGTGCTAAGAAATCCTTTCTCCATGGGGAAAAGGAGCTGACACTGGTAGTTTTCAAGCAAAATTCTTTGTAGGACAGAATAACAAAAGAGACCATTGTGATTTTTTGATGTGACTTCCCTTCCAGGAGAAAATTATTGCACTTCTGGAACAAACTGCATACATCAAGAAAAGAATGAAAGACAAGACACTCTCATCCTACTTGCTTTGCTACTTACCTTAACTCCACTGAATTTGGTGTAAGCTTTAGATTCATGGCCTTTGTGAAAAGCACAGATGGAGATTTTTTCCCCTGCATCCCCAAGCATCTCCCCAGCAGTTCTTGAGCTGTAGAGAGTGTGGAGGAGGCTGGAGAGCACTTCAAGGAGGGTCTGACAACAGCTCTGTGCAGGGTGGCACTATCATGACACTGTAGTCAGTGCTGGAAAGTGCATTTTGTCTTTCTATTGTAAGTTAATTGCTCATTCATTCCTACTTGCATATCGTTACACCTCACTCCTGTAATGATTACACAGTCCTTACTCAAACAGAAAAGCACCTCTTAGAACAAATACTCCATCATAGCACAGGTTAAAAAATTGTAAGGCTAATTCACCAGGGTGAAGTTCGTATGACCAGATATTGCTCTTTCCCTGGTATACATACTCTTCTGATAGTTATTATTGCATTGCTTTTGCCTTATTTTTTATTTTCCTCAGAGCGTGAAATAGAAACTTCCTCCTTGACTGGGTTTTGAAGATAGAAAGTTGCCAGAAACTGTCTCTGAATGTGATCCCTTTCTTCAACTCACGGTTACTTCCTTAGAAATGCATCAAACCATCTATTACACACCTTTCTCTGATGGACCCTTGGCTCCTCCTGCTCTCTCCTAACTTCAGGCACTCAGCTGAGATATCTGCTGGCTCAAGGCACTCTCTATAGCTGAAGGGAAAGAGGGATCCCCAGCAGGTGCTTCTAATCTCATTAACCTGTTTCTTCTCAGTGGTTTTAAGGAAATCTGGTGCGACTGACTGCTGGTATAGGTACCTCTTATTTGCCTAAAATTAGGTGGGATGAAGCCAGGTAGCAGCAGCTAAGACTAAATGCCATATTCCACATAGGAGCTATAGAGACATTGTACCTTCCCCACCCCTCAGGCTATTGCTGACCTGAACTGGATGAGCTGTGAAATGCGTTGAAACCATGCAATAGAAAAAATACTTGCTTGATCTGGTCTTTTTCAGCAGTGACCGTCGCTACTTACTCCATCATTACTTACAGAAGTATCTGGATCTTTACTTCCTTTTTGTTATTAGATTGTTATTTTCAGAACCATTTTCATTGTGATTTCTTCTGTCCGTGAAATCAATTCTGTGGAGTTTCACATTTTTGAGAGACTATCGGGGCAGGCTAAGAGAAAACAGGTTGACAAGAGATGATCTCCTTTACAAAGAGACAGAGCCTCCACCACTCCTGGTAAACTGAAGGTGATCTCTTTTTCTTCAGTCTCTCCAAAACTTTATTTGCTCTATTTTTGAATTCCTGAATCATGTGTACAACTGTAAGAAATGAAGCTGAGCCTGGAAGGCTACAATATGAGAGCAAAATCTCATCTAAGCTTTGTAGTAGACTTATGTGATAATTGCATCCAGCATCATTCACTACCACCAGGGAATGATTTATCACTTTAATCTGTTTTGTTGTTGCCAGTTTTTGCCAAAAGGGAAAAAAATCTATGGATTAGTTATTTGTCTGGCGTGAATAGGAATACTTCCAGTTAATTCTGAAGGCTTATGTTCTCTAACACCCTGTGGTGGATCTAGTGTTTTTTATCTCTTGTGGAAAAATGTATAAATGTAACAGGACAAAATATACCTTGACACATCTGTGGTCCCGCAAGAGCCATGCTTCTGCAAAACATCTTCCTTAATGCAAAATAATACAAGCCTTTGGCTATTGTATAATCAAATAACAATATTAGTAAAGGTAAAATCTTTTATGCAGTTGAGTTCACTTTTTCTGGACTGGAAAGTGGGATGGGAGTAAACATATAAACTTAGCTGGATTACAAGGGAAATTATTTTCTCTCTATTAAGTACTAGTGAGAGCTTGTTCTATTTGTATATTTTGATAATTGCGGGAAGAAAATTTAAGAAAGCCACTCTGTGAAAGCATGTTACTTTCTTTGAACTTCAAGGTGTTGGTGTTCCTCCTAAGAATAAAGTAGGCACATAAATTTATGTTGTTGCAATCTTATAATGGATGTCTGTAGCAGATGGCACATTTTAACGAGGTTGAAAAATCCCTATGGCCTCAAAAGAAGAATAGAGAACATAACAAACATTTCATAAGCAAGCTAAATCCAATATATTTAAAAAAAAAAAAAAAGACTTTTTCCACTAGCCAACCTACATACTAAACATTTTTATTCTCAAGGGTCTTTAAAACAAAACAAACCCCAACCATTTTAAATATGCTTCAAAAGCATTTTGGTCTCCTCTAGGATCTTTCTTATGAATGTTTTACCTCCAGTTTCCACCATAGGCATGCTTGAAGAATTCTGTAGAGAATTACTAAAAACGACAGTGTATTTATATTTCCTAAAAGGTATGAGAAAAAAAAAATCACCCCTTCCCTAATTGCCATCAGGAAAACCTCATCATTGGTGTAACTTAGATGATTAGAGATCTATTTTGAAAAAAAAAAGGAAGCAGAACCAATGGAGTTCATTTGTACAGGAGTGAATTCAAATTAATTTAAGAAATTTTAGCAGATGTGCTTGGGTTTAAGATAGTATAATTGAGACGGTAATTCAGAAAAGTATTTAAGCACAGACATAACTTCATCTCTGTTCATGCTTAGCTGTAAACATTCATTTAAATCCAATCACTTAAGTACATGCTTAAGTATTTTCCTGAATGGGATGTTTTCCTGAATCACAACCTAGAGTCTAGAGTGATGTTCACAGTTTATGATGTGCAGTATATTTAAGTAATGTCACACTTCACAGGCATTCAGAATGGGAAACTTAAAGTGTTAATGATGTTTTAGAACAACCTCACTGTTTATTATGCAGGCTTGGCTAGTGGCTCTTTGATTAAGGCCATTTTGACTTCCTTTTCTACTAAAAAAGAATTTAAGTTCCTTACTTTTTTCCAGAGAGCTTCAGTTACTTCACCATCATGTTTTCAACTCTTAGTCAACCAGTCTGGACAGCCCCATGAGTGATGATGATGATGAAAATCAGGTGATATATGCTACATGGCTAACAATGTATGTGGAATTTCAAAGCTCTTTGGAGTATCTTGGGACAGCCACTTCGGTTTCACATCCAAGTATTTACAAAGCTCTCTCTTGAAAAACACACTATTATATTTATTTTTTCTCAGACTCTGAACTGCAAGATACTTAACAATTTCAGTATCACCCACACATAAGTCTTCATAAAGAGTTTTTTGAGAGATTAATCTCTTTAAGAAGATCTGTTATTACAGGGAAGAGGATGAGGAACTTGAGAGAAAATAATCTCTTTATATCCCGTATAATGTCTAGCATGGTTAGGTCTTTGGATATTATTTTAAAATAAATAAACCGTACTTATTATCATCAAATCACTTCTTAATATTTCTTAGTAGAGAGTGGTACCTATCTTAGGTACCTGGCAGTCTCCTTTCTCTCCTCAGTGACCAAAGAGGTGATAATTTTGGACTAGATTCCTTTCCCCTTGGCTGAAGAGAGAGAAGATGACTCCCAACCACCCTTGGTGTCCATAACATTATCTTCTCTATGGACTGATCTGTTACTGCAGTAGAGACATCTCCATTTCCAGACACTTCTAGATTGTCTGATACCAGAGCAGCAGCTGAGGAAGCGTGACAGAAAGTCATGCTTCATTATGGCATTTATGCAAGCCAGTTTTGGGGATTTGTGTTTATGTTTCCTCACTTTTTCTTCCTAAAGCATAATTGATCAGAAAATAATTTGTTAAAGGCATTGTCATCTAAAGAATTTCTACATGAAAGCACATGCTTTGCCCCCCGGGTAAAGCTTGTTTGACAAAAACAAAAGAAAACCATCGACTCTCCTTTTCAGCAAACACTTGATTTTAGGCAAAAAGCAACATATTTTGACTGTTAGACATCTGGTGGTTTCCAGTTATCTGGAATTTGTTAAAAGTCCCAGCTACTTAAAGCTGGAAACAGTAAAAAAGTTAAGGCATTCCATGAAAAAGTTAACCAAAAGATGAGCTTTCTGATAGAAAATAACTTGTTTTTTTCTCACTGACTCTGATATTCTGAACTGTTCTTTATAAGCACGGCTCCTTGAAATACTGTGCAGTCCTATTCTCAATGAGATTTGCTGTGGGTGTGTAGCTAATTTTGTGGAAACATATCTACTGTGTTCACCTACATCTGTTTAGATATCTTGCATAAGAAAAAAGAGTGGGCTGATATTTCTTCACGCTTGAGGCTCTTCATGTTCTCTACGCCCTCACATTTCTGAACTCATAGCGTTACTGGTGCCACTACCACAACACTGCAGCTGAATACTCTTGGCTATTTTTGCAATTAGATTTTTGTTTAGATTAATGTCATAGAAGATAACTTCTTCTTTCCCCCGCATTTGAATCTCTTCAAATAACATATTATAGTCTTCGAGCTATAAAGGACCTACGCCAATGCATTCCTAATCCTGACAGATGTCTCTGGACAATATTTTAGTAAAATACATTTACTGCCAAATGGCTTTTCAAAGTTAATGGTCCATTGTTAAAAATGGTGTCTCATGGTAATTTGAGTTCTTTCTGAATTTAGGACACTTCACTGTACAAGAATGTAACCTCATCCAAAAGAAAAATGAATTGGTATGAGTGGTATCCTGCTTTAGTTTCCAATTTACACCTTCTTGCCCATGACAACTAGATCTGTTTTGCTGGAAAAACGCACAGTGAAATAAAAAGATGTTTAAATCCAAAAAGTGTGTTTTCCAAACCCATTTGGAACCCATAATTTGCTGGCATTATATCTGAAAGCAAATGCCCTGGGGCTTCCTTATCCCCTCTTTTAAAAAAATGTTTGCAATCTGATTCAACAGAGTGGG
Organism: Limnodromus scolopaceus; assembly: GCA_028565335.1. Lineage (NCBI taxonomy): Eukaryota > Metazoa > Chordata > Aves > Charadriiformes > Scolopacidae > Limnodromus > Limnodromus scolopaceus. Next base: position 113,845,066 of record JAOXNO010000024.1, read on the forward strand.
AAAAGGGAAAAGCACAGGAGATGCTGCAAAGCTTTGCCTGCCTCATGTGACACAACGCATCCAGCGGTTTGTAGCATGGTATTGATAGGACATGCTTTGTCACCTCTCCTTCTCTCAAGCTCCAACCCCTCTAGTAAATTTGTGACCTTTTGGGATTTGAACTCTTATTAAAGCACACAGCCACTGTTAGATGCTGTAAATTTGTCTCCAAGCCGAACTACAGGTTTAGATCAAAGTTAATGCTTGCAGTATTGTTCTTTCATATCCCCACCTCATCTTTGGAAAGACAGAAAGGAGAAAAATAACATTATTTGATCTCCTGTTTTCCACAGTTACAAATAAAGCAAAGCCTGAGTTTTCTGAACTAAACTTTTCCATTTATATTTACACTTTTTGTTCTTGAGGTGTGCAAGACTCTGCCAATGTTTGCTGATCTCACAGAAAATGCTTGCTGAACATTGATCAAAAAACTTGACTTCCAGACATCTTAATTAAGATGGATGGGGTTTTTATTATAAGGAATAAAATACTTTTTTAATAAATAAAAAGGTTGTCATATTGCACTAAGAACTTATTCTTGCACTGACAGCTTATCCATATTGTATTTTTTCTAAGAATGTATTGCAGTAAGAAAATTAATTTTGCAAACTGAAGGGCAAGATCCAGGGGAAAAAAGGTGGAGGAAGAAGTTCTTTCTTAACTTTTGAGGAAAAAGATAGGCCCAATGTATTAATTTTCCCTGAGCTTCAATGATAAAGAAAAGCAGGCGGCAGCAGGGAACGTAACATCGGAGAGGATTGGCTAAAGAAACATCACTTAGGAAACTTGGTTCCTGCTACTGCTATTGAGAGTGACTTCCAAACATGTTCAGACAGTTCCCATAAAATAGTGAGTCTTTGAATCCTTCCAGTCTTCTGGAAACAAAAGAACCATAGTTGTTTCATATGGCATAAAACAGAGCATGACAACATAAAAAAACCAACTACACTTACCTTTATTTCCTACTTGACAACTGCTGCAGTCAATATTAGCTTCTTATCTGCTTTATCTACTTGTGCTCTTGGTGCTTTCTCTAGTCACTGTCTTACATGTTTTCCTCTTCTTAAATATTACATTTACATGTGGAAATTACATAAGTCCCTCTCCAATGTTAAGTCTGTTACAGTAGACCTGATGACAAAGCTAACCCTCCAAGTGGGATCTTCCAGGAAGAAGGATTTTATTTCTGTGAATGTTTCCTGATGGCAAAACCATCCCAACAATTCAACAATTCTGGAAACAATTCACTCTGGTTCCAGGTCTGGGACTGAAAACATTCCAGGACTCTTAATGCCGATCTGATAAATGTTGGAATACATGATGTATTAGTTGGAAAGTTTCACCTGGCAGAGAGATAACTTTATATGGGGCTTCTGCTGTAGAGGAGTATCTGATGTTGGAGAACTGGAGAGCAGCTATGGAATTGCCTGGCACCCCATGCTGGAGTTACATAGAATTTCATTGTCAGACCATGATATCTGTATGGGAGCAATCACAAAGACCATTTCTTGACATTGGAGGAGAATCGTGGGCAATTGTTGGGAAGAGAAAAAGGTGAGAAAATGGGAAAATGAACAAGAAGAAAAGTCAGATATTAGATGAGATTTGTATCTCATCCCTCTATTTTAAAGGATAACTGACAACTTTATTCATTGCAGAATACCACAGCCTCTTTGCAGAAGAGTTCACTTGTTTTTCAAATTCTGCCAAAGGGTCATGTCTAAGCTTGCAAAGCTGTTTATTGTTTGCCCATCTGGTAACATACAAGGAAAACACATGAATAAAAGAAACATCTTCTCTAGCTCTTCAGAGATAAAATGTCACTCAATCCAGGAAAGATCATTGAATATGACAAAAACCCAGAACCTCAAAAAGTGTTTGGGTATCTTATCCCATGGATAAAGTGAGAGTTAAGTTTCTGCGCACCTTAGAAGATTTAGGAAAGTTCAGAGGCTTTTTTATTCATAAAGCACCTCTACAAATCAGTTACAGGGAGGAAAATTTAGCACAGAATTGCTGAACTGTGTTAATTATTTATTCTGACACTCTGAACAAGCAATTGAATTGAGACAGTTTGGGAGTCTCTGTTGACTAATAGAGGAGAAATATTCAAGAGCTTAAAGGCAAGGAGTGAATTGAGAGTGAGTGTTTATTAATACATGATTGAATTTACTACTCCAAGAAGAAGTTTATTAGTATGTTATAGCTCTTTGGTCTTCATCTACAGAAAAGAAAAGGTTTAGAATTTTTAGGCAGACTCTGAAACAGAATAATTAAGACAGTAAGAGTTAGAGGGAAAATCCTGAAGGAGAACAAATAAGATGTTCATTGATCAGCATTCTTATGCAAAGTGTAAACTAGACAAACAGGAAAGAAATAAGGTAACTAGAAAAAGGACTTTTTTTTTTATTACATGAAAAAAAGAATTACACAGAATAAAACATTTATTATTACAGAAAACCAGAAAGACAACAGACTGATCTTGAGCTTGTTTTATTTAGTTTAAGTAACTAACTCTTGCTGAGCAATAAAACCTTTGTAAAAACTAAATTAGAAGGCAAAAATGAAACCCTGACACTCACAGAAGCCAGAAGAAATAAAGGGTGGGATTCATTTGTCATAACTTTAGCCGTGCTCAGCCAGGATAGCTGTCTGAGCTGGTTCCCTGAGGAAGTTGTTGTAGGTTCCCTTTGTAACCAGTGGAATGAAATGTGCACTGTTGGGTCCTAATTCATTTGCCCTGATTTAGAAGCCCTCCTAGACTGAAATGAATTGTCCCCTTCACTTTCGTGAAAGTGAAGAAACTTTCGTCTTTTGTGGATTAAGAAGAATGTCTAAACAGATAGCTCAGAGTTACATGTGTTCAGATGAACCCCAGTCCAGATGTTCCATAACTACATGAAACATGGTAGAAAATAGAGTCTATTTGATTTTACGGATTCACAGATTCACGTGAATTTAAGTAGAATCTATATGTAGCAAGGAATTAAAAAAATGATAATAATTTGTAGCTTGGATTCCCATACTCTTAAGGATTTATGTATCCAATAACCACTGGAAACAATGCTGTATCCATACCAGTTACCAAGACTTTGCCACTGTTTATATTTTATCCTGGAGGCCAGCTGGAATTATCTAACAGCATCCATATGTTTCAATTCTCCTAGCCTTCAAAAGAGAGCAGCTGTATCCCAGTTTCCTATTGGGAATGGTTCCTGGCCTACAAGACATCCTAAACTGTGCCTGGAAACTATTTGTGAGATTGCTACCCAGCCCAAACCTGTGCCAGCGACCTCTCTGCCAATCAGAAATATGGCAAATAGACTTGCAGTGCCCATTCCAGGGCATTATTTAACGTACTGGTGTAGACATACCCACTTAAAATTACTTCATGACACAGCTTTAAGAATTTGGGTTTCAACAACCTGTAGCACATTGCTGTAGAGACAGTGGCAAAAAAATACCTCAGTGCATGTTGAATCCAGTTCCCAGTTATCTTGTCTCCATTTTCAGAAAAATATAAAAAAGAGATTTGGAAGCTATAAAAAAAACTCATAATATAGTGAGAATGAATGACAGCTGGTGTTGATAAAGGGGGATATTTGCTGGGTAACTGAACTATATATGAATGTAGGAGATACAATCAATGAGAAATAGGCATTAAAGTGATCACTGTCAAATAACTGAAGTCAAAGCAAACCAAAAGGACAGAAAATGACTACATGGTTTGTTTCTGATCACTTTATACCATGACATGAAGCAATCACAAAAACTTAGAGCTAAGCTTACAGCTTATCTTTTAAGTCAAGAGGAAGATTAATCTAGAGTTCTGCAATATTACCCATTGGTAGATGAGTAACGAGTGGTCCAGTCTAACAATGGCTGTCTTAAAGGTCCCTCCCAACCTAGACAATCCAATGATTCTATGATTCTATTTCCTGACAACCCACACTTGATCTCAGAGGGAATAGATGGATTTAGAATGTCACTAATTATAACACTAACAAAATATCTAGATCAATCTGAAAACATAGACTTTCAAAGAGAGTGCCAAAGTAATTAAAAGCTGGCTTGGGCTCTTGGGGAACAACAGGCAAGACCTGGGTGGTTACTACCAGGCTTTCCCTAGTGTCACCATAATTTTAAGTAAGTGGTACAACAGGATTATTGCAAAAGATAAGCTATCTCTATGAAGGAATAGTATTACAGCAAAAATAATGTTGAAAATGACAAAAAATGAGAAAATAATTTTACTTAGGAATAGTAGATGCTTACATACCTTGTGCAACAGAAGTTGATTGAGTTCCTTAAACAACAATGTCTGCTGCTGCTTGAATCATGCTAAGGGACATTACTTTAGAGACCTATGGGAAACTCAAGCTTTTCTTGAATCACAGATAGAAACCTATCAGCTTGTCTGCCCTAGGACACCTTTAATGGCATGAGATGTCTATCCAGTGACACCTGAATCAAGATAAGGCTTTCTTGGTTCCAATTGTATCAAGAGAGGTCAAAGGTGGGATTCAGATGCTTAAATGCAGGTATCCTGTGCTATTTAATGCCTGGGACATATTCAGTCTGGTGTCCAGCTGCCAAGTCAAAAGGACGTGAAGAGGCCCTGTGTCGTTCTGCCCTACCTTAGTCTGTGTGTCAGATGCTCAGAAGTGTCTGAAATGCCAGTAGATGTCTATGTTTGCACAACTGGATTTCATCTCTAGGAAGCAAACATAGTCAAGGGAGCTTTTCAGTTGTGAATGGACTTGTCCATTTCAGGGTGTGCCGAATATTTTTATAGATTTCACTGACTGTGGAAAGGGCTTCCACTGACTGTGATAAGACCATTAATACCCACCTCCCAGCTGCATACTTACACTGCAGACACTGAAATGTATGTACATGAATATGAATCTGAATCCTTCCCCTTTCTGTGGGTGTCTAAACCAACAAATAAATTCCACTTTCAGGACTCAGTTCAATTTTCTAAGAGTATGAATCCTGTCAGTCATGTTTGGGTATCTTGAGTACTCAAATCCTGGACACCTATGTTTAGGCAACTGAATCAATTCCCTAGTGATTTTGGGTAACTGTATATTGTCAGGTAAGATAAATGTCTCCAAGCCAGCAGAGCCTGATGAAATTTATTTTCCAAAGGTTCAAGAAACTATCTGAAACAATCTTGTAAACTTTAGCAATTATTCCATCAGAACTTGTGGAGGCCAGGGCAGGCCCCAGAGGATGGGATGAGGTCAAACATAATACTTATCTTTAAATAGGAGCATAAAAAGAAGGATCCAGAAACTTATAGACTGGACAACCTGACTAGGAAAGTCACAAAGATAAAGAAGATTGTTGCACAATCACTTTGTAAACACTGGCAGGATAATAAGGTGATAAGAAAGAGCTAACATGTATTTGTCAAGAACAGGTCAAATCCAGCCAATCTAATATCCTTCCCTGAGGGAGAAGAAGCATAAAGTTTAATATAAAGACATATAAAGCGATCTCTTTTAGTGATTCTTGTATTTATTTTCATTTTCCCCTTAAATGATGGATGCCAGGTCATTAGTCTCTCTTCATGTGCTTTTTATGTCTTGCATGTGGCAAATGCCTCTGTTTAATGTGTGGTACATTTCCTAGGAAAATGTTATATTGTTAATTGACACTCTGCAGTAATTGCCATACCTTGGCAAGAATGATACAAGGCATATGTATCAGAATTTGTCACGAAAGTATTGCCACCATGAGAAATTACTCACTCACGTCCTTGAGGGATTCCCCCTTCTTGAATCACAGTTCTACATCTGTATGTATCATGGTCAATATTTCTCAGTTAATCACATTCTGCATTGATGCTGCCAGCCTGATTTCCCCAACACTTCCAACGGTACTCAGAATGCAGGGATCATTAAACTACACTGATGTAAAAGCAATATGGATCAGGCTCTTGAGTTACAGAAAAAATGCTAAATGCAAAAGCTCTTTTAAAGCAAAGTGAAGCTTTCAGTAAAATAACTTGTGAAGTTCCAAAGTCCTTAGGATTTAGTATGAAAATTATTGATCAGTATTCTTGAAAGCCTAAGGCTTCACTCTTAATGCTTTTGTGCTAAAGATGCTATAAGTTAAATGTCTACAGTGTTCAACTGTTTTGTTCCTTTCTTTTCTTTTCTTTTTTTTCCCCCCAGTACTATCATGGTGGACTTTTCAGTATGGATCCCTATTAATAATACGTCATTACATGAAACCTGCACTGAATTATAAGTTCCAGTAAAGACTTCAGCGGGTAGAAAGATGTATAAGTACTAAATAAGCTTGGTGCCCTCATCTTTCTTGGTATATGGTCTGTCAGTACTCTCTCAGCTTTTTCAGTTTAGAATAGTTCTCAGGAAAATTGGTAGGGTGACATTTGTGAAGTTGAGCGTAAATCAAATTTCAGGAGTGTGTAAGGGAAAATTGGCACATGTTAAAATGTCTATATATGCATACATAGTGGGACTTTTAAAAATGCCTTTGAGGTAGATGGAGAAATTACTTAGATGTCTATCAGTCAGTTTACAGGTCGACATAGAGTTTTAACTGCCTTTTTAATGTTATGAGTGCCTAAAACCTCTATGTTATCTCACCTACAGTTAGCAGTCCTAAAATTAAGTTTCCAGACTCCCTCAATAGTCAGGAATGTGAGGTGGATGTCCCCAGAGGACAATACATCCCACCTATTTTAAGATCCAATTAATCTTTTTTTTTTTCTCTCTAAAGAGGAAGCTCGAGGTGCCTATCTTTGTCTTGGTGTCTTTGAAGAGTAAACAAGAAATATCAGGGTGTACCACATATAAGCTTGCAAAGTAAACAGCTGAGGCTGGGAACTGAGGGAATATCAGGCTGGTTGTTTCCTGTTTTCTTAATTATGGACTGAAAAATGAACATGAACAAGCTGAGCATGTTAGAGTAGGACTGCATGTATTAAAGCATCTAAAATTCATGTGAAAGTTCATAGAATCATAGAATGGTTAGAGATGGAAGGGACCTTAAAGACCATCTAGCTTCAAACCCTCTTCCATGGGCAGGGACACCTTCCACTAGACCAGATTGCTCAAAGCCCCATCGAACTTGACTTTGGGTTTAGTTACTGTCTACTGAGGCTGTTCTCTGACAGAGGAATGTCTAGGTTCTTCTTACAGTTCTCCAAATATTTCTTTTAAGTTCTTTTCAAAGCTTCTTTGAAGTCTATCAATTCACATTTAAGCACCTAAGGATTTGCTATACGACTTCTTCATGCATTTCTAAAATTCAGGTTCAAGGTGGGGAGTCTCAATCTGAAAAACTTTCATATAACTCTCCAGCCTTTTCTTGCCAAAATGCTGAAAAAAATTACTTTGATACAAAATGTTCAATTTGGCCTGAATCACACCACTTTTTAAGACCCTTGGGAAAAAAAGTAAAGCAAAGGAAAATAAATCTGTATTAGCAAATGATGAAAAGTATCGCCTTCCTGTCATTAGATCAGTGGGAAAAATGCCTACACTTGCTTAGATCCAGATCCAGGGTTAATTCCCCTCGCTGCCTGAGAGCATCAGAGCCCACTTGATTGACCGTCCAGCACAGTCTCCACATCACCATGCAAAAGGAGCACTTGGGGGGAGACAGTGCCTTTCTAGGCAGTCTTCCTTGACAATATTTGTTGAATCAGTGATTGAATTGAGATGTCACTGGACTCAGTCCCAGATGAGTGACATAATCCCCAAATAAGGCAGGCATTCTCTGTTCTCTCACTTTGTCTCATCTCACTTGGTTTATTCATTTAAAAGGCACTTTTTAAAGCCAACTCCTAACAACAGGAGAGGAAAGAACTATGCGTTTCTACAAAAAAACATTAGTTCGTTACGTTTGAACTCTATAAATTTATAGCAAACCGAAACCAAACTTTATGGTACAAGACTGCAAACAGAGTGAAATTTAATGTCAACAATTCAGTCTGAATTGAACCTGAAAGAATAAGGACAGAAAAATTTTCCCACCAAGCTTCTTCATCATTCTAAATCTGCTCTTGAATAAGCTTAAAACACTCTTGTGGATGCTGAATATTTACTAACAAGGCTAAACTAATTCATCTTCATTAGCAGAAAATAAGAGGTGGATGAGAAAGATTATTGAGACATGATGGGATACTTCAAGAGCAGTGATAAAAATTGTTAAGGATAACCAAAATAAAATGGTTTGCAGATAGCTCATTTTCATTAGCTGCATCTTCAGGTAGACATTCAAGTAAAACTGTGTGTGTGCAGGTTGGAACATGTCTCCAAGGTCTTTCTTCAAGTGATAGTATTTATGGGGTAAATAACTATGAACAAATTCCTTAGCTAAAGCTAGAAAAAGTGGCTAGCTAACAACAGCCAAAAGAGGACCCTTACCTTCAGTAACTTCTATACCCATATTTTATAGTTTCTGTGCTTCACCCTTGTAGGCCAAAGACCTTAAATTGTTACTTCCTTTGAATAAGAACTTGGGATTTCCACCAGAAGTTTGTCTTCTGTTTAAGGCAAACTCAGGGCCAACTGATCAGCGTTAAGCTTTTGCATTTGCAGACAAAAATGGGGATCATAGAAGGAGTGCAATCGTGCACAGCAAGGCTGGGGTTGGGTTTCCTGGCACGCTGCAAGAACCACTGCAGTGGGAGTCACCAAGTGTCAGGAGACATGGCCATGTGTCACTGAGAACCCTGCTACCAGTGAGTAAACACCAGAGAAGAGGAAAGTTATACCTGAACAAGAAAAGATGTAAAAAGCAATTGAGAATGGTCTATGCCAAAAGAAAGAGAAAAAAAAAAAAAAAGATAAAATGGTTAATAGTGAGAATGAGCATTTTGGTTTTGGTTCTACTCAGTCCATACCTGAAAGCCCAGGAAGCAGAGAGAGAAGATATATGAGCACACCCTGCCTTCATCTGGGCTGCTGGCAAGTGTGCTTGGATGCACCACCACCCATTCTCCTGTTCCAGAAGTAATAAAATCTGCCATCATCATTCTGCCTGTGCCAAAGGCAAAGAAGAGTTTTCTGCAGAATGCTTTGCAGGAGAATTAATTGATGACAGGCTTCTTGGCAGTTTGCAACCATAACATTTGTATGATCTGCTGATGCCATGGTTTTATTCCCTGCTAATTAGATATTGCTCTCTTTACTATGCAAGGGCATCTCTTCTAACTACTGTTGGCATGGAGAAGGCAGACCTCCTAGCAGGAATAATCCAAGTCCACAACAACTTTCCATTCATATCGGTATATATTTTTATAAGGTCTCAGAATACTCCCCAGCAACAACCCCAACACATAACAGCCAAAACGTGACAATCTGCCTGACCACTTCACAGTGTAGAGATCCAGCTTTGCCAGCCACCTCCTTGGCTTCAGTACAAATCCCTACCTCATCAAATGAGCCAGTTCCTAAGAGATAATCTTGGTCTTTAGTTACATACACATGGACTCAGTCCACCTGACGTAACCAAATTGTCTACATCTGAAGCTGTCTTCTCAAGCTCCCTCTAAGTCATTGGAAGGATACAGACACCTATAGATCTCCATATAGACAAAACTAGGTTGTCCTCTGTCTGTCTGTCTAGATAAAGAGGGAGCTTAGGATGATTAAAGACCTCAGATAAATACCTAAAGTTACACAGAAAAGAGAGAGGGATTAACTGAGAGAAAGAGATCTGCTCAGGGTGCCTACATGGAATGAATGTCCTTGGGGTGACCTGCAGGCTGCATTTATACTAGTAAAATCACAGTGCCAGAGGGCAGGAAAGACAGGACAATGTCTCCCAAACTTCTTGCTCCAAATGCCATTTTCAGTCCACAGGCCTCCCCCTCTCTTCTGTGATATGGCGGGTCACCTGGGACGGATGGGATTGATTTGGATAGGTGCAGGTGTGACTGTCAGGCTGGTATGGACATGCTGGCCAGTTGGCAGCATTATGGGATGGAGTAAGTAAAAGAAAAGCTCCTTTCCTGCCTTGTCCTGAAAAGAGGCACTGAGGAAACATATAGCTTCTACTCAGTAAGGTAAATCCCCATCATTGAGAATAGTACCCTATAAAACTAATAAACTTTTTATATGGGTTCTGCGAGGCATTACCAACTGAAATCATAGCAGCCGAGGTTTGGTTTACTGCTTCATCAACATTCAGGGAAGAAAAAAGATACCTTAAAAGGAGGAGACCTCTTACATTTCATAGATGACTTTTAAGACAGTAAAGAGTCACTAATTAGAAAGGCGATAATTCTGGTTTACTAGAATTTATCCAGAAGCATGAGAAGTCTTGCAAATCAGTTGAACTCCCCAGAAAAAAGGTTCAATAGGGTGAAAGTTTTGTAGAAGATTTCACAATGAAATTGGCTTTAAATTTCTGAGAATGGCACACAGGAAGAAAAGAAAGAACAAGAAAGTAATATTTGTGGCTGTTTTCTGCTTGCCTGGGAGGCTGATGTAAGAATTTGGGGACTTTCTTTGCAAATGAAGAGTGTAGAATACTTTGGTTTGCTCAGCTGAGGGTCAGGATTTCTTCACAATCCCAGGACACCAGAAACTGAAGCTGTTTGAGGAATCCTGGGGGCTGCTGAAGCAAATCCTGCACAGGGTTGCAGCAATCTGGTGCTTGAGCGGCAGAACTCTGTATAGTGAGAGCACGGCTACATGATGCTTTCACCTTCCCATTTAAAGGGAAAAATATTTAATACTAACTTTACATACTTAAGAATAAGATTGTATATAAAAAGAGGTTCGAAAGTGCAGATTATATAGTAATTTTTTCATGGGTAAGCATTTGTTTTGGTAACTTACTGTCTCTCTTGAGAAATACACTTTGGAAGATACAGGATGCATCTTACAGACCCCAGATAATATTGCTATAAGAAGATAAATTTTAATACTCCTTGCTATTACATTATTAACTTTTGACGTAGTGTTCTGGTTTGTATTTAGCAATCTTTTAAGTCTGTACAGTGCAGTTGGAACCTTATGAATGAAAATACCATTAAAAAAATCATTTATCAGCTTGAGAGATATAGACTGAGACTATACAAATTTCTGTCTCAGTCTTATAATGATAACTCATGACAATATCTGAAATCACTTTTAGTTCTTTAAAATTGAAAGGAAACAGCAATTTGCAATGTCATAGTTTGGATGAATGGGCAACATTCTCAGAAGCAATCATGTAAAATAAACTGATATATTGGTTCCTGTAGGAGGCAAACAATCTTAAAATCTCTTTCTAAAACAAAACATAACTTTGCGTTATGCCCCACATTTAAATTGCAGTGATTTATGTATATAGTTTGTTCGTTTTTTATTTACCATTATTTGCCTTTCTGAGTAAATTCAGCGTACTGAGAGCACATTGCAAAGTGCTACTCACAAAGCTTTGCTGACATAAATGCATGCCATGAGACAAATGATTCATTGAGAACAGTCAGCACCTTGATTCTGGTGTGGGTTTTAATTTTCTTTCTTCTGAGCTTAGCAAGCAAAACTCTCTTTCAGTACCAGACTAACAGGCTGCTTCTCTCAAGCTTTTTGCATCTCTCAGTTACAGCTACCAAGCAATTAAATACGGTCTGCAGCCCAGGTTCAGGTTATAGAAGCATAAAATCATAGAATCGTCCAGGCCATAGAACCATAGAATCATAGAATCGTCCAGGCCAGAAGGGACATCCAAAGGTCATTTAGTCCGACCTCCCCACAGTCAGCAGGGACACCCCAAACTAGACCAGGTTGCCCAGGGCCTCGTCGAGCCT
>JAOXNO010000024.1:113873831-113884376 GCA_028565335.1 Limnodromus scolopaceus
CTTCTCTCCAGGAGAAGCTCTGGATAGCTGGGAGAGAGCCATCTCTCTCAAAACAAAACAAAACAAAACAAAACAAAACAAAACAAAACAAACCCATATGTTTTCATGATAAATAATGTGGACCATTGATTTAACCAGTACTGTACTTTCTGTCATTACCACCAGCATGTCAACTTTCATATAGTGTGGAAACTTGTGCAATATCACTGAGAAGTTTCAATTTCACTCAGTAGGTAGAGAACCATCATACCAACTATTATGGTTATTTGTACTTAATGGCAGCGTATTTTTCCCTTTGTCCATTATGAAGAAGCAAGGTGTCCCTTTCTTGGTCACACCTTCTCATTTCCCAAATAATGTCTTTAATTTATACTCTGGAAGAAAATGATATTATTTGCATTTGTGTTTCAGACTGAATCCCTTAAACCTTGAAAGATGTGGGATGCCAGAAAGAATTTCAAGAATGAAACCCAGACTTGAACTAAACATAATGTTCTCCTTTGTGCTATATAGGCAGCCTATTTGGGAACTAATTCAATGTCTGATAAAATCAATAACTGCCTTTTAAAGGGTATTTCATAATTTCGTTTCTGAGCATGGGAAGTCTCAGAATATCAGGCTGTTAATTTAAGCACCCGCATATGAATTCTGGTATCTATTTTTCAACAGGCACTTCACAAATTTCCACTAGTTTAACTGGTAACAAAATCATAATAAAGCTTAGCTGACAAGTTTTTTTGCCTGCTGAAGGATGGAAAAGCTGGAGGAGGATGGGACCACCTCTATATATGGACATGTATGTACTTTGTTTTCTCATTTCAGGTCATGGAACCAAAGGAGTGTTTGAACTTCTTTCAGGATGGCGTCGAACCAGAGAGAATCTGCCATTCAAGGACAGAGTAGCAGATGCCTACTCAGATGTCATGGTCTCCTATACAATGACAAGCTCCTTGTATTTCATAGCCTTCGGCATGGGTGCAAGCCCTTTCACCAACATTGAAGCTGTAAAAGTCTTTTGCCAGAACATGTGTGTCTCCATCCTGTTGAACTACTTCTATATCTTCTCCTTCTTTGGCTCCTGCTTGGTCTTTGCTGGCCAGTTGGAGCAGAACCGTTATCACAGCATCTTCTGCTGTAAAATTCCTTCCGCAGAATACCTGGACCGGAAACCTGTGTGGTTCCAGACCATGATGAACGATGGCCATCAGCATACTTCTCATCACGAGACCAACCCCTACCAGCATCACTTTATCCAGCATTTCCTCCGAGAGCATTACAATGAGTGGATTACCAACATCTATGTCAAGCCATTTGTGGTGATACTGTATCTCATCTATGCCTCTTTCTCCTTTATGGGGTGCTTACAGATTAATGATGGAGCCAACATTATCAACCTTCTTGCCAGTGAGTCTCCAAGTGTCTCCTATGCCCTCATACAGCAAAAGTATTTCAGCAACTACAGCCCAGTGATAGGTTTCTACATTTATGAACCTCTGGAGTACTGGAATGGCACTGTGCAAGAAGACCTAAAAACACTAAGCCAGGGGTTCAATACAGTGTCCTGGATTGAACAGTATTACCAGTACCTTCGAGTGGGTAACATCAGCGCAACCAACAAAAGTGACTTTATCAGCATCCTCCAGAGCTCCTTTTTAAAAAAGCCAGAATTCCAGCACTTCAAAAATGACATCATTTTCTCCAAAGCTGGAGATGAGAACAATATAATTGCTTCTCGTTTGTACCTGGTGGCCAGGACTAGTGAAAACACACAGAGGGAGGCGGTAGAATTGTTGGAGAAGCTGCGGCCACTCTCTCTTATACAGAGCATCAAGTTCATTGTGTTCAATCCTACCTTTGTTTTCATGGACCACTATGGTTTATCAGTAACTATGCCTGTCTTGATTTCTGGTTTTGGCATCCTGCTGGTGTTAATACTGACCTTCTTCCTGGTTATCCATCCTCTGGGAAATTTCTGGTTAATTCTCAGTGTCACCTCGATAGAGCTGGGTGTCCTTGGCTTGATGACCTTATGGAATGTAGACATGGATTGCATTTCTATACTGTGCCTTATCTACACTTTGAATTTTGCCATAGATCACTGTGCACCCCTGCTTTATACATTTGTACTAGCTACTGAGCACACCCGAACTCAGTGTATAAAGAACTCCCTCCAAGAGCATGGGACAGCCATTTTGCAGAATGTTTCTTCTTTTCTTATTGGGTTGGTCCCCCTTCTCTTTGTGCCTTCAAACTTGACCTTCACACTGTTCAAATGCTTGCTGCTTGCCGGCAGTTGCACACTTCTGCACTGTTTTGTTATTTTGCCCGTCTTTCTAACCTTTTTCCCACCTTCCAAAAAGCACCACAAGAAAAAGAAACGGGCCAAAAGGAAGGAACGAGAAGAGATCGAATGCATAGAGATTCAGGAGAATCCTGATCATGTTACAGCAGTCTGAAAGGCTTAGAAAAAAATAATAGCATATTCTCTTTTTAAAAAAGCGTTGCACAGAGATGCAGGGAAAATAGAGCAAAGATCTCAGCTGCTTGTGCTGGCCAGGTCTGACAAGGCAAAGGAAGATCAAGAAGGGGTATTCATGACACATCAAGGTGCAAACTTTTTTTAACAAAAATAATGAAAGCAAAAATAATCTCAGATGTTTCCTTTGAGTTCGCATTCTCCACCAGGGAAAAGTCTGTTGGCCGTTAAGTGTTCCTGAATCTCAAACTGTAGCTCTAATGGGAATTGCTTGATCTGTCAAATGTAGGACTGAGGGAAAGGTGAAAAAAAGAGTTACCATTAAGTAAACAGTAGGGGAAAAGGCACATTTGTTTGATAGTATTGTCCATCGAAAAATAAAAAATAAAAAACCAACAACATCTCAAATGAGAAAAGGGAACAAGACCAAGAGAGATAAAAAAGAAGTCATGGTAATTTTTTTTTTATTTTCTTGAGCAAGTTGGTTATGATGAAACCTATGCACTCGGGAAGTAGATGTTTAAAACAATCTAAGCCAAAGTACTTCCCAATTCTAGTACACCATGCATATCTGTAACGCTACAATTAGAGTGTTATTGTGAATATGGATGGCAAAGCTCTACTGTTAAATGATAGAGGTACAGTTTATGTAAGAGAACAAATAATCATAGCCATTTGGAAATTTAAAGTTTAGTTTCTTTAAATGTGACACATGACCTTTATCCCAAGAGGTCACACCTGGTAGTTAATACCATGCATACATTTCGGTATTTCTGAATTGTGAAATTCCCCTTGAACTAACAGATCTCATGAAACTAACCCAGGCCATTACCACTGCAGCAGTATTTGCAGTTCCTGCAGTGTAACACTTTTGAATTCTAATTTCTCAGTGTTGACATTAAATGCTGAATATTAATCAAGCAGGTGCTTTAAACGCAATGATGGATGGCATATCACAGGCATAATGTGATCGTGTAACAGCTGAGTCAGCTCTGGGGCACCCGCACGGTATTATCATTATGTATTTGGTCCAATGGGTGAAGGGATATGTTTGCTGGTCCCTGCAATAAGCTGCAGGAAGTGGGATTTTCCCCTTCTTTAAGCAAAACATCAGTCAAATACTTGCCACACACACACAAAAGACCTTGTTAAGGTTTGCACGGGGCTGAATCAACCCCTAGTTGTAAAAAGACAGATCGGTCCCCTGTGGGAAGGGGAGGGCAGGGCGAAATGTCTTTATTATTATTACTCCTAAATATTTGAGTGCTGATCGTCTGCAACATAAAGCTTTGTTATGGCAGTTGAAATTTCACAGAAGAGTGCAGTAAATCCGCAGTTACTATGTGAGACTAGAAATCGTACTGTAAAGAACTATGAATGACTTTCTCTGCTTTGTAAACTATTCAGCTTAGTAGCCCAAGAGAAGGGATGAAAACAGATCTAGCCATTTCAGTTTGCTCTTGGCCCAGCTCTGTGCTGGAGCTTGCCATGTCCATCTCCCCTTTCAGTATTTTAAAAGGGCTTGCTTTCTACTCTCTGGAATATGGTATAGCATCACCTACATGAGCAATGTCTTCCTGAATATATAGTATCCATGAGGACACTATGTAAAGTTATCACTATATGGAGTGTTTATGTCTACTTTGTATTATTTGTGGGTACCTTTAAAAGATGTCTGGAAGCTGTTTGCCTTCCAAAATGTGTATACATGTCTATTTGTGGCTGGTTAAATCAGTCTGAAACCTGCAGAGTTTGCTGATGAGGGTGTGTACATACGTTTTACTAACAAGCTCTCTGCGAGAAGTTGATTCTTTGTTACGTGACATGTCTCACCTCTTCCAACTGTTTCATGGTTAGGAAGAGCCAGAGAAAATTCTCCTGCAGCACAAAAAGCCATTTGAATGCCAGTTCTAATGTTCGTTAGCTGCTTCTGTTTCCAAGGAATGCAGTTTCCCCTCTTCCCTATGCTTTCTATACTTTGCCATTACCATTTGCCAAAAATGACCTCTGTGTTTTAGGAGTGGTCAAAGCTCTTGACTGTTCAATGGACCTTTTGCGTGCAAGAGGTTTTAGAGAAAGATAAGCTTTCTAGATAGGTAATGCTTCCAAAGTTTGAATCCAGATCCAAACTTCAGGTGCAGCTAGATCAAGGTTACTGATTTGATCCAAGATATCCAAGGGTCAGCTGCAAAACTGAGATCAAAATAGTTTAGTAAGATTTAGGAGCAGGGGATGTTTGAATGTTGGGTTATGGTTCAGATGCGTCTCTAGTTGGGAAGTATTCACTGACCTTTATTGCATCTTGAAGACATTGTGCAATATCCATCCTTTTTAGTACAGTTGGTTATGAATGTCAAGCTTTCCATACCTCTTCTTTCATTTCCTCCACTGACTATACAAAACTGAAATTGTTGCAGCACAACCGTGACCCTTGGGTATCACTTCTGGAGGTGTCCATTTTCACATCACTGAACGTGTTACATGGGAAGATGCTGATCTTCTCTTGTACTGTACCCAAGGGATCTCTGTCATGCATTGTATTGAAGAAAGCAGCATTTTCCAAAGCCATCAAAGCCAGGATTCGTCTCATCTAGCTTTGGATATTGACAATGTAGATATTTGTATCTGAGCTCCCTTTATGGCCTTAGGAGAGGGACAGAAACTTCTGACCCATTTTACAGCTATGCATTAGGAGTAAATGAATCACACCCTAAAAAAATGCATATTTCTGTCCATTGGTGATAAAGGAAGCTCAGTGTGCTTAGTACAGACATCAGCAATGCAGATTCATCCAGATTTGGTGAGATTAATCGCACTTAAAATGACTAAGTATCGAGGAAAAGAGAAAAGAAGAAAACCTTAGAAACTCACCTCCCACGCATCTATTTTAAGGATAAATCCCAGGAGTAACTCAGCTCAAATTTTATGTTTGGCTTATTGAGGCTTTTATGCAGAACGGAGCATTTAAAAATTGCCACTGGAATTCCCCTAGCAGAGAGAGGTGAGCTAAGAAATCAGAATATGTCAATATTGAAGGTAGGCTCGCACAAATGAGTTAGAGTTTGATGAGATGTCAAACCAGCTTCTCTCTCAATATCATGCATGTGCAGTAGCACTTGTATATACCAGACACAAGATATACAGATTACACTCTGGGACTAGAACCTTTTTATTTCTATGCCAATGCAGGAGTGGAGCAAAAAACAAACCAGACTTTCCATTGATGTAATTTGATTACTTTATTTATCAACCATTTTCTGGATCTACCAGGAAAAGCCATTGCGGCTATCAACTCCTGCAGATACACGAGTCTCTGTAGACCAAGGAAAACTTTCATCTCAAGCTAAAAAAAAAATAATTATTATTCTTCTATAATTCAGTTCACACTAGAATCATGTGGGGGTGGGCAGTTCATAATTTTTAGTTCCTTCTCGTTTTTTAGCTCTTTTTGCTTTCAGTCCTTTTCAATAAATTCTACCCTTTTCTGCAGCACCTGGAGCTTAACTGGAGCTACATAAGTACCTGTGAAGAAAGGGCATAGCCCAGACAAAGCAATTTGGCATTCTGATACATGCTGCATATTGGATCTTCATTATCCACCTTTTTTCCAGTCTGCTGGGATATTGCACATATTCCTTTAATGTCTGGTTTTTTATATGGTCTACATAAGCTGCCAAGAACCCTGTGTGAATTTTCCTACTTGGTTTGATTTCATGCCCTCAAAGTGTATTGGTTTGAATTCATTGTTGAGATAATTCTATTGAAGTTAACAGATTTATTGCCATGATATAGCTGGCTTTGCATGCTTTCTATCTGGTAAGAAGCGAAATCATGACAAATGAACCTCTTACCTTGTTGATGTGCTTGTTGAACAATATATCTGTCTATACTCTATAGCCATGGTTGCATGCTGCATTCAGGAGGCTACAGTGAAGTTATATTTTCTTCCTGTAGTTTTGTCTTTACACTTTCCCATGCAGGGTATTTTAACCTTAATTAATCTATTCCTCTGTCTTTTTTGCTGGAATTAAGTATTCACCTCTGTAGTCCAGTACCTGATGTTTCATAAATTTATTGCATAACAAAGCAACGTACTTTTTATGGCCATGATAGGCATGGATGCATGGCACCTTGCATGGAAAATTTAAACAGGTTATCTTCAGGTTTATCATTCTCAATCTTTTACTTCAAAAAATTCCTGTTTAGGGTGTAACCTGCCACATGCTCATATCTATTTGAGTTCAGTTGAACAACTGTAGTTTTTAAATATTCTCCAATGGGAAGGAAAAGAACCAGGGGGGAAGGAAGAAATAGGAAGTAAAGGAGTTGTGTAATCAGTGTTCCTTTTTTCCCTAAAGGGTCTCACTGCTTTACTCTTAATTAAGTCATGCTGAGTAGTGACTCTAGCATAATTAAGATTTATTTCAATAGAGTTATTCCATATTTCACTATGACAAGAGTTTGGCTTATTGTCTTTATGCAAGTACCATGCTAAGTCTCTTTGATTAATTTTTCTGTAATTATAAACTTTAATAAGTTATTTTTCATTGCAACACTAGGTTTTTGAGTACCTCAAGGTCTCATTTGATGTCCTAGGAAACACTGAAAGGAAGCAAAGTTAGGCAGTTAGTGAACAGGAGACATGATGTAGCGTTGGGGAAAAGGGAGACTTCACAAAGAGGCAGCGTATACTCCAACAAGGCTCTAATAAAAAATGATGTTAAGGCTATCTCAGGAGTTGAAGGTGAAGTGGAAACCAAGTGAAACTTATTGTGTGGAGGGTACTGTAATCAAATTATTGACTTTGATTCTTCTTCCATACCATCTTACAAGAGCAAGAAGGCATTTGAACAGGGAAGAAAACTGAATACAGAAAAAAGCTCACCCACCACCTAAGATCTTTTCACCAATGTCTTGCATAAACTAATGTCACAGATCAAATGAGTGCAGATTCCCCCACCTCAGCATGGGCCTCTCCATGACCTGTTTTCTATGTACAGCAAGGGAAGGATCCCATCCTGGGTTTCACACACCCTTGGGGAGGAGATTCACAGCTGCTTCCTTACCTGACAAACCTGTGAATGGGTGATGGAAGGTGCACACCATGCTACAAGCACAGGAGTTCCCCTGTTGTTTGCTTTCTGCCTTCTGTACAAGCAGCAGCACCACAATCTCTGGGAGATATACACAGAGGAACCTACCTGGCACTGAGTGCAAACATTCAGAATTTCCCATGGAGTAATCTGGAATTGGTGATCACAGCAGCTCACAGACGTACACCCCTGACCAAGAAGACTGTAGGGAATTTTTTGGAGGTGTTCTTTGAGAGAACCCGATTTCTCACTACAGAGCCCCACACATCAATTGACCTGCCTGAAACTGGAGAATTGCAACTGCTTCTTCTATCACATCACTCAGGTATAAGAAAGTTTTCTGGACGCTTTTCCTTCTAACCTGCAAGACTTTCTTTTCCCCAAGTTTTCTGCCTCCCTCATGGCTTAAAAGTGAAGCATCCAGTGTGAAATTTAGGTGCTCATTCTACCCCCAGTGGTGTGAAAAGTCATTGCTTAATCACAAGGTTAAGGTGAATTGTGGCTTTTCAGGACAAGCATAGGGATCTGGTATTTTTAGCCACAGAGGCAATCAAAATCCTGCTGAAAACAAGTAAGCATGAAGCATTTCTGAACTCTATCTTTCCTTGCTTGCTTTGTTTCCTCTCTGACATACCAATGTGCCCACAACACTATCCTCATTTTCTTCCTGCTTCCTCATTAAAGAAAATAAAATTTCCCTTTCCCACTCCCTGAGGCTATCTTTCCTTTGCAGCTCAACTTATTTTGTACTTTAATCTTCTGTGTGTGCTCTCAACCTTTTCAAAATTTTCCGGTTTATTTCTGAAAACTCTGAGAGCATAACCCTGTTGAAATAAATGGAAGATGCTTGGATGCATCAAAGTGCAGACTCTGGTACAGAACTAGCTAATTTGTAATAGCACCCAAATAGCTAAAAACTTCCTTCAGACAGAAAATCATCTGTAAGAAAACTCAGAAAATAATTAAGCCTAAATTTCCATTTTTCTGCAGTTTTTATTTTGTAAACTTCCACTCTTTCTAGTTCTTTTTACTCTAGCCATTTCTTTTTTTCAGCACGCTTTTATCACAGAAGTGCTTTTCTGTTTCAGAAACAAAAATAAATGGGTATTTCTTCATGCCCTCAAAAAGAAAATATTGCCCCTGCTTGGAATATTTTATGCCAAGTTTCTGTTCAGAGCACTTTTTCCAGGCTGAGTTATACAAGCCTCTGGAAACAAGTATTCTACTGCAATTTCTAATACAGCCTTAACTAGAGAAAAATTAATGGTACCTCAACAGTGTACCTGCTTAACTTCAACCCCTCTGCATCAGCCTACTCCAGGCAGTGTTTCTAGCACAGACTGATAATGGTCTCCCCAGTACTTGCAGCATCACTATTCTGGCCATCTCAGCTGTATAATTCTCCTGAACACACCTCAGAATCTACCCTGTTTATGTACCAAAATCATGAAGAGGTTAGCACAGCTTTTTCTGAAGAAGGGACTTCTCCCAGAGTAAGGCAGTGTGACAGCCCTCTGCTGTCAGACTGATTCTCAGTTTCCCAGTTGTATGTTGGATGTTGCACTGCTTGGTAAAGGACAAAAAGGATCACTTTTCTTTCAATAAGCCACCTGAGAACAGGACATGAAATATTTTAGGTTAAGTCATGGATAGAAAATTTTTACATGGGAATTTGAATAGGAATGTCAACTGAATAGAGAGTAAAACTCTACATGAACAGGGAAATGTTGGTCCAAGACATTTTTTCTCTCTTTCTCTTGCAATTCTGCCATGATACTTCTTCAATCTTATTTCCTTTCATCAATAGGGACTGAACTTTTTTCATGTTTATCACACCGAAGATAATTCCTGACCTATGAAAACATCCTGCCTGCCAGAAGCAGACTTTCACTTGGAGAGAACCCCACTGGTATCAACCCCACGTGACGGGAGATTTAGCAGCATCTGGCACAGCAGAAGTGTTAGTACGTACCTATTTAGACATAGGCCCTCATTCCCAGCATCTAGACCCAAATACCGAATATGCAGGATTTGTGGGATGTGTGATTTTGCCTCTACAGAAAAAGAAGAGGAAGTTTCGTAATCCAGTTCTGCAGCCAGATTAGCTTTCCACCGTGAGGTGGAAAAGCACAGAGTGGCCAAGGTGCCAGCTTAGCTGCAGTTATTGTACCTGTGTGAGAACTTCAGAGAGGGCTCATCTAGCTGTGAAAGCCTAAACAGTGATGGTACCTAGCCCAGAACAAGAACTTGTTCTCTTCTCACTACCTCAGAGTATAAAAACAAACTGCTGCTCAACAGCACCGTGAAACCCGATCTAAGTCCTGGCCATGATGAAACCAGCTGAAGCACAGAACTTAGGGTGCAACCTCTTAAGGCTGAGCCAGTTGCATTCAGAGATGATTCCAGGTTATGGCGTGACACAGGTGCTGATACTTAATCTTCAAAACTATTCAATATCTAGGGAAGTCCCTGGCACAGTTTTGGTCTGGAAAACTAGCTCTCTACCCCGCAATTCCTAGCCATGGCCCAGGAACCATTCCCACCAGACAACTTGTTTGCAGTTACCCTTTTTTTTTAGACTACAGGAGAGTTTGATAGTATGGACAGTGACAGACCATGCCAGCCTGCTTCGGGGAGGAGAGAGCAACCGCTGACGTGGGTTTACTAACCAACTTATAACTTTTGACACCAATGCAGCCTATATCACAGAATCACTGAATCACCTAGATTGGAAAGGACCTTTTAAGATCATCTAGTCCAACCAATAAAAAAAAACCAAAACCAAAAAAAACCAAACACACAAAACCAAAAAAAACAAAACAGAAAAACCACACCACACCACACCCAAAACAACACTAACCCAACACTAATCCGTATCCCCCAGCACCATGTCAACTCCTCTCTTGAATACCTCCAGGGATGGTGCCTCAACCACCTCCCCGGGCAGCCCATTCCAATGCCTGACAACCCTTTCAG
>JAOXNO010000024.1:113884476-113906675 GCA_028565335.1 Limnodromus scolopaceus
CCTGGGGTTGTTGTGACCCAAGTGCAGGACCCGGCACTTGGCCTTATTGAACCTCATTCCGTTGGTCTCAGCCCATCAATCCAGCCTGTCCAGATCGCTCTGCATGGGGCTACCTATGGGGCTGGTATTTTACTTCTGGAGATCTTAATGCGGCAAAGCACTTAAGTAAATGATTTAGTTCAATCAAATTCTTAAGTCTCATGGACTGGGGCATCTTTAAATTTAAGCATGTGTTTAAGTACTGAACTAAATAAGGATGCACTTATCTCTGTGCTTCAAGATAAATACGAGCTTTGCAGAAAAAGAGTCTCTAAAAGAAAAGGCTCTTTTCCCATAACATACTAAATCCTACAATTATAGTACCAATTTCACAATATGTAGAAAGACCGTGCCAAGCACATATATTTATCAGGGTTTCAATTTCCTTGATGTGAGACATCTCAGGGACATTTTAGTGATTTGTTACTGTCATGCAACACTCAGGCAAGAACAAAGCCTTGATGAGCACTTTTCCTGGAAAAATAGCAAGATATTTGAATCAGAATGAGAATACAGTATGTTATGATGTTAAACCTAATTTTTAAAGAAAATATGCAACTTTTCATTTAATGCAATTCATTGTTCCTTTCAAGTGATATTCTGGAGAAGTGCTCCATATGCCTCTATTATGGATAAGAGAGTACAGAATTGCTTGATGAAGTTAAATCCAGTTTTGCCAATAAAAAAAAGCAAAAGCAAAACCAAACGAAAACAGAAAAAATCTGGCTTTGTGCTCAGTGTAAAACTTGCCATGGCATTGTCTGTTGCTTTTTAATTAAATTAAATGTGAATGATGACGTGAATGGGGCAGAAATGGAGAATCATGCTATACATGTTCTTGGGCTGCATCTGGTGAGGAACAGTTATATATACCAGGAAAAGAAATAAAGCCCCTACTCCTGCAAAAACAAATGTAATTGCCAAGCTAAACATTTTGAATAATCCCATTGGCTTCAGTGGAGCAATCAAGACGTATATAAGGTATGCCCAGAGGTCTTTGCCTCTCTGAAAACTGGGATAAGCAGATATTCTAACCTGAAAAGCAGATGGAAGGCCTTAAATCAGACATTTCCTCAACATTCTGAAAAAGGTTCAGGGTAACCTATCTCTGTTCCTTACAAGAACAATATTTTTGTACAAACTTTGCCCTAAAATACAAGCTTGATAGAAACACAGCCACTATAAGCATTTAAGAGTCTAATGACAGCGTCTTTTTATGAAATGTCTTCCCCTGTGATGTCTGCAGTCAATACTTTCCACGACCAGATGGAAAGGGACATGTATCAAAGACTTCCCCTCTTAGGCTATTGCCAAAAGAGAGAAATAGGTACTAGAATTCATCTAGCTCAGACAGCTACTTCAGGGTGAGGGCCCTTGCACACACCTGATGGCAGCTACCAGAGCTGGAGAATAGCCTGGGATAACTAGTTTTTATACCTGAGGGCACACCTCTGAAGTAGGGTCAGACTAATCCCTCTGAGGCATCTCTATTCATTGTAACTGCAGTGGAAATGTTGAGAAATAATTTTTCAGGTGATGAGCAATAATCAGTTTGACTGTTCACTTTGTTTGTTGGGGGTTAAGATGGGTCATTAGGGCTCCAGGGTGGCAGCTGGGTGACTGGAACATTCCAAACAAGGCAGTTGAGATCAGCCAACAGTCACTACAGAAAGGACTGAATTAAGCAAGTCCTGTAGAAAAGATGAAGGTCATTTTTTCCCAACTGTTATTTATGTTCATTTGCACCCTAATTCAATGCAGTGCTTGGTTGGTTTTTTTAGCCCATAATGGTCAGCTTTTCTATCTCCCTTTAAATTGCAGAATTTGCTTAACCTTTCTTTATATGAATTTAGCATCAGTTCGCTAATTACTGAAATCTCAGGTGTAGGCAACTTTACTATGCTACAAATAAACACCGTAAGTTAATATTGGTTTTCTTCCCTCGTAAAGCTCCCTTGTTGCTGAAAACTGTTAATATTTTTCAAGATTATACCATGACCATATTTGTATAACAGCCTTTTACTGAGCTTGAAATTCTATACCAAATACTTATGTCTTTGAAAGACTGAAATCTTCAATAAAATATGTTACTCTTAAATAGCAGAATTTTCCCTTTCTTTAATAGAAAGATATTCGATATTAATGCATGTTACAGGACCATTTTGTCAGGTGCCTGTTCCCTTACATTTAGTTTTGGAGGAAATGAAAAGGGTTTGTTTTAAGAGCAAATGTGAAGCTAAGACCTTGAGCAGCACCAGGACACGGCACCTCCTTCCTCACAAGGGGTGCAGGGCACCTCAGGGCTTGGGAAGAGCAGGGCAGAGCAATTGTGGACCCTGAGCTGGCATGCAGTCCCTCACAGACTATCAGCAGATCATTTACTGCTGCCCTGAGGTTGCTAAATGCAACCAAATGTTTAAATATCTCAGAGACAGCTGACTAGATAATGGCCTCTATAGGACATAACCCAGTTCCTTTCTTCACCAACTGCACATGCCAACAGCCCCTTTCTCACCAAGTTCTCTCTTGCTTTCACATTCAGGCTTCTCCCTTCTCCTCCATGACCTTGGTAGCTCTCAACTCCTTTTCACACAGTGGTAGGGTTGGGAGTTCAAGCCCTTCCAGTGCAAAGGCATGGGGTGTGGTTTTCTCAGGTTTTCTCTGATCATTGCTGGGAAGCCCAAGGGAACCTGCCCACATCATACTCAACACTGCCCCATGGCTATGAGATCTACCCCTGCCTCTGTGCTGTCACTTCTCTTACTCTTTACACTGGAGGTACCAGCATGAGCATCTCTCAGGGCCATGATTAAATAGTGAGCTTAGAAGGATGTGTTAAATCGTGTATTTCATATTCATTCACATTTTCCCTATTAAGTGTAAATGGAAAACTTTGGGGTTTGCCTTGAAGTCTCTGGTTGTGTCCTGAAGTCCTTGTCCCTGGTACCCTGTGTACAGGGAACCTACTGGACTAAGACTCTGTCCTTGCTCCATGGATATGGTTTCCTTTCAAAGGAAAGTGCAGGAGCAAAGAACATGACCGTGTTGGTCATGTTGGAGAGGGCACCTGACCCAAGACGTAGGTCTGTCCACCTTGTTAGAATATTTTCCACAGATACACTTATTTTCCGTTTCTATATCACCACCGTTTCCTCAGGTGAGTTTTCCAGCCAGTGGCCTCAAAAGGCACTGAAAAAAGGGCAGTGCTAGAAAACTGTCTCTAGTAGTTGTGGTTGAGGAAACTTTCCTTCGTGAAAGTGATTAGTTGTCATCTCACATGGTGAAGTGGTAACTCTACTGCGTCTTTGAGCTGCAAAATATCTCCACTACCAAACATGGGTAATATCAAGTGCAAAAAACACACTCTGGTAGTATAATACTGAGGATGTTCAGCTGAATTGCAAGAAGTCATTAAATTACTTCAGTTGAAATATTATTTGTCATCAAAATTGTACAGCTCATGTTGCAAATCACTACAGCAATTTACCAAGTTTATACCTAGAAATTCAGGACTACCAAATACTGCAACCTACACAACAGACACTCAGCTGTAGCAACATATCTCTGCTGGTCCAATGTCAAATGTCCTCTTGTCAGCCTATGGCACAGGTTCTTCTGGAAATCAAGATAATTAGCTCATCAGAATTATTCCTGCACGTACAGCCAAGAATCTTAGCTCATCTAAGTCAGAGAGAAAAATGAAGTACACTTCCTTACTTACTGAGGACTTTGTCTTCAAGATTCTGTGTATGGCTTAAGGCTGTCGCATAAGAAATTTTTAAGCAACCAATTTACTGATATTGCCATAAGAGTTTCTTTCTTTTTCTTCTGTTTTCTGTTTTTATTTGATTTAACTGATTTGGTGTAAAGTACACAATTGTCTCCGTTATTATTCTTCTGTCAGATTTATTTGAAGGGGAAACATAAAAAAATTTTCCTTGATTAGATCATAGCTACTTAGAATCACAGAATCATAGGTGCTGTCATTTCTACTTGTGTTGATTCTGTCCTTTTCATTTTCATGAGGGAGGATGCGTATTTGACCCAAAGTAACAGTGGTGTCCCAGAGAATTGAAGTGCTTTTTTCAGTTTTCTAAGGAATACTTAGTCCAGAAACTTCATAGATTGCTATGATTAAGAAAAGATAGCCCAGAACTCTGGCATGAAATTCTCCTCTTCATTGCCACAGACATAGAAAAGTTTGACAAATCTTTCTCTGCATGTTGCAAATGAAACAATTAGAGACTCATTTCAACCATCAAGCCCTTAAATTTTGCTGAGTTCCAAGAAACGAGGGTGGCATATGCCTGGCATGCTTGGTATCTTTGGGGAGCTACCCCAAAGGCTTGCTTCTGCAACTATATTTGCTATTAAAATTAGAGAAAAGCTCAATGTCAAATTTCACTTCTAGAAGATCTCTGGCCGTAGAAAATTTCTCTCCCTCCCAAACCAGGTCTGGTCTGGGAAATTTTAATGATAAAGAAAAGTTGATGACAAAACTGTCTTTCTGTCTTTCTGAATTTCCCAATTCAGATCTGACCTGCTGTCTGCAGAATCTCTTGTTTGTAGCTGGCCACTCTAAAGAAGCAGCAGTTACTGCTCTGGTAGATAAAACCACTTAGTTGAGGGTACTGGGGTTTTTCTATTTTAGCCTATATTGGTACTTATACTGCCCTCCAGTGATAAAGATGGTTGATCCAATCTGTTCTAGTCTTTTGTAGCAGCTTATTGCTAGTCTTTGCTCAATTTGTACTGAAAACTGCAGTTGTCATTACAGAAATGTAGCCAGTTCTTGTCCAATAATAAAGTTAATAATATAGTTCCAGTTATTTTTATTTGTAATTTTTTTATAAACTAAAAATAAATTAAGATTATTGTGAGATATAAAAGGTAATATGGATTTGAATACGAAAAAAACCATAAACACATAATTTTGGACCTACTAAAATAAACTGTCACCAATTAATGAGGTTTTAAATTAATTCCTTTTTTAATGCAGATTGACATTTTAGTTTTAGTTCTGCCAAAAAAATATGTCCATTTTCATTGTTATTCCTGCATATAGCTCCCACATAGTCTCAACATTGTATCTGTATGGATTTTGATGGTGTGTTGATTGATGGACGTTAGATTTGTTCTGAGTTGTTGGGTCTCTGCCATGCAGCTCAGAAGTAAGCGTGCAGTGTGGAAGACTGGCGGTATCTTCATGGCAGCATAGGGAAAAATGACGCAGTGGTTGATAGAAGTTGAAGTTTCTGTGAGCTCATGGCATCATGCAGCAAAACCATGTATATGGTCCTGCAACTCAAAAGTTTGGCATAGTTTCTTACAGCAAATGAAATGTTTCAGAAACGTTACTGGTGGGGCTGCTATCCGAACTCATCATCTGTGATGAGCTGACCTGTATCCTGATTGTGGGCGCATGTAGAAACATTAGAGATTGGAAAGAAAATTAGCAAATTTTACTTTGCCCATCTTATTCATGATCATGTTTAGATTTCTAACTGTAATTTACATTTTGCTTGGGAATGCTGCAGTTGTGCTGGTGGCTATTTTTTCCATCTCTCCTTTAAAGGAATACAAGTAGTTAGTGCTCTTTCCTAAGATGCATCGCAGAGATACGACTGCAGCTCATGCAGACATATTTGAGTTTAAGAGTATGGGATACAAACAGAACATTTCCGAGAAGCTGAGAAACTACCTGAGTGACTGACTTGTGCAGAAATCCCTGTTGCTCAGATTATCAGCAGTAACTACACTATTGCTGTTAAAACCAAATTAAACTGTGGCTCCCACACACATTGCAGCAGTTTGGTTTTGTACAGCGATTGGCAGGACAGGACAGGTCAGTGTTCCTGTGGTCTGAATCTGAAGGAGGTGGCATGATCTTCCCTTGCTGAATTCAATGAGAAGCAGCCACTGAACTTGTTAGGTGTAAGATCAGTCCAGGCTAAGCAGCTTTTCAACTACAACAACGCAATGAGCAGACACTCAATGTGGGGTCTGCAAGATGCGACTATATGGAATGAGATGGTTTCTTGCTTTTTATTAGTCTGGGGTGGTAATTTTACCAATCTTTTTTAGTTTAGACTTCCCTGCAATAGTATTGAACAAGAGCTTGAACAGGACTCCGTGACACCCAGGCAGAAAAATTGCTGTATGGATCATACTCACTGAAAGAGTTAATATCGGAAAAGGTTTGCAGAGTATCGTCAAGGCTTACTGGATGTAGGTCTGGTTTTCAGCAGCCAGTTCAGGAAACGATTTTATGTTAACAGATGATGTGCCTGAAGGTAGCACTGAGGAAGAGGCCCAGGGATGGAAAAATACAAGACCTAATACCACACTAGCAGTTTTTACATCCTTTAGACAATTGGAGCTGCCCTCCTAATCACCTCAATCTGGGCCAGGTTAATTGGTGCCTTCCCAGCCGTGAGTCAGTGTCACACATTTTCTGCATCTTTGCTAATTAAGAGAATTTTCACCTTTCATAGTTGCTTTAGTATTCAGAGCAGTTTGCTATCAGCTAATTATAATCATTGAGTGATAGCTTTAGAATTTCGTGTTTGTGATGACATTTTATCACATTAAATTGGAATCCCATAACTGTTCTCGAGCTATGATAGACAAGGAGGCCATCTCTTTTCTGGATGTTATCCACCCTGTAAGTTTGTGCTGATATTAGGCATCTACTACATTTTCATTCAGAACAATTGCAATCTCTTCTACTCTTCAACTGAAGCGACTGGAAGCCCAGCTGATTCCTGACAGAGGAAGACAAAAGTGCTGGGTTCGAGATCCAGGGCACAAGCCCTTTACTATTATCCTATGGATGCTCTTGTTTTGTGTGATTTGGGAGAGCTGGATACCAGAGTACGGGGGGATTCGAAGGAATGAGCCAAGGCAACATGTTCTTCACATCATTGTTCCTCCATTTCCAAATCCATGGTATTTTAAGAGCTTAACCACTGATGCGGTGTGGGAAAATCTTCCATCCTCTTAAGTCAAAGGAGCAAGTAGAGGATTTCAGCCTCACAAAGCAGTCATTGCTTCTTGCAATCAGCACTGCATCACAGCTCACAGCAGATTTTCCCCTGCGCTCTGTGAAAGCTCCTGCAGTTGCTCACAGGGGTTTCCCAGCACTGACGCTTCCCTGGAGTAACTCCTAATAGTTCTCAAAACTTGATGCCAAGGTCCTGAAACATCCTCTTTGGTGCACGGCCAATAGGTTTGCCACTTATCACTTTAGCTGCAACTACTTAGCCTTTGATCCAAGTTTGACAAAACCAGAAATAACCAAATCAGGGCATAAAGTAGAATAAGCACCAGTGGCTAATATAAGCATAGTTTACTTAGACTCATCCTACAGTGTGCAAGGGAATATATTTGCTGAATTCAAAATCTGTGCAAACCTATAGCTTTGCAGAGAGTCTTTCTACGCGGAGTAGTTCTGCAGTGATGAGAAGACAAGGCAGCTTTGCAAGCATAGGTGCAACGCTCTGTCAGCATGGCACTGTGTCAAAGCTTGTCACTCCTGCTCAGAAATAAGGCTATCATGAGAGTAACATCACACCAACACAACTATGCCATTTTCAAAACCAAACTAGTACCTTTGCACAGGTCCTCTACAACTCACACTGGTATCTTTAACCCAGCATAGCTTTACAAGCATAAATATTCCCACTTTTGCTCATATCTTTCAAGCCCAGGCTCACATCTCACTGGTGTCTGTGAGAGAGAAGCATGTGCTTATGAGCTTTGTTCATTTTGTTCACGCAGGATTTGAGGAGTTTATTGAACTGTAAGTAGCTGGATATTTAATTCCTTCTAAGGCAGGAATAAAGACCAGTGGCAAATGGGATTTGCTTTGTTCTTGGTTAAGGAAAAAACCTATAAAGCTAAAAATGAAATTTAGCAATGCAAAGAAGCTGTCATATCATAACCATGCTGCTGTTTCTTCTTGGTTTCTTGTTAGAAGAGTAAATATTTCTGAGTACAGATGATAAAATTAAGGAAATAACTCAGATAAAAGTGCCTTCTTTTCAGTTCATGTGATGGTGGAGCCTGTTTTTCCTGATTTTCAGGCAATCTTGAAAATTTCTATCAAAGGGGTTTTCTTGCCCGGGAAATAATGTCAAAGATAATGATCATGTAACTACCACTGTAAATTTGAAGCTTATGACTTATGCATGATCATATACGTCAGACACATATTTCTTCTACTGTAAATTAGATAATATGGCTCATACCTCTCTGCCACTGTTCTGTTGTACTGTACAAATCACAGTCTCTTCTAAGTAGTTGGCAAAATAGTGTACGTGTGGACCAGCTCAAATTTTGTGTGGCTTGTTTAGTTCTTTCCGTGCCAAAGGGACCATGAAATTTTGGGAACTCAAAGTCATGACAGTGTCAGCTCAAAGTCATGATACTTAAGGAATAAATATTTATGTTTGAAGGTAATGGTGTCAGCAGAGGTCAGCAGAAACACATTTGAACAAATCCCTGAAAAATACTGCTAAGCATCTGCTTTCTTAGCACTACTGAGTAAAATGTGCACCTGTGGCAATACAGAACTGCAATTCTAAAAAGCCTCTCCAGGCTCTATCATTTTCAGAATAGAGAGTTTCAGAGTTACCCAGCATTTTCTTTCAAAGATGCTTGCAAATATCTCTCAACAAATGGCTGGAAGTTTTCAGTCCTAACGATTTTCTCAGAGTACATCTTAAAAGAGAATCTCCAAAGGGGTCCACAGCCCTCAGAATATTAGTAAATCTGCAACTGCATAAGGCAGGGGAAACTCACCCCTTTCCTACATATATAATGTGTAACACCAGCCAACAAAAAGATGAATAGAAATGGAGAGGAGCAGATCTATTTTTAGAGCTTTAACATTTTTTTCTTTCCCTTCCTGGCAATTATCCAGATTTTGGAGGTTGCAGTCATTTCTGTTGGCAGGAGAAATCAATAAAAAATTCAGCTGTTTCTTCAGTGTCCTCCTCTTTCACCTACAAGGCACGTGAAAGAGGCTGCCTCTAGGCAGGAGGAAGCAGCTTCTCTGGCTCACAGAAAGTCCCTTCTTTGCCACTGGTTCAAAACAAGAAGTTTCCCATAGATGTTTTTCAGAACCATGCTCTCAGTCTAGGTATAGGCTTGGTTATTTTTATATTTCCGCTTTCCTGGTGTCTTCTGCAGCCTTCCTATCTGTAGGATCGGGGTTCAAACACTCCAAACCAGTCAAGTTGCCCCTTCCCACCTAGACCCTGCACCCTCTGGATAACATCACACACTTGTTATGGATGGAGATGCATAGGCTGCTTCAGCTCCCTAGCTCAGCAGGTGAGCTGCATACTTCATTTTACTGTCTCAGCCTTCTTTTTCCCTTTTCCCCGAGGCATATCCTATGTGATCAGTTATGAAATATGGCCGGGGGTAAAAAAGGCAACACAAACCGCATCTCTTACAGTACGTGAGATGATTAGTAGTGGATAGGCTCAGCTACAACATTGTCCTTGGCTTTTAGGTCAACCGAGAGCAGGGCTTGACCTCTGAGAGCTCTGAATGAAGCTAAATTCAAGGTTTGATATTTACAGAC
Source organism: Limnodromus scolopaceus (assembly GCA_028565335.1). Lineage (NCBI taxonomy): Eukaryota > Metazoa > Chordata > Aves > Charadriiformes > Scolopacidae > Limnodromus > Limnodromus scolopaceus. The sequence goes on from JAOXNO010000024.1 coordinate 113,894,108, forward strand.
TGTTCAGATCAGAGCTGCATCTGGGAGGTACTCTGCTACATCCACCAGGCAAAATAATTAGTCTTTCATTGAAATCCTTTTCCTGTTATCAGCAATGATTTGGCTATTGCTGTAAATTAGGATTATAACCGTGATCATAAAAATGTAGTTACACTGGCACATATTTCCTATCCATATTCAGCCACAGAGATGAGAGATGACTTTTTAAATGAAAAAGTATCCATTTCTGTCTACAATGCACTGTAACATTAAAACTCTTTCCCAAATCTGTTTGTACACGGATGGAATACAAATAAGGGTGACTGCATCATAATTTTTTCTGACATCCTTATAATGGAAAAGCCTCAGTTTAAAGAGAATATAATTGGTAACAAAGGGCGGCTTGGTAGTATATGATTTTTGTGTACTTCTCTATGTTATTGTTCTCTCATTTTTCAAGCATTTAATTCACCCCCTGGCATTCAAACATAGGTGGCTCTTTTTTTTTCTTTAAGACCTCATTGGGACATATTACAGCAATGGCATCTAAACTGTCATTTTGGCCATCCTGTTATAAATAGCTCATCTCCTTAGCATAAATTTGCACTTGTGTTCTCAATTAGCCAAGTTTCTATTTTTAATTCTTCTGAGGAATCCCCAGAGGAATAGCTCTCTTACCACCGCAGAAGTGTAAGGGATCTCCTGCTCATAAAGTCTAACAAGCAGTCCCTTGACAGCCGGTTCATGGAAATGTGATTCATGTGTTGACTTGCTAAAAATAGATGTGGCTGAACCAAAATAGAAATTCTAATGTAACAGAAACCCCCTTGCAACAGTGCCAAAAGTATATGAAACCTCCATGAAGCACTAATGACCCAAGGTGGCCAACATCTACAAAAGTCAGGAAACGAGGCAGATTTTTTAAGAGATACCTAAAGATTGCACTTGGCTCCCATTGAGGCTCACTGCTTAGGAGCTTTTAAAAATCTAGCAGAAATGTACTTTTATCATTCTAAAGTCTTTGAAAAGCCTTGCTGTACAGCACCTTTGAGATTGCCTCATTAGTGGAGCTCCCCAGACTGAGAGCTTCAAGAGGGCGGTTTTTCAGAGCTTGTACTTTCACCGCTTTTGTACCCTATAAGAGATACCTCATCAAGGACTTAGAAATCCTTAGATGTGCTTGAATATCCTGGCCATCCTAGTGTTAATGGGCGAACCCAAAAACTGTGAAATCACCTAGAAATAAAACTGAAATAGACCAAATAAGTTTCACTGTTTTTGAAGAGTGCATTGCAGCAGGAACTGGGAAGCGCAGCCAGTTGCAAATGCATTAATCTTTTAAAAATTCATTCATTATTAATAATGTAAGGTATAGTTTTCACTATTTATGCAGGTAAAGTCAACTTAAAGAGGCTTTATTTTTAAAATCTTGCTACAATTCCTTTGATGTCTCAGCCCTCTACCGTCACTTAGCAGGAAAGAAAGACTCAACCCTAGATCCAGAGACTCGCTGGAATCAATCACATTACGTAGAGCTCTACCCAAGCTGACCCACTTGCATGTTCAGCTACTCAAAAACAGTAAGTCTGTACTCTGGAAGATAAATCCAAGCAAAAATTTAATCCTAATTACAGCTCAGTTTAAGTCCTCAAAATGAAAATTCTTTGGGAAATGGACAGGACAGGTGTCTGGAAACTGTACGTAAGTGGAGTGGGGGCAAGGAGCATATATAGTAGAGAAGGAATTAAATTCTCTTTACAAAACTCCATCTTATGTGAGCTAAAGCAGCGAACCTATACAAAAAAGGGCTTTTTAATATTCAGGAAGCACATTGACTTCCTCCCCTCTGTTCTGCAGGTGCCCCACACTGTCCTGACATGTCTCAGGTCACCAAGAATCATTTCAGAGATCTCACTGATGACTTAAGAGCACTCAGCATGCAGCCGTAATCTTTGGATTACACCTTAAAATTACAGAATTGCTTATCTGAGAAACAAACATCCACACTGTCATTTAGGTCATTCCCAAGTGGAGACAATCTGGACCCAGGGATTTGATTTCACTCACCACACAGTTTCAGATTAGGTGCAAAACTCCACCCTCATGTGATTTGTGCCTCTGACTTCTGTTTTGTAGTTTGGGAGCAACTGGATCTGAATCCTTTATATGAGAAGCTGAAAACCATGTAAATGAGAACAGAACAAAGAATGTGAGGTCACTGAACACCTTTTCACTGAATAAGCCAAGAAACAGAGTAAATTTTTCACTGTGTCCTGAAACTCAATAAAGTTTAAGCAGAGCAAAGCAAAGCAAAACAAAACAGACCCTATTTTTTAATTAGATAAAGCACACCGAAGAGAAAAGCTACTTCTACAGCAACAGCCATTATCAAGAATATATTTTTACAGGCATCTCTGGTATAATCTGCATCATAAACTAAAACCTTTGAAAAATGAGAGCACTGTGCAGACCACAGGGATCTAAGAAACTTGGCAACACAATGAATACATCCATGGGTTGTGATGAATTTCACAGGAAAAGTTAGAACGTGATGTACTGCTCTTGCATTATTATGTCCAGATACCATTAATTCCTCTAAGATCAACAGGAATAAAAGAATTCAAAAATTTCTAGGTTGTGTGAAGAGCCAGATCTGAGCCTTTGGATAAGAGCACATCATGAATTTCTTTCTTTTTATGTGATCTTAGTAGCTGTGACAAATGATGGACTGACAGTCCTAGAAGCATAATGCCTTGATGTACCCAGAGCGGAGATAAAGTGTGAAATGCCAGATAATGCAGTGAAGAGTGTATTGAGAAGGTGAAGGAAGATGCAGCAGATAGCAACAGAGTAGGAGGGTAGATAGCAATGGAATAAGGGGGCATTGCTAGACTCTTAATCTGAAGGAGCAGCTTCTGTGAAGGAGTTGCGTGGAGTTGTGTTAAGTAAGTACACTGAATTATTTTGTCCTGTGAGAGATTATGCTTCTTCAAAAGATATTCATGTGCTTCTCAACATGCACATCTCTCTGCTTTTGTGCATTGCTCAGAGCAATTTGGGCATGCACCCTTTGCATGAACCCTTTTGCATGTCTGTAAGTAAAGTATGAACACCCTGCCTAATTGTGAAACAAGGTTCTCCTGGACAAAGGAGAAACAAAGCTTTGCTTTGGTAGCTGTTGTAAACTTTTTTGTCTGCCTAGAAGGATACTATCATTTATCTGCTGGTGGTGCAGCAATGTCTCTTGCCCTGACAGGAGCGTCCAAAATTCTTGCGTATGTATTTGCGCACAGTCAAGGCCACTTCTTCATGTAAATAGGCACTGGGAGATAGGTTTTTTATTTGTTATAGGTATGCCTTACCTCACGTGCACTCAGCAGCATAACCTAAGAAATTTTCTCTGTGTAAAGTTTGAACAAAGATCAAAGACTAAATACAGCGGTTAAAGGTGGGACTCCTTGGTTGAGCTGTTGTCAAGTCCTCAAGGCAGTAATGGAGTTTATGCTCCCATCAAGGCTTTTAAACACCAGCAGAGCTGGTAAGATTTCCCAAATCATATGCATTAACCTGCCTCCCCAGCACCAGCTCAGCCCATTTGCTGATGATTTTCTGTACCTTGTAAGAGTTATTGTACAGAAGTCTATTTCTCCACCATGTACTGGTCTGGCTCTGAAGCCAAATGGCACATTTCATGGGGTGTTAAGGTTGTGTATCACTAAGTTCCCCTTAATTAAGGGATCACAGGAGCAGTGGATCCCAGGGGACTTGAGTTGATACTGTGAGATGGGTAGTCCAGCTCCAAGCCAGTCAGGATGCTGAAACTGTAATGCCCAAGAGGAGGGCAATGTGCCACAACATGAAATTATAGTTTAATGTCCCAAGAACAAGAACTGAAAGAATCTAAGTTCAGCAAACTGAAACAAAATATTGTGAGGCTGAATATTAAAATGCTCCATCCCATTTCAAACATACCAAATGAAACGTTTATAAATCCACCTCTTTCAGGATTTAAGAATACAATTAATAATAATAATTAGTAAATTGTAAACAACAACATTATAGTAAAATCCAACTTTGCATCCTAATTTACATGAAAAGCAAGTGTTGATAAAACAACATTTTCCAAGGACTGGAAACTGGTTTGTGCTGAGCCATTAGTTGTGCAGTAGAGTTCGCAGGGCTCTGCTGTCTAGGCTCTCTTGAAATCAAAAAAACACCCCAAATATCGCACTAAGGCAGCTACAACCCTGGGGAGGGCAGTTGGATAAAGACACACAGAGGGAGCTAGAAGAAGACATTGCTGGTAACAGTTGCCCATGAAATCTCCCACACTACCTGTGTGATTTCGCTTCAGTACTGGTAAAATTTAAGTTAACAGATTTACAGTGGATTTACTGTGGCAAAAAAAAAAAAAAATGAGCACAGATTCAGCCCTCACATCTCCCTCTTACTTTCATAATTGACTTAGCTTTTCTCTTGTGACAAGTGGAATTAGACTATGCCCAACAACAAAAAAAAAAGTTACCATTCTTCTCTGCTTGAAAGCCTGGGCAAGGAGCACCATGTGTCTTCCCATCTGTGCAGAAGTTTTGCTGATTGCTCTGGATCAAAATTTAAGGGAAGAGAGACACAAGGGATTTTCTTTCAGAACATAGTGTTATACAGCACAAGCAAGAAAAGTTTCAGTGAAATTTTGCATCCCTATTCTTGTTTTCGACTGCAGGGATTAATAATGGATGAGCAGCCTCATGTTTTATTGCCAAGTGTAAATAAATGATTCATTTATTTTATATATGTGTATATATATATATTTAAATAGCTGTTTGTAATCAAATGATAGATTCTACTAGCTTATGACCCAGAGTTTAGTTCATGCTCCGTGCGGATGAAAATTTACAGTATGAATCAGCAAATAGTTCTGCTTTCTCAGCAGATACATTGCGAAGCACGGTATCTCATGCATCATTCAAACAGAATGCAATGCACACCGTAAAGGAGGAACTCCTCGTTTTCTGTTGCTGTGCTCCAGCATTTCCCGATATTAGTTACCACTGAGCATTAAACTGTCCAGTGTTTTAGTAAAGTTGTTTAGAGTATAGTCTCGTAAGGGTAGTCTGTCTAGTGCTTGCTGAACAGCCCTTTGTGAGGCTCTGGGCATGCTTTCATGCCATGACCATCAGAGCATGACCATTAGAGCATATGAACATCAAATGGTTTGAGTCCTGCAAAAGCTTAAGAAGGGATTAGTTACTTGATAGCTTTCTAAACCTGACTCCTTTTGGATACAGGCTCCCACTTTTGCTCATTCTGTTATGATTTGTATTTCACTTGCTTGCACTAAGGACTGCTCCACAGCCTCCTGAAACTTTTGGAAGTGCTCCGTTTGGCTTCAGCGGGCTTTTACATCAGCTACAGAAATGGCCTGTTTCCAAAACCTTTGGTATTACTTGACTGAAATATAAGTGACGACAGCCTGTTATACAGAGGTAGATAGACTGAACAGCAATACAAATGCTGTTCATTGTTCCTAGCAAGGACAAATGCTAGCATAATCTCCAGAGTAATATCATTTCCATCAATGTTATATTTTAAGTCCAAATCTTTCCCAATATCCATTCTCTTACTAATGATATTTTGAAGACAAAGAGGAGATAATGCCACGCTTTCTGATCTATTTTATTTTGACCTTTCCTTGATCCTTTTGACTATCAGGACATAAATTAGGAAGGGAGACTGTGTTGCATTTATTACATGAAATTACCTTCTGAACTCAAAACTCCTCAATTTCATGTTTGAAATTGAACACCAGCACAATGAATCCCAAACTTCAACCTCATTAACATCAAAGGTTCCACTATGTAAGACCTCTCTGGCTTTTTTTTTAAGTATATAGTACTTCTAGTTATGAAACATACAGCATTTTGACACATATGGAAGAGCTTGAAATGCATCCATATGATTAGCCAAACCACCTGCACACCACAGTGTTGATTCTTTTGCTGATGATTAGTTAGCAAAAAAAATAGAGCCGGATTTTGATTTAATTCTTGATGGAATCTCTCTCCTATCCAGCTTTATTTTCTTAGCTAAGACAAATTCATCCTCCAGTAAATCATGTGATTAGGAATCTATGTGCAATTTCAAGGTGGCAGTTTCATGAAAGGAAAGGTTAAAATCAGACTTCTCAGTATGTTTGGGCTAAACAATCTCCCTGGCTTCTGCAGTTAAACTTTGACCTTGATCAGAGTTGACAAATAAATGTTGACTGCTTTTAAAACTTCCAACCCAAGAATATAAATGTGAACCAAGATTCCAAGATGAGATCCTGGAATTCTTCTGACCAAAATAAGCACATTTGTAGAGTCCACATTTTGCCAGGAGACAGAAGTAGGCATTTCCTGGGCACAATCCATTGTATCATAACAAAGGCGAAAAAACCTAGGACAAATTAGTTATGCCCTGAAATATCTTACTTCTCTCTGTTGATGAGGAAGGAAGCTTCAGGCATAGATGTTCATGTTGCAGAGGGGAGGTGAATAAGTCCTCTGTGACTCTGAAGGAATTTCTTTGGAGTACATCTTCTCTCTGGATGGCAGCCAAGAGACAGAACAAGGAGTATAGCCAAATAACTAGCAACACTTATTCCCAGGGAGTACCAGGAAAACTACAACGATCAGGATGAGGCACATGTGAGACCTCCTGAAGCCTAGCAAAGAAGAATACTTTTATGAGCACCAGTGGGCTTTGGAACAAGCCTGCTGAGAGAGAAATCTGAGAACTTGTTGACAGATGCACCTCAGAAGAGGTATGGATACATACAGAGGAATCAGCAATGAAGGGTCCAACAGGAAGAGCTGCATTATTTCTATATTCATTGCTGATCCTGACCTTGGGGTGACAAAAATTAATTATTTTCAGTAGGGCTTCCACTAAAATACAGAATTGAAGCTGTATATTTATTTGTAGGTTGGGAGGGGAAGGGCAAAATCACAGAAAATTATCTAGACAGTGTCTAAAAGTTGGTAATTTAAAAGTGACTATCTTAGACAGTGCAATACACTTACTCAGTGTAGTAATAAATTACATGCAGTTTGCCAAGTAATTTACCCAATCCTCTTTTCATCATTTCAGCTTCAAAATGCTTTAAATAAACTGTGACATTATGTAAATGACTGTGTATTTATTTAACTGTTTCTTTTAGACACTAATCATGCAAGCAAGAAAATACTGGGTATTAAATGGACTATGCAAAATAAGATACAAAACCCCAGACTTTAGACTCTATTCTATTAATTAGATATGAATGATAAACTGTTCACAATTTTAATGAGGAGCATAAGTTAATGTAGATATTGTATATTCATTTTTTCACATGAGGTTCCATTTCGTCTCTCGGACGCTTCTTTCCAGGGAAGCAGCTGCTTTGTTAACACACAATAAACACACTTTGGGCTTCTTTCAACTACCCTCGCATGTCGGTGCATGGTTGGGTTAAGTAGTGATCACATCATTTAATGCAGTTCTATAAAAATGACCAGGTTACAGGCTTGCACTTTTTAGTCAAAGTCCCTTCATGTCATGCGAACGGAAGGCCCACGGTGTTTGGTTGGAGATTCCTGGTGCATAGGCATGCCCACACCTCATAGACAGCACAACACACCAGCACAACGTTAGCAGCACTCTGGCGCAAAGACTGTATGTAAAACTGCAAGCTTTACTGTGTAATCGATTTTAATGGTTTAATGTTAATCAATACTTGGATTTTTCTTTTTAAAAAGACGGTGTTATAATCATTAAATTTGATTATGTGCTCCCCTGCACACAGTTGTTTTGCTGAGTTCAGAACATTAAAATTCCATGTATGGGTTTAGATCCAAGCCTGCTGCATTTCCACTCCTGCCAGTCACAGGCACAGAAAATGATTAATAATTCATCAAATATTAATATCATCCCTCCTAGTCATAAAAGGCTGCAATATACATCTATGATTTTTAAATAAAAGTTGATGACTATAGGTTTTTTTGTAATAGGTAACATAGTTGGGGGGAGTGGGGAGAGATAATCTGATGAATGCTGTTATTTATTTTAACTTTTATATTAGGTTCGTAGAAAAAAAATATTCTCTCTGTAACCTACCAAGATTTATCAGCCTGTGAAATTTTGTAATAAAGAAGAGACTGATTTTCTAATTAAAGATTTGCCAAATAAAGCAAGTAAGTGTGCATGTATTTTCTCTCTTTGGGGGACAGTCATGTGAAATAAAATGGTCGAGCTGCAAAGTCCCGTGTCAACGCATTTCCTTGCTGTGTGTAGATCCATTCTAACATCCAGGGACTGAAAGTGGTCGTCGATGCATGTGTATACAACAGACAACAGGGCCGTCTCTCTCGATGCTTAACCAGGCATTAATTTCAAGCTTTGCCTACCCATTTTCAGATGCGTGTGCTCAAGGTTCCGAAAGCAGCAGAGCTGTGCCAGGGGATTATATCATTGTTACACTGATGTAAGACAGATGATGCTTATCCCTCTCCACTCACTACCTGGAGAGACTACAGAGACAAGGTTTCTAACTTAAGTGCTTGCATTTTTTTCGTCATGAGATGAGATGAATCCAAGCTCTGAATTTCCATGACTGAGAAGAAATTCCTTACGAAGCCCTACTCAAAACACATACATGCCACATAAGTTAAAATCATATGGGAGGGACTTGTTAACTTCAGCAAGATGCAGTGAATGCCCACTGTTTAGTAGGTCATAGAATCATAGAATGGTTTGGGTTGGAAGGGTCCTTGAAAGATCATCTAATTCCAACCTGCCTGCCGTGGGCAGGGACACCTCCTACTAGACCGGGCTGCTCAAACCCCCCCCCAGCCCGACCTTGAACACTTCCAGGGATGGGGCACCCAGAGTTCCAGTGTCTCGCCACCCTCAGAATAAAGAATTTCTTCCCAATATGTGATCTAAATCCTTCCTCTTTCAGTTTAAAACCATTTAAACCCCTTGTCCCATCGCTACACCTGCTTCTCAGCAGTAACCCAGAGCGGGCAATCTCATGCCGTGGTGGGCAGCTCTGGAGACTGCCTTAATTCATCTAGCCCAGGTCTGGTGCTAAAGTGATCCAAAGTGTTCCCTTGCCTGCAGGAGAATTGCAGAGGGTGTTCAGACCCCCGGCAGGAATCTGATGTATTTTCTCATCTTTTTTTGTCCCCTCCATACAGTTTCCAAATTGCAGGGGGGGTTGGAACAAGATGATCTTTTAAGGTCCCTTCCAACCCAAACCATTCTGTCATTCTATGGAAAAAAAAAACCCACCAAAAATAAAGAATACCAAAACCAGAGGTGCAGTAAACTATCTCTAATAAAATCTTTTCTGATCTCTTATAATTTAAAGACAAATTGAATGTCTGGAAGACAAGATTCAAAACCAGCACACCGTTAGCAGCACTCTGCTGCTAACAAAGCCCTTTTTTGTTCTTATTTATTAGAACTTCTCTTGCTATTCTCGTTATCCTTGCAATCACTCAGTCCCTTATTGAAGGTCACTATGGTCCATATAATACTGCTGAGAGCACGAATTCCACTGACTATAAATCATCTAAACCAAAATCCTATTCCAGAGTGTAAAATTTGTTTCTACTTGATTTCATTGATGATCTAGTTAGCCTTGTGCTGTAGATTTCTCTTTTGCTACCCCTAAATCATTCATTACTACCTGTGCTCTTATCATGTCTCCTCTTATAAGCAGATCCAATGCTCTGGCATTAACAACCCATATCTGAAATTCAGCCGCTTTTGGTGGGATCATGTTAATTAAAAAAGAAACAAAAAGAAAAAAACTGTTTCTTTCTTCACTTTCACAGGCATAGAAAATTCTCATGCCACGCCTGTGACTCCTGCCATTGAAATGTAGTTTTCAGAAAAGACCTATATAGTTTAAATGTCTTTGATACACTTGCATTTTTGTCCTTTCAGAGGAAGACTAATCACACTGTCTGATTTTTGTTTCACTTTCCTTTCCTCTATGCTCTGTTGTTTTTTTTCATCTTTGAAACATGCAGGATCACCCTCATGCGAAAGGCAGCTCTTTGCAGACACAAATAGTCCATTAACCCCACTTTGGAAAGCCTACTGTCTCTCATCTCCCTGCCAGCGTGACTGAGCAGTGGTCACAACAGATTTTCTGGGCCACAGTTTATAACAGCAGCAATGTTGAAAAATCAGTTCTCTGACATCGTCTCCAAATTGATACCTACAAGATAATTACAGCAGCCCTAAAATGCGAGATAATGTTAAAGAATTGGCATTATTTAAACCATTTTTATGTCACTTAAGCTTCAGTGCTTCCTATTTTGCCTGTTTCATTTTCTTGCCCTTGCTTTCACCTCAAACAGATCACTGCTATGCAAAAAGGCCATCAATCTCCTTTGATTATTTTTTTTTTGTCTGGAGAGTGAGAATAAAGGTGAGAATTTCTGCTGCGATCTCAGTAGCAACTGTAACCAGAGGAATTCTGCCTGTGGGGAACAGAAGGATTCCTCAAAGGGTGGGATGAAGTCTTGTTGTAGGCAGCTGTGCTATTTAACTTGGAGGGGGGAGTATCCAAACAGGGTCAGATTTTAATCATTTATAGTTTTTTAAGTCAGTCACTTTGCATCATGGTAAGTGAGGAAGGATTTTGTGGTGGTTACAATCCTGCTTCATCTTTAGTTATCTGGGATGGAGATAAGGCCAAGGGGCTGACAACAGGAACGCAGCCACTGCTCAGACTGCCCTGCCAGCTGAGAAACTTTTTGAAATGCATGTTCTTCCAAAATGGGATGCTCTCCTCGTTCTGCATTCTGCATTTATTAGTGTCAGTATTAGTAAATGCAGAGAAAAATTGATAGAAAGCATTTGGTTTTAGTGTACCAGATCCCACTCTCTTTGGTAATAAGGGTTGCAAACAAAGAACTGCTTCAATGAGATTGCTCAACACAGCTTTCCTCTGATGACTAAACTCTCTGGGATCTCCAAATGATCCTAAAATTCACATTTTCCTTCTATGCATTATATATAAATACAAATTTCTACTCAAGATATGCACTCTCCTCCTGGTGCATACAGTAGAACAGACCTGAGGTAGTAAGAAATAGCTTTCTACTCTCTTAAAAATTCAGATTCTTCTCTAGCGGGTCTTTAAATCTTTGTTCCAGGAATTGATCATCCTGTTTTGACGTCAATGGCCAATACGGAGGTTATTGAGTGCAGCAATTTAACAGCCAGCTCCTCTGTTTCCCTTCGTGTTTTACAATTAGCCAAAGTTTTAGCAAAATATCAGACGGGAAGAAAGGCTCTTGTCATTTTAGATTCATCAGCTGCAGAAGCTACCAAGGAAGGTCAAAACCAAAAGCAAACATATGTCTTCATATTTACATTTAAAACAGGCAACCCAAACAGCAGAGAGCTCTTTGCATTTGTTAAGCACAAACAAAGCATCCTCTGTAGTGGAGCTTGAAGGTGACTGATAAATCAGCCAATAATATTTTATGTTAAGTGTTTACAAAAAGAAGTATTTAGGACAGAAAACATGACTTGTCCCCTGGGAATATGCTTACCCATGATTCTACCTTGAAAAAGGCTCCACATGAAGAACAACAAGAAATCTGATTTAGCGCCTTCATTTCTTTGTTTCTATTGGTTTTGTGCCAAACTTTCCTTTTATTTTCTTTTCCCTTTGAAGGCAAACCTTCTTTCTAGATTGTTGGATTTTTTATTTGTTAACACATTTTCCTTGTGGCCCAATATGCAGAGCTGCACAGATGATAAACCAGAGCAATCTGGTTATTATTTGCCTATTGTTTTTCATATAAACCACCCCCAAGCTAAATTTCACAAGTTTTCTGTTCACCTGAAAAATTTGCACATACCTTTTATAACCTGGGATCAGGCTTGCTGACATTCTGCACTATCCAAACTCCGATTGAAAATTATTTCCCTTTTTTTCTCTCTGTAGTTGCGGAACTCATTGCCTGAAGCGTTTGCATCATGAGTTACATGCCTGTGCGCTCTGGGCTGTATAAGATGGACTCAGGCTTCTGGCTGCAATGAAGGATAGAACCATGACAGATCTCAACTACCATTTCAGGAAAAATATTTCAAACTGTCTTCTTCCCCTAACTGTTTGTTCTTAAAATAGCTTAAAACCTTGACATTTCATCAGAAAGGTTTAAGATTACAAAGAACATACTTTTCATGGAGCAGAGGCGCTGATGTTTGATAAGGTCTGGCTCTGAGGACCTTCCCTTTCTGTAGTGAACACCATCTGAAAAACTGTGGATAAAGTCGTAAATAATATGATGCAAAAGCTGTGTTGTACTACGTTCCTGACGAACTCACTCTGTCCAATATCAAACACTTCTCATGGAGACAGTCTTTATTCTAATAACAGTCCTTCAATACCCATTGAATTTTTTGTTTCATCTGTCCAATATCATCATATTGATGCCAGGGCCAGGCCTAGAATTTGGTTGTCTATAGAATCATAGAATGGTTTGGGTTGGAAGGGACCTTAGAGATCATCTAGTTCCAACCCCCCTGCCATGGGCAGGGA
>JAOXNO010000024.1:113906775-113919473 GCA_028565335.1 Limnodromus scolopaceus
ACACTTCTCTTGATGCAGCCCAGGATGTGGTTGGCTTTCTGGGCTGCCAGTGCACATTGCCGGCTCATGTTAAGCTTCTCATCCACCACACCCTGAAGTCTATACTAATAACCTGTTAGAGCAGTCTTTGATGTGGTTTTGGCCCACATTTTGCAGTGTAGTGTCCAGTTTTATCCCTCTGCCCCTGCTAACAAGGAGTACAAGTCAAACTGGGGAGGTTCTAGTTGAGGGTCACTAAGATGGTCAGGGGGCTGAAGATATATACGACATACACAGAAAGGCTGTTGAAGTGGAGATTACTTAGACTACTTTTTAGTAGTAGTACTTTCGTAGTACTTTTTAGCTATGGGGCAGATCTCGTAGCACACTTTCACAGTCTAATTGGGGTTAAAGAATAAAGATGAAGGCAGAGTTTTCTCAGAGGTGCACAATGAAAGGACAAGTGACAATGGCCACAAAATTCTTCCAGGGAAGTTTTGGTGAGATACAAGGAAAACAAGTTTCACCATACGAGTAGTCAAATGTTGAAATGGATTCCTCAGAGAGGTCATGGAATTGTCATCCTTGGAGATGCTCAAACTCATCTGGGCATTGAACTGCTCTCTGAAACCCAAGTGAAGATATCCCTATTTGAAAAGAGGTTTGGATTACCTGATCTGCAGAAGTCATCTTCCTCGTCCAAGCTAAATTATTCTATAGCCTTATGATTTTATATTTTAATAACTTATTTTAATACTATAGATCTGTCCAGATTGTGGTCATTGACTTCTGCACCAGAGAATGAACCCTGACACTATTTAATTCAAGTACAGATGGAGCTTTTCTGCTCTAAAAATTGAACAGTGTGCCAGAAGTCTGTCGTTTTCCTTCCTTGTCTTCTCTGATTATTCACAATGCCATACATACGACATTATATATATATATATAAAGTGTATATCAGCATCAACAAGACTTTGTGGGAAACAGAAAGACATTTTTACATTACTAGGCAAGGTTATTTTCACTTTTATTTCCCACTGAAAAATTTTAATAGCTATTAAAACACTGGTGGGTTATCAACATTTTTCTAGCTACCAACGCAAAGCACAGCACTATAAGGGCTGCTGTGGGGAAACTGAACTCTATCTCAGCCAGATCCAATACACAAATCTTTTCTATACTCCCTTCTGATACTGCTTTTCAGGACTAGACTGTATTGAGATCTCTTGCAGATGATTCATTGTCATACAGGCCATGTGGTAAGGAAAACAGAGCCCCAAAGATCATACCAGAGAAGCAATCTCCTTCATGGCACAATCAACTGAGGAGAAATCTAACAAAGCATCGGTGCAGGTTAATGAACAAGCCATATGCAGCTATTTCTTTGTTTTCAACTAAATCAGCTTTGGAGATGGCCATGGTAAGCTTCCTCTCCAATGTTCCTCTCTGCTTTTATTGAGACTGGTGTTAATTCTCATTGGCTTTTCTAGGAAGATGGGAAGAGAGCTGGATCTACCATGACTATGGCATCTTTGATGTTTGAAGGATCAGTAAGACCTTACATATATACGTGAAAAGACTCACATCCAAATTACCACTTAAGTCTTTTTCTTCACAATTAAGACTTGGATCACTGAAGTAGTTAATATATACAATAACCTTTGTACTGTGCCTTTACCCCATAGGAACAATGACTGTGATTCATAAGGTTCATTACGAGCTACATTTGGCACATTGTCAACAGCACTACCTTTTAAAGAGTCAGGATTAAGGGTAATGGAATGGAAAATTTTCTTTTATCCCATTGCTGGGTCAGTCTGGATGTATCCCATGTATTAGCTTGCAACAAAAAGGCAGAGTGTGTGTTTTCAAATCACATGCCCTTTGGGAATTTCTAAACAGAATACTACCAACATAAAGGAAAAGGAAACAAAGTAAAGTGTGGTAAGCAACTTGAAAGAATTAGTTCTTTTATTTTCTTTCCTATTTCCAGACAGAAAGCTTAGATCCTTCGTGAGAATGGGAATTACTGAAAAGAAATATTTACAGCAACCTGACATTCTAGACAAACTGCCCATTTGCAATTGCTGCATCAGTAAAACTGGAGCTGAAGACTAATATGACCACGCCAGTTGTTGGATAGTCATGCCGACAAGTTAATTTCAAGAACTTGTCATTTGCACAAAAGCAGTGGGGATGAACAATGATGATTTATTAAACTCACTGGCAGAACACAATTGAAAAAAAAAACGAACATATTTAGCAGTCTCCATCCATCAACACTTCTGTTTGAGGAACCAGGTATTACACATCATGAAAAATGGGAGCCAAGTGCTTGCTCTTGGTTATTTTCCCTTTTGTTTGTTTCATTGCTATGGGCGGAAGCAAGGTTACCCTATGGAAATCATCATGCCTAGTATTTGAAAAACGCTATTCCCTTGTCTTCTTTTAAGCTTTGTGGTAAATTCTCTGCCACCTCGTCTCTCTAAAATAACGTTCATGGCCTCAGGAATGTCTTTATCTAATTCAGGCTGCATACTAGGTTGTATTCCATTCAGCTGGGCTGATCTATATGCATTTGGATTTTCCAGCTAATTACTTTGCTCTATTTGTATCATTAGTTTTATTGTTGCTGTTTTTAAGAGGCTTTTCCTGCCTAACTAATTTACAGATTTTTTTTTCCTGAAATACCAAGTTACAAGAGAAGGCAGCAAACCTCTTGTGTTCCTAATCATAATCCCCAGTTTCTGAAACCTTTAGGCTTTCTCATTACCACTCCTAGCAAAAAGCATTTAAAGGATGTATTTCCCTTCTTGATGTCCTGTAGAAAAAACAGGTTTTCCACATGTATAAATTCCTACACACACAGGGTGTTTGCAAGTTACCCCTGGAATTTTAAATGTGGAATATGAAGCACAGAGGACTCGCTGCCATGAGGAATCTTATTCCCCCAGGAACACTACCCTGTCGACATGCTTTCGGACAGGAGTGGTACGTCCTTACCCAGGCAGTGCACTGCCACCTTCTCAGCTCACATCAGCCACCACCCAACAGAGCCACATTCTCACTTGCTCATATGGCTTGCAGAAAAACATGGTTTTTTTCTTGCCCAAGTGCAAGGAAGAGACTCATCTCCCTTTGTGTAAGCTGTAGCCACTTGCCCTGCAAGAGGCAACCAGCTATCTCCATCTGTCCTTCAGCATCGTACTTGTAGGAGCTCATGAGGTTAAGGTGAGGACCACAGACAGGCCATCTGCCTTTGCCCTCTTTTGTATCAGGACCATTGTGTGTCACCCCTATATGACAGACAGTAATTTGCATATATGGCTAAACTGTATTTTCATAGAATCACAGTATCATAGAGTATCTCAAGCTGGAAGGGACCCATAAGTATCATCAAGTCCAATTCCTGCTCCTTGCAGAACTACTTAAAGCCAAACCATTTTCTTTAAAGACACTTTAGGTTTGAACCTTCAGTTAGGCAAAACTTTAAAAGTTTGAACTAAAGACATCAAGGAATGGGGAATGCACCCTTTCCCTCCAGAATATGTTTTAATTCTTAATCAAGATCAGTGCTTAAAACATATTATCCTGATTTCTCTTATTTATTTATTAATTTATGTTCTGTATTCATATGCTACAAACCGATTCTCCTCTGAAACATCTGCCAGGCTCAGTGGCTGGACGCAGTAATTACAGTGACTTTGCTCTGGGATGGAGGAAGAGTGCTCACATTCAGCTGCTGCTGAAAAAGCTGCTTTGTTGCCACTCTATATTAAAATTAGCAGCCATCTGCCATTGCTTAACCTGCTGGAGTGTCTTGATGTCTCCTCAAGCCACAGCGAGGAGGCAGCTCAGACTTGCTGATGAAAGCTGGCTGTCCCCAGGACATCAGTCTTCTCTATTTACAGTGGATCCAGCTCCGGCCCAAAAAGGTGTTAGAGGCTTACTGTGGCTTTGTGGGCATTGCAGCAGAGATGCAGAAATGGCATTCTGAGAGCAGAAATGGCATGTTCAGAGAAACCTTGCAAGCATCCACTGCGAACTGACTTCATTTGGATTTTACCCCAGATTTCTAGCAATCGTAGGGCAGGCATGCTAAAGGGGCTAATGTTAGTAATTACACACACATTAAATGTGGGTGTTTCAATTCAGCTTTTGATGCCATCTAGATGGCTGCACCTTGAATATCAATCTGTCTGAATGAACACAGTCGTCACTGTGGTTTGCCTCTAAGTTTATTGATTCTTCTTTTGCTTCTGGTGTACATGTGGACCCTAGTAACAGGAGAGGAGGAAAGAAATCTATTTGCGATTAGCAAAAAGGTTTTTCTCTGGACAATAACTTTCCATTCTTAAGCACTTTCATAGGCTTGAGAGTCTATATTTTTTTTCTTCCAGAAACACTGCTTTGCCAAGTACGCCCCTTTTATTAATACAAATCTACTGGAGGTGTCACAGTCTCCTACCTTCTGCTGAACCTGACCTTGGAGGAGCACCAGGCTCATCTGGTATATGGAAGCAGAAAAACACCCGGTCCTTCCTTAGCTTCCCCACTACTTCCTTCTCAGTCAGTTGTCATCCTTTAGCAAGCGAAGAAGCTTTACATGGAGGTACACAGATATAATAAATTGATCTCTCTGAAGATGAATTACACCTTTCTTTTTTTTTTTTCTTCTTTATGGGCGCCTTCAGGACTGAAATCCAAATAAACAGCTCTTCATAAGATATCCACTGTCACTTTTTATTTGTCTAAAGCATTTTTTTCCCATTGGTGTAGCTTTCAGCATTTATCCAAAGCCGAAAGAATGCTACTTGCTGATATAAACAGGCTGGCAATATTTAAGCAAAACATATAAGCTATTCGACAAAACCAAGGTTGACAGCAACATTTCCAAAATGAGACTATAATGTAATAAAAACATTATCCTGCCTTGTGTCTGCACAGAGAATAAGAAAATTAATGAAACATTGCAACAAATGAGGACTGGGAGAATTTTCCAGAGACGGGAAAAATGAAAGTGGAGCTACAGAAGAACAAAGCAAAGCTTTCTGAAAAGGCCATGTTTGACTACAAGGATTTATGGCTTCACTCCTTATCTCAGTGGCCCCTCTGTGAAGGCATTCCCCATGCCAAACCTGGACAATTTGTCAGCTGTCCACTAAACTATTTTTCTTCAAAAGGCTTATCCCCAGTTACATGCCCATTGTATTTCCACAGAATGGTGTGTCCCTGTTTCAAATAGCAGAGCTTAATGCACCCCTGGAAACACCCCTGCTACTGATGTTGGTAGTAATAAACATGGCAGGCTGAGGATATATTCCCAGTGGGGCTTTCACAGTGCTTAATATAAGTCCCTGTATGCCTACCTGTAAGGAAATAAATGTGTTACTTGATGATGTCTCTTTCTATTCAGCCATTCAGGTGAAAATCTTTCTCTTGCTGTTGTTCCTCAGTGAGATACAGCTTTCCTGTAAATAGCACTGCAGGCTGATTTCTTGCTTCTGTTCCTTCAGATCTTGAAGCAAAAGCGCTGGGAGCAACAGGTTCTGGCTGTGGCACCACATGTGGGTGAGGTTTATGATACTTGACATTTATTATGGTATACCTTGCCTTAGTGCCACCACAGCCCTTTCTGTTATTAATCCCAGCAGTATCCCTGGAGTTTGTCTGAACTCAATCCCTTTGTACCGACGGAAGAGGAATGCGTGATAAGAAGCTGCACAGTTACCCAATGGCATAGCCACTGGGCTATTGTCCAACCTAGCAATATAAAGGAGTCAAACTGACACTGAAATTGAGAAAAGCCTTTGGAATAAAGGTGGTTCCCTCACAAGATGGAGGCAACAGAAGCCAACCAAAAAAGGGGAGTGCTGGAGCACAGCCAGAATTTTAGTGTGCTGCAGGTATTTTTGCTTGCTTGTCTTTGAGAGTCATTCTGACCTTGGAAAAGTTAGCATGGTCGTGAAGCTGTCCCAGCCTTCAAGCTGTGCACAAGGAAAGCACAAAACAGATATAAAGCCAGCTTAGTATACTTCTGTTTCTGCTCAGCAGGGTTCAGTCCCAGTATATCTAATATTATGCCTGTAATCACATGTTCAGTACTCTGTGTTTCTCTGTCCATGATATACCACAGGAACGGTATATCAGCAGAAAGGAGGAAGGTGGTGAGTATGCAGGTCCTGCACATGTACCAGTGCCCCAATGGCAGACCGAGAAGAGGGAGAGCTTGGAGTGACCAGTGGATAAGCACCTTCATTTCACTCTTTTAAACCTCAAGCCCAGTTCAGCACACCACGGAAGCTGACATCATCATTTTCTCACTCTGTTTCCAAAATGCTACATGTCTCTCTGTCTGCTCAAAGATGACTGTGATGCATTAGAGCATTAATGTTAATCAATTTCTATGCAAAACTCCATATGACTATTATCCAGCGCATATTTTGCACCTTCTGGAAGACTATGCATTGGATGAGAATGGAACAGGAATAGAAAACTTCAAAGTTTCAACTTCAAACCCTATCTCATTTAAGACTGGCAGTTTTATCTCTGCATCATTCCTGATGCCTTCATTCTTTATTCGATTTCCTTTGCATAAAAAGAAAACTTTTATTTTTTCCATTATCCCCAGATCTACCTTACTACAAGTGTGGTACAGAGCAGCAAACTGCTTTCAGCTAGAGTATCATTTTCCTTTTTTTTTCCTCTCTGTTCATCTTTTTTGCCTTCTGATCTTATTCTTCGTGTAGCAGAGATTCATTTTGGTTCCTGAGATAGGCACAAAACAGCATCCTGTGGCTATTGATTCATTAAAAGCCCTAAACACCTTTCCAGGCATTCCACTAAGGGAATTCAAAACCCACAGAATTATTCCAGGGTAAATTCTAAGTATTGCAAGATTCATCACTATTTAAATGAACTAATCCTTTGCTAAAAGACTTGTCCTGGGAAATAATTTTAGCAAAGACTGATTTTATAGTTTAAGATAGTGATCATCGAGAGTGAATTTAGTGAAGACATTCAGAGACACAGAAATTGAGGCTCACATCCATAACAAAAGACATGGGTTTGGGGTAGCTATTTCAAGGTTACACTAATTCTGTGGGCAAGAATCCTTGTTGCATGAAGGTGATCTTTAGATACATGAGGAGAAAGTAAGAATATTTATTGGAAAGATTATGGATGTGAGTCACAATTTCTACTTCTCAGTGTCTTCAGAAGGGCAACTCACTTTGGCTAAACAATTAAGTAATAATTGGGTCAGAGGAAAATAGAGAAACTAACTGCTCAGGCATGTGGTAAAGAGTGTTTGAAATACAGCAGACACTGACTGAAATCCCTTTTCCAAATGGGAGTGAAGAGACACTTGAACCTTCATTGTCCACTTGTTCTGTGTGCATCCTGCACTGCTTGCTATTCTGGATCTCAACAAAAGCTTTCAAAGGTCTTAACAGAAAATGGGAAAAACTTCATGATTACACTTGGTATATAGGTGAGGAGTTTAGGCAAAGAGCAGAATTTTACTAAAGCCTGATATTTGACTCCCGCTGGAGGTACACAGCCTTTAAGTCCACCACAGATTTCCTTCTGTCAGGCAAATAAATACCTGTCATTTGCTTTACATGGTTTTAAAATATTCTTCTAAACTCAAGCATGTACCATTCCAAGTGGAAAAATTATGCACACAGTTTTCCACAAAATATCAAGATAAATAGAAGTACAGCAGTGTCCATCCCAATATTTTAAGAAGAAATTCTGAAAAGTTATTTATCGCTAGCATAGCTGGAATCAAAATTTCCCCCTATCTATCATCACAAAATCAAAGTTAGAAAAGAGTCAAGTTATAAAAAATAATGCTCCAGAGGAATGAGATCGATGAGCAACCCACTTCAAAATTTGTCCAAGTCATGTCCCTTTCTGACTTTGTTGTTGTTTTTCTATTTAACAGTCAAAAGGAAAGAAAAGGAACTGAGGGGGAAAATCTAAACCAAAACTTAAATTGTGGTGACTACCCTGAAATATTCTAAAAGTGGACTGCCTGCTCCAAGGTGAATATGCATCTTTTTTGAACACTGAGTCCCTAAAAGTGCCCTCACCATTCCACCATGCTTTCTATCCACTGAGCCCTTGGGAACATTACAGTAAAAAACTAAAGATGGGTTCACACAAACTTGTTTTCCTGTTACACAACAATTTTAGGAGCCCGTTCCTGGCCTGACCAGATTCCCACGTACCACAGCCCTGCACCCTCAGGGGCGGCAGCTACTGCTACTGAGGGAGAGCTCTCATGTGGAGAGGGCTTTAAAAACTCAGGGTTGGCCCAAAACACTGACTCTGTGAGATCCAGTGTTGCTCCAGCACCATGTCATAGGAATACACGTGGTTCACAGTATTTCAGTCCTAAAAATCAAGCTCACATAAAGGGCGAGTCTCAGTCTAACACAGCAGTGAAACCATCATTTTACATTGAGATTTAAACCCCTGTTTGATTGCTAGTTGCAAACCCTGGTTGTTTTAACATTCACATGTAAATTTTACATGCACCAGAACCTCTTCTTTTTTTTAAATCCTGATTAAATTATTTTATTTTCGGCTTCCACTACAGAAAAAGCTTACCATAAGCAGAAAGCTCCTCACTAATCTCCAAATCTCCATGGACAGCACATCTGTTATGGTGCTCTCTCTGGTCTTATGGTTTTCCTACTGATCTAAAAATAATTTTTTTGCTCATAATTTTTTTTTTACAAAGCCTCTTGTTTCTTTTTCAGAGTAACGGCTATGAAATAAAGGCAAAAAAAATCTGTTCTTTTTATCTGGCTTTCAAGAAAGCTAATAGAAATAACCCCTGATTCTCTCAAAGAACTATTTTTATGCCATTTATAAGCATGACCTTCAAAGAAAGACAAAACACCTTCTTCAGTGCCTTGAAGTACTTGTCGTTGGATCTAAACCTGCATCAGTGAAATCAAAGCGCAGCGCTCTCAGTTTCAGTGGACTCGTGGGATGAGGGGAGGAGCATCCCTCTCCAGGGCCATTAAAGGAACTCCGTTCAAGCATCCTTGAACCCTTTGTCAGGTATCGTGCTTTATGTCACTTCTGTAGGACCAGGCCCTGCCAGGAAGAGCTCCTGTGGCTCCTACAGAAAAGCCACTTTGTGCCTTTGCCTTTGTTTGGTCACGGAGTGCCTCTGCGCAATCGGCCAGCGGCCCAAATTCTGCTGCAGGATGAGTGCCCCGCTGCCGCTGTGCTGCCGGGACAACGCACGTCCTTGCCTCTGCCTCAAGGCTGGTGCTTTACACCAGAACGCTTCATTTGGTGTCTTCCAAATTCTGCATGCTGAAAAAATTGTAAATCACTTCCTTTCAGCCTTTCCATGCTATCTGTGATCCGTACAGTATCCCACCAGACTTCTCCCTCTTCCGAGGTGAGTCCATTTAACCTGTTGCTGTACAGAAGCTGTTCCATGTCCTGTAACGGGGTTTTGCTGCCCTTCACCAGATCTTTCCCTCTCCCACTATTTCCTCTGAGACGGGGAATTGGAGCTGTGCTTGCATGGTGCAGACGTGGCATGCCAGGGGGGCAGGCAGCAGCTTGGCACTATTTTCCAGCTGAGTCCTGTTGCTTACTGTTCCTCCCATCACGTTTTCAACTGTAGCTGAGCTCTCACCATGGGGCTGGAGCAAAATGAGATTGAAACATGGCCATGCCCGGTGGATACCACCCAGCATTCAGCTTTGCACTAGCGTAATCTCCTTCAGTTTCGGACCCTTGGCTGGCCAGATTTACAAAGAGATTACTGCTGAAAGGCTGGAGGATGAGTCTGGGAGGAAGAGCTCCTTGAAGTCTATGCAGCCTCTGCCTGCCCATATCACTTTACCTGCTGCCAGTACTGCCTGGCAAGGTTTTCCATTTTGTGTCTTTTGTCAGATGGAAAGAAAAAGTAAGATGCTGAGTGCTGACTACCTCTCCTTGTTCTCCACAGATGGACTGCCCACGTGTGCAACCCACCAACCCCTCCAAGCCATGGGAACCCAACCTCAGGACTGCTGTTGCTCCAGAGAGGCTCCAGCTCATTTCCCACACTCTCTCCAATCCAGCAGCATGACCACTGATCAGATCAGTGTATGAAGCAATAACATAGCACTCTTTGGTCCACCTCCTGTAGCACAGACCCTCCTCTATCCCTCCTCATACTGTCCATTCAGGTGGAGGCTGAGCCACCCTCTTGAAAACGCTGTGGGGTACTGGGGACATAGTCCTTGAGCCAGGACAGCTCAACTGCAGAGGACAGAGTGGGAAGACCAACTCCAGGTGGAGTTTCTGGGCTCTCCCTTGCAACCATTTCCCCCTGCACAGCACCCAGGAGCAATGGGTGGAGGTGGTATGCAGGCAAGCCAAGCAGCCCAGCCTGCCTGCCCACTGCTCCCTGTCCTCACGCACTTGCTGCTCATCCCATCTAATCAACCCCCTCACTTTTGCCTTTTCCATGTGATGCTACTACTCAGCTGCATAAGAAAACCCATACTGGACAGCAGCTGCCAGCCCACCTAAGCTGACACCCAACCCAAATGTCAATGCCTGTTAAGAGCAGACACTGTCCCCCTCTCCCCAGTTTCCAACTCCCCTCAATTATTTCAAAGAAGAACAGGGCACTGCTACTATTTATAAGGAGAGCATCTCAGTTGCATGTCCCCTCAGGGAAAAGCATATTAAAAACCTGTCCAGGTAACACTCCACTGGGCCAGGATGCCCAACCCATGCTACCTCCTGAAGCTTTGCAGAATCCCTTGGCCAGAGCTGATGTCTGCCTTTTGGGTTCATGGGGGCAGAGGGGAAAAGAAGTGGAGAAAGTGTTTTGTTCTTTATTTAGAGAATCCTTTTAGTCAGGGTGGCAGAGACAAGGACAAGCAACTTCTTAACCTCAGTCTTTGGGTACTTGTCATTACACCAAAAGGAGCCTCACCTTCTCTCCGCAACCACTCAAGTCACAGCAAAGCACTGGAATACAGACCAGTCCAGGTTGTAGCTCACACTGAAATGGCACCAAAAGCAGCCGTGGTGTGAAAGCATACAACTTTGTAATCAAAACCCAGAGACAAAACAACAGGTAACAGCATTGATCCATTCTCTTGCTTTATTTGAAAGCACATTCAGATAACAAAGTGCGGAAAATAAAGTCTGCCCGTGATGCCATCAGTCTGGTTGTGTGTTTAGAGGAATAAAAAAGGGCAGAGAAAAATGAAAATAACCGATCTTTTGTTCCAATACAATGACAGCAAAGTGTCCCCCAGTGTTAAGTGCAGCCAGTATGTTGGATTCTTTACTGCTTCATAACACAGTGTTATATATTAACAACATATTAACTCAGCAACACCACTTGAGAACTTAGACAGTTATTTACAGGTTCACTCCATAA
Organism: Limnodromus scolopaceus; assembly: GCA_028565335.1. Classification (NCBI taxonomy): domain Eukaryota; kingdom Metazoa; phylum Chordata; class Aves; order Charadriiformes; family Scolopacidae; genus Limnodromus; species Limnodromus scolopaceus. Next base: position 113,918,171 of record JAOXNO010000024.1, read on the forward strand.
ATTTTCTCTTACATTGTTGATTGCAGTTCCAGGACATTGCACTGACACACAATGTGTTGGAGACATTTATGGACACTGACAACTGAATTTCGTACTGTGAGTTACAAGACTGTAGTGTTTTATGAACTCTCCCGCAGCTCTGACCTCTGAGGTTCATTAATAACCATACTCAGGTCTTCCATGACACTTTGAGCTCCAGTATACCAAAAAAAAAAAAAAAGTAGTAATAAGTGTTCCAGAAAGTTCTGTATTAATTTCTTACAGCTGTATACAGCTTTGAATGTTGCTTGCAACACCAACATGCTATTACTGACACCAGCTGTGTAGTCCAGTGGGCCACTGGGAAGGTAAAGTGCATTTTAAAAAGAATATAATGAAGCAGAACATGGAAGAAGCCAAAATCACTCAGCAACAGGAACAAGGTGGCATTCAGCCTTCCTCGCCTTTGTGCTACTGGCTAAGTTAAATCTTTTACTGCAGTCAGTACATCCTCTCAGCCAGAGGGACCCTCTCAGCTCAAGGTCTAGTTGTCTAAGTCAGAGCTGGAGAACTAACCCCTAGAAAGTCACGAATAAAACTGGCATTTCTTGGCTCTGGCATGTTCCCATAAAGCTGAAAAAACACTTTCTCCTTTTATTTCTATCATCGTTTCAGAGCATGGCAATTCCCCTGATTTCAGAGGGGTTGCTCCTGATTTATCTCATCTCTAATTGAGAGAAGCCCAGCCCCTGCCGACTTTTCCTTGTCCCTGTGGACCTGGACTCGCTATTGTAGGTGGTGTAAACCAGGTGCAACTCCAGCGAGGCTGGTAAGGCAGCTGTGGTGGAAAACATGCAAGACAGGAAATGCAAGGTCTGCTTTTACATTATAAACTGGAAATAGATGTAGACCATGGATTTGTAAGGAGGTGTGTACCTATTTTCAGCAGGAAGGAATCTGATCCCCTAAACTAAGAAGGAGAAAGCTAGCTAATAAGTGCCTGTGATTTATTGCTCGACATTATTAAGCATAGATCAGTATCAGGACATTAAATGTGAATAGAATTCTACTGCCAACAAACCGAAACAATAAATATAGCATATACATTAAATATTACACCTGAAATAATCTCTTAATAGGATGCACCTTCAGTAACAGGAATGTCTTTTTATATAACGAATACACCTAGGCCTTGAGATGACAATCACATTTCAGTTATTTTGGGTCAGTATCACTAAAAATCTATGGATATCTTTGTAAATTTAACTCTATCAGAAATATAATTCCTAAGAATAAAAATATAGATCACAAACCACTAACAAAT
>JAOXNO010000024.1:113921200-113942585 GCA_028565335.1 Limnodromus scolopaceus
ATTCTATGATTCTATGATTCTAAGTGAAAGAGAGGCATAACCGGGGAAGTGAAGATGATGCTGGGCAATTACAAAAATAGCCCTAGTGCTGACTGCACCACATGCCAAGTAAGGGGAATACAAGTCATCCTGAAAAGCAATGCATGTAAATGAGAGAAAACTCAGTATGGGATACACAATGGCTCAAGAACATATGTAAATATGGTGATGGTAATAAAGACCTCTTCCCTTCATTGCAACGTTCTAAGATCTGCAACAGCTCTCCAGAAAATCTAGTTTCAGGTGGCTAAATGTTCTACCTTGGGGCTGGAGAACTACAAAGATTTGTGAAACTTCAAAAGATGTGGATGTGGAGGAAACCACCCAGTCATCCATCTCTCTTGGAAGAGCAGAGGGGAGAAAAATGGGTGCTGCAGTGAACATTATTAAGCGCTTCTTACCTGGGGCAAAACTCATCTGGGAGCATCCTGAGCCAGGGAATGTAACTAAAAGGGTGTCAAAGGAGCTTTCCTGAGGGATGCAGATTGATGTGTCTGAAAGTCCCCTAATGAGAAGAAGCAGTAGAAACACAATCATAAAATTGATAATGTAGAATCACAGAAGACCTAAATGCCTGGTAAATTAAAAGCCATTCAGATTTATTTTTATGACCAAAACCACCCTGCACACTCAAGGTATGTCGCCCTCCAAAAGCCATTGTCCATACACAGTCATCCAAGAGGAAAGTTCCATTAAAGAATCCAATTCACTAACATCATGCCTATCAAGTTATTAATCATATTCTCTTCATATGAAGATGCATCAATTTTCTCTCCCTTTGGATGCCACAAAGCCAAAAATCTTCCAGCTGAGATCTTGCACTGTACACCATAAATATTTTTAATAAACCGCTTGTTGGGATGGAGCTTTTTTCATTATTGTTACAGGTGTAGAAATAAATTTTGCTACAACTGCTTTCACCTCATGGACGAACACTCTCTGCTATCTTTCAAAAGCTCAAAACCATAACTTTCATTTTTAGTGCTTAACTTTTTTCAACTTTTTCTGCCATAGAAGTTTGCTTAATTCCCCTATTTCATGTGTTTCTTCAAGCATTGTAAGCCTTGATAGTTCTACATTGCCAACAGATTTCCAAGTCTGTAGGAGAAGGTTTATAGGCATTCTTCATCTAGGACTGAAAATGACCAAATTAAAAGTCTCCATATCCACATGCTTCACATAATTTCACTGTCTGAAACCTTGAAATACAGACTAGTGGCTTAATCTCACTGGGACAATTTTACTGTCTAGGTCAGCTCATTATCTAAATTGAGTCTTAACCTGTGTCAATTATTTCCTTCAAGCTACTGACAGTGAACTCAGATAATATTTTGCTTCTTGGCAGCTCAGTCAGAATGTGCACATAGGATATATAACAAAAGATCTTCATTCATAGCTATTATTCTTGATGACACTATTTTCATTGAAAAACATTTGGTTTAATGTTAATACATAAAATGAGGAACTTTGTTAATATAACAAGGAGGCTTAAATATTGAAAATGCAATAAAGAAATCTTCCTTCAGGATCGTATTCCTTATTCATCACACTTAGAAGGTTTTACTTTGTTGGTACTTTGACTAAGCTCAGGTCACAAAACAACAGAAGTTTGACTATTGCAAAACATTTAGTAGATTTCTTGAAAAGAAACTGAGACATTCACTTTCTTTTGATGACCTTAGACCAAGGTTACATGTCTCAGTCTTACATAATCATCAATTATCAGACTCAGTACATGGAGAGGACAAAGCTCTCTCTTGAGCATCAGTGGCAAATTATTACCTTTTGAATTCAATTCAAAACTGACCCTGAAAATTTGAACCCATAATAAGGCCCCTCATTCCTCTACCACTGTGATCCCAAACAGAGCACAAACTCGTTGTATGATCTGCTTTATACAAATAAGGTCCTCCAGTTTTCTTTTATCATTGAATCAGGTGGGATCCATGAGCTCTTAGGTTTAGATTCTGCATTTAAATTGCAGCACTGCACGCTTGAGTGTTTATGTCTTGCCTGATTCAGAAAAACATCTTTCACTTGAACACATGCTCAGCATAAACATGTCTCCAACTCCTGGTCAAATTGGAGTCCTAGTGTTTCTTACAGAGCAAGATACTATTCAGTAGCAGTTAAACTGTGTCTTCAAACAAATATAATTATAGCACTGAATAAAAAATAAATATATTTATATAAATCATACAAAACATGTTTATCATGATTTCAGAAGTTCATATTTTGAGTTTACTAAACCTCTGACGTATTTAGATAACAAATGTATCTAGTATATTCCCTGTAGTGGAATCCAAAAATACATTTTTTAAGAATATAAAATTCAGCCCAACCACAAGTATGTATCAGTTTCTGGGGTGACACAGCAGCAATTCTGAAGAGAGTACATAATTTTAAAAGGTAAAGAGAAGAGCTTCCCCTATTGTAACTGCAGGAAGGATTCAGGGTGAATTGATCTCCCCTGAAATCTGGACAGACTAGGGGGTAACTCCTTCAGTCTTACCAGCAGCTCTGCACTTACAGGGCCACAGCATGTCTGCCTCACAGCAAACCTTAGTGATGATAAACATCTATAGATATCAACCAAAGTTTGCCTAGATGAAGAAAGCATTAAAGATGTAGGAAAATGGAGGGAAGATCGGTAATGGCTTCATAACCACATCTGGAAATACTGTGAAGGATGCCTTTTGCTCTGGATCAATTCTTGAGTGCAACTTGCAACCATAGTTAAGAAATAAACTTCTATAGAGGTCTATGGAGGTGAAAGAACTCAATTTTGTGAAAAAATTGAGCATAAAATATTCTATAGGGGACATGGCAGTTCCTTGTGCCTCTCTCAGTTCTCCTAGTGTTTATTCAAACTTCTTTTGCTAAAACATTATAGAGGAGGAAACGATACTTTCATCTCTCAGCTCAGGAAATTCAACAAAACTAAACTTCTGCTACATTGTCTGGATACCATTTGAGAAAATAGCAACTGATTGTTCTGCAGAATGGGAGTGTTGGGACATGCCAGTAAACATCAGATTACTTTAAACCTTTATGATATTATTGTATAAAACTGGATTAACGTCACTACAGATCAGCTACAGAAGAAGTTCAGTTCGGTATGGCAGGGAATACAGGTTAAACACAGCTGTGAAATAGCAGTATGATAAAAAGCACCATTATATGTTAATCAGGAAAACAACCGAAACTCTTTCATAAATGTTTTTGGTTTTGGTTTTTTTTTCCTTAAAGGAACAATTTAGAAGAAAATTTTAACCCCTGTAACTTTGTTTGTTGTTGTTTTAATGAACAACACAAATCATCATGGAAGAATCTTTGATTTACAATTAACTTATTTTTATAGTATCATATTCTTTCCAAAGAAATGACATACAAACATCAAAATCACTATTTTAAACATTAATAATCTGCTTATACTAGACTGTTAATTTTTGGTCTGTAGTAATGCTTCTACCTTAAGGTAAATCCAAAAAGAAAAAGAAGACAATGGAAACAATTATGGTTCAGGTCCAATGCAACTATTTTGGCTGCCTTACTCTGCAGGTCTTTTCAAGGCACATTGTTTTTCTGAGTGCATCAGGAACTTACAGGCTTTGTTTTAGTAGGACTGTTGTTCTCCTAAATTGTTTCTAATCCTCATCCTTCCAGGATTTAGTGTTTAAAAATTGGAGTCAACTGCACCTGAAAAAGACTCTGTTACCTATGCTGTAACCTTTCTCATGAATTCACTAGTTTTGACTCTAGTTTCATGCTTAGGATTGAGGAAGGATTTGTCATTTTATATTTAATAATGATCTCATAAAGAACAGTGAAAAGTACAATACAAGGTGAAAAAAGTCAGCTACTATTCAAAAAGTCAAATCTGTCTGCTCATTGGCATCGCATCTCATTCTTAGTATTCTTGGTCAGAGAATGGTAAAAATACATGCAAACTATCGGTTTGCTCAGTTTGCTTTGCATGGGGCTGACGATTTAGGTTCTGCTTATCTATTAGTCAATCATTCATGATTCAAAATTGTTTAAATGAAATCACATTTGAATTTCCCCCTCTCATCCACAAATACTGACCATCAGTGGTGTATGTGTGGCACTTCTCATCTTGCCTTGACTAAAACCAAAATGTTTCTGAATATTGAAAGACTGAAGTCAAAGTGGTCTTAAGACAGCTTGTAGCCACATGAGTTGGAGAGATACAAGGAATAATCGGCAGGCTAATGTTTCTCCAATAGGTGTTTTGGAGCCCTGATAAATGAAGCTCCGATTTTTCCTCTAAGGAATCCGTTCTCTCATGCTCCAGTTCGCCAGTGACTGCAGTAGGAATCCAGGGAGATTAGCTTTAACAAATTAAAACTGGCTTTTGTGCATATGTCCCTTTCCGTGAAGGAAAGTATTGTCCACACTATCACTTCTGTTAGTGCTACAAAAAAAAAAAAAAAAAGAAAAAAAAAAGTATTTTAAAGGCTCTGAAGTGAATAAAATTTTTTTTATACTTATGAATCTTCTCTGTTCCTTCTTCCTTTGAGTACTTAAAGCATTTGCCCAGCTCTAATTGCACTATTTTGATCAGAATGGAAAGTACTATATTGTACATAGGACTAGGGAGTAAAATGAAACTGTCATCATGTTTTCATTTATTTACAGGAGGAGGAACTTGAGACAGTATGGTTGTTTGTCATCAGGTTTTCATCTGCTGTATGTGAAATGAGCCTTCATACTTCCAGTTGGGTTTCGTTCATCGCTGTCGAGTCTCTGTGTGCAGAAATGGTATACATCCTGTGGGCAAGAGAAAACACAACAATCATTTTGTTCATACCAAGCTGACAATTAAGTCCCTCATTCTGGGAAGTGATTTTTCCAGATCATTTTCTTCATTGCACAGGCCTAGGAAAGCCAACTTGCATTCAGTGCAAGGGACTAGGTGAAACCTCCTTCCCCCTTTGGAGTGATAACCTGGACATTAAACACAAATTCAGCCTCCAAAGTTTCACTGAAGGCTGCTTCAGATTTGTCTCCCATTTGAATAAAACTGCAGATGGGTTTTTGATAAACTCTAAGTTCAGCACCTCAAACACAAGATATATAAATTCTGTATGTTCTGCAGATGAAATAAATCTGAGAGTAAGATTACAGAACAATCTGCTAAGGAAGGCCGTGGAAACTCAAGATATTGACTCACTTTCTGAACAATATATCAAAAAATGCTGGAATTGGTGAAGGAATAATATGTATTATGAAATGGGCCTTCATGCCCCTAATGCTAAGTCACGTTCTAGGCTTTAGAAGCAAATTACTCTACTGAAAACCTATGGATTCATAGTCACTTATATGTGGCAGGGCATTTGTGGCCTTTATGTTGGTCTACACTGTTGGAGTAACATCCATCATTATCTCATTGTTGTTCAATCACAGAAATAAGAGACTTGTCTGGCATAACACAGAACTAGAAGCATTTTTCCTCCAATTAGTGTTTTCAGGAACCCCACTGGTCGTCAGCACAAATTTTGCCAGAAAGTTGTAAATACAAGACAGGTCTACACTTTGATTTGCTTGTTTTGTGTATGTGTGTGTGTTTGTGTGAGTGGTACCCACAGGGTGATGAAGGAACAATTGTCTCTCCCTGTTAATTCTGAGCCTGAAAGGCATAGCATTAACAGGTTAATTATGTAATGAATTAACACAACTGTCTCCCATTTACTTCACTGGCAAGGGAGGTCATCAACACCTTCTGGAGGTGACCCATATAATTACACGAAATAAAAGGAACAGGAGGACAGGACTAATCCAAAAACCAATGGGACTTTTTCCTACTATATCAATGGAGTTGCAGCTAGATCTGAAAGTAAGAATCATCTCCTTGCTTCTCTTTTTACACCTAGAATCACTTTACAAATTTCCATGGCAAGAAAGACCCTGAATAGGTCATGGCCAAAAAAAAAAGAAATAAGATTTGAAGAGCTGTGTCTCTTGGTAGATCTTATTTTAGTACATTTTGGGAACATAGCATACTTAAAAATATCTGACTTCTGAAAGAAGAAATTACCTTGATTTCTTCAAAGAGCTCTTCTTCTGCAGTGTCTTCAAACCACCTGACCGGCAGCAGGCAAACTTACAATCAATGACCTGGTAAATAATTGGGTTGTACATCGCTGCTGACTTTGCAAGCAAAGTTGGTACCACTGAAAACTGAATGGGAACTGAATCCGGCTGTCCAAAAGCCGACCACACAGACACCACGGCATAAGGGATCCAGGCAATGAGGAACCCTGCACAGATCAACATTGCCACCTTGTGAGAGGAAAAGAAAAAAAGAAAGAGGTTATTGTAGCAGAGTTAAGACACCGACAGCACAGAGCTAGGCAGAATGCAAGGGGAACTTGCCAGGGAATGGAAAAGAAAAATGATAACTCCAGATAAACATGCAATATGAACAAAAGCTGTCACTCATTTCTCCTCTCTCTATCTAGAGCCTGTTTTATTTTCACCTGACACAGAGCAATTAATGAGTCTGTTACCACAGACCTTTAAAAATGCTATAAGGTCTGGCTAAACATGAGGAAACTAATTGAAGTATCAGAAAATAATAATTCTTTTACATTAAATTTAAATCATTTAAGGAGGAGAGTCCTTTCAAAACACAGAGACTCTCTTTTTTAGGACAATATATAACATAGAGCTGTGAAAATTTGGGAAAATCTTAGCAAGGTATTTGAAATGAATGCAGGTTAAACTGGAAACATTTTCTACAGGGTTTCTCTTTTATTTCTTTTTCTTGCTTTTTTGAGGAGCCTCTCACTTCTATAGCCTCTTCCAACCAAATATTCCTCAGATTGTCAAAAAGAAACCCATTCTCTTCTCCATTCCAGACTGAAACAAGCAAGCACTGGGAAAAGAAAACAAAAAAAAAATTATTAAGCACAAGTCTTCCAGGTTCTGGGTTCTTTGACTTCAGATTCCAAAGTTCATAAATATCAAAGTCTTTGAAGAAGTTTCCAGGACTGAATTAGGTCCTGATGGCATGTGGAAGTGGAGACTCTGTAGAAAAGAGTGTTTCTGTAGGTGAGTTTGTTTAGGAAGGTGTGCTCCTGTCTATATCTGCTGTAGCTCCTTCTTCTGAATCACTCAGTACCAGTCACTGAGGCAAAAGCAAGGGAAATTAGGAAAAGAAGAGAAAAGATCTAATGCAGGGCTTCTTCCTCCCTTGTAGGATGTGCTGATGTCCCACTGAGAAGGTATCAAAACCCAGTGGGACCAATAACCTGACACGAGGATGGTCACTGGCAACAAGAGGAAGGAGAAAAGTTTTGATAAACTAGATCTATCTTCTGCCTGCACTCAGGAGGGGTTCTGTCTTCCACTGGAAAAAAATGCCAACTATTTGAAGTCCTTTCAAAAAAACATGGAAAAAAGTGAGCATAAAGTCGTTCAATAAGGCATGAACTGTCAAGTCCCTGGGTATACCTGTTCCAGCAGATAAATCAATGACTGTATTTACCCGAGTAAGCTGGAATTGAAGCTATTGGGAATTTAACTAGAATGAGAACACTAGTATGATGTCTAGTTTGCTTTCTCCTAACCCTTACCATGGATTTGTACTCCACTAGAATCTGTAGGTGTTTTAAATAGCAAATTTCTACAAAGCATTTAGGTTGCATCCCTGGTAAATTAGAAAATTACTTCTTTATAAATGGTGAAATGTAGCCATAGGAATCTTTAGTATAAATATTAAAGAAAAACTGCTTGGTGCCAAAATTTGTGATTTATATACTTTACCTGAACCAGCCAAACTGCACTCGGTCACAGCCTGATGTAGCTTCAAATGACATCATGCAATAGCACATACTGAAGAACATATGCCATTATACTGCTGCCATTGACAGATTATTATTGATAGTAGTATATGTGCACTCATTTGGAATAAGGCAATCATCAAGATTACAACAATGACAAAAAAATCATCAGAAAACACAAGGGCTTGGGATATTACATATTTTTTTGTGGAGCCATTGGTTCCCCCTTTTGATGGTAATATTTTCAGGAAAACTTAATTCTTTTACTTTTTGGGTGTTGGGTTTTTTTGTTGTCTGTCTCTGAAGAAACAGTGCATGTGAGCCAAGGATCTCAAACACAGCCTGTTTGTTATAAATTTGGCTATGAAGTTAAATGGGTTATATTGGAGCCTCATTTTCCGTATCTATGTCTATCCCAACAATATGTTCTCCACCGTAGATCTGAGACAGAAGGGGCAACTTCTGTTTTTACTCAAATCACATTAAAGTTTTACGTGATCCCTCCAACATGGCAAAAATAAATATGCAACCTAATCAAAAGTTTTCATTGTTCTTCAAAGAAAAGGTCCCGAATAACCGCAAAACAGCACTGCTCTGAAACAACCCTTTTTGAAGGCAACTACAGTTTTACCAGCCGTATTGGCAACGCTGACCACACAGGTGGCTAGCTGAGATTCTCCCATATGTTTAGACATAATGTCATTTATTTCTGTGTATTATACAACTTCCAGCTCAACTTCCCAAAATCATAATAAAATTCCATCAGCCAAGCAAAGGATGCTACTTCTCTGTCTCTTGGAATGGCTTACAGAGGCTGGTGTACTTTTTACAGCTAAGGAATCTGAGTTTGTTCAGTACAAGTTTTAATTTTGGGAGATTTCCTGCCACAATAACCAGTATCAGCAAGGATCATGACTGTCACCATTGCCAAGTAGAAAACAGATTCAATCATAAAGGGAAAATAGGGTACGGTCTGAGATGGAAAATTCATTTTCTCACTTGAGTGCGTTTTTATCAGCAGCTCATGGCTGAACCTAAATGATAAATGATTTGCATAAAAACAATTGCAATGTCACAGGAGTGACTTTGGTTTATATCTTCATTAACAGAGGAATGTAAGCTGTCTGAAAGTTTTATGTCCCTGCTACAATTATTTGCTTTTTATCTGGTTTTCTGTTCTAATTCCTGGGCACCTCAAACTCCTTAAAATCATTCTTCACAGCTGCTTCTGAAAGCAAAGGGAGTTTTTTGATGGGGAGCAGGACCACAGGGAGATGATGTGACTTGTGTAAGGTCACTGAAACACAACCTCAGGGACTTAAGTGCCCCAATCACAAAATTATTTTTCAACTCCTGTCTTTTTGTATTTTGACAGCAACAGAGGAGAAAGCTAAAAGAACCACCTTCAGAGCATTGTAATGTCTCTCAACATAGGAGAGCATATGGTTGAAGTTCTCTAAGCCTGCTTTTACAACCAGACAAAGCAAACTGGGTTAAATCTTTCTGCCTACCTTGGTCAGCTTCATTTCAAGTATGTGGCTGTTCTGAATCCTGGTGTCGTAGTGAGCAACCTCTTTCGTGGATGATTTGACTTTTAAAATGATTTTGACATACGAAAACACAATCACTGCAGTTGGGAACAGGAGGCAGAAGAACAGAATACTCAGAATAAAAGCCTGTCCAGCCACCGAAGCCTGTGCCAGCCACCAGTCCAGAGTGCAGGAGGTCCCAAATGGCTCAGGGGCATAGCTTCCCACCCCAGCAAAAGGCACCGTAGCCCAGAATGTAGCATAGGCCCAGATTATTGCCAGACAGATAAATGCATGATGTCTCTTAAGCCAGGTACCTGGAAGATAATTTAAGAGTTACAGCCTCAGGTCCACAAGTATTTGGCACAATTGAACATGTCATTCTACACATGCACTAGGAGTTTTCTTGGCTGTTTGACAACAGCACTGTAGGGTCTATCATTCAGAGGGCTGGAGCACCTCTCCCGTGAACACAGGCTGAGAGAGTTGGGGTTGTTCAGCATGGAGAAGAGAAGGCTCCAAGGAGACCTAATAGCAGCCTTTCAGTACCTAAAAGGGGCCTACAGGAAAGCTGAGGAGGGACTCTTTGTCAGGGAGTGTAGTGATAGGATGCAGGGTAATGGTTTTACACTGAAAGAGGAGAGATTTAGATTATATATTAGAAAGACATTCTTCACTGTGAGGGTGGTGAGGCACTGGAACAGGTTGCCTAGCAAAGTTGTGGATGCCCTATCCCTGGAGGTGTTCAAGGCCAGGCTGGATGGGGCTTTGAGCAGCCTGGGCTAGTGGGACATGTCCCTGCCCAGGGCAGGGGGTTGGAACTAGATGACCTTTAACGTTCCTTCCATCTCTAACCATTCTATGGTTCTATGACTGTTTAATTCAACGTTTTGTTATTCAGTATGAAGGTTCACTGCCTGCAACTGTATAATGTAACTTAGATTATTTCCTATTCCTCTTGTCATATATTAACTGGTTAAAGTTTGATCTTAGGACACTTGTCAACATAAATTATTAACTCAAGTTACTGAAAGACAAGGCTTTACAGAGGAAATAACATATCCAAGATTTATTTTCACCTTGTCATTCTTTTCCAGCACAGTAAATCACCATGTGCGTACTGTCAGAAGTATTTTTAATAGGTGTTTTCATGTATCTTTGCTCATTTTTTTTATTTAATGTTGATGGCATGCCTGGAGTTGTGGAGTGGAATATTGTCTCTCCACTCATCTTTTGTACAACTCTAATTCATCTAGAAAAAGTTTCAGTTTAAAAGCTTTCCATCATCACATATGTTCAATATCTTGGATTCATATAGGACTAACAAATTTAAACCTATGATTTAAACAGAAATTCAGACTATGGTATTATAACCGTTCCTTCCACCTTGACTCTGTTTTCATTCCCCATCCACTGACATTGAGGATCTTTCTTCAGGGTTTGAGAATGACTTGAAAAAAAAACCAAAGCAAAGAAATAACTGTAATTTGGATGTGACCAGTGCCCCTTCCCCAGCTGTTTTTATGTTTCCAGGTCACTGGAAGGAAAATGGGCACTGACTGGCAAATGGTATACTCGAGCACAATGTCTGAGAGACAGAAAGGTGGTTTGTTGTGTTCAGGCATGGGAAAAAAAAGCAACAATAGCTTGAGTACTAAAAGAGCAACATTATTTCCATTGCTGTTGTCAAACCATAGCAACCTATTACCAAAAAAAGAACCCTAAAATCCAAAATGAAAAAAAAAACCAGTTGCTGCTACTGGAGGAAAATGAAGGTGTAAGTATATACTAGGTGCCTCAGGTTCCTAATGACTGATTTAGGCCTTATACAGAAAATGGCTAAATTAACCACCTAGAGTGAACATGCTAAATTTGTTCATTGCTCTCCATCCTTTTGTATGGACAATCATGATCAGATAGCCCTTGAGGAAAAAGGTATTGAAGTGTTCTGTCTCTCTTGAACTAAGATGTCATACTAAATACCAGAGCTCATGGCATGAATGTAGATGGCCATGAAATATTTACTTCAGCTCACCAAGTCTGTGAAAAATTGTCTATGATTTGGATTGCCACTGAATCATTTTGATAAGACTTTTATAGGAAGAACTGAAATGCTACTTAATGTGAATAGTGTATTTAAAACTCTGCTAAGGACACCTTCCCTGCATTCACATTTAAGGAAAAAGTATGGACATACCAGCATCTACGATAACAGACCTTAACGCAGTACCACAGCTTTTAATTGAGAGCATGCTCAGCTATTGGACAGACCAGCACACTTACACTTTCTAGCTGCAAACATTTCTTGTAACTTAACATTACATGATTAATATTATATGTCATTACAATGAAATCTGTTGTATGTCCCTCAAGTCACAAGGGTAAGGTGTTTCTTATATATAAAGTCACCTTGAGTATTCCCTGTGTTTTGCTGTGGAGTTAGTTGCTTCCAATGAAAGAAAAAAACATCCTTCCTAAACTTTGACAACATCTTTTAACTGGAAAGAATGAGGCATATAATATATCATATTCAAGAGATGTAAGATATTGATAGATATGGTGATAACAGCTTTCATTGCCAAATTCATGTCATCCTCTCAGGTTCCATCTCCATATTAGAGAGATGATGCCACATTACAACCTACTGCATATCCAAATCTTTTAGCAATAACAATAGGTTGACACATATCTTAAAGGAATTTAGGTGTCTAATAAGGAATAATTTTGTGTGTTGGTCCATAAGACCTTGCAATATGTGCAGCACTTGCATCTATTAATGTTAATAGGCCTTGATAGACACAGAGAGATGTATCTGTGACTGATTTACTAAACCTCATGGCTTAAGCAGACAGCAGAGGGACAACAGCAAAGGCGATATATCCAACAATGCATATTTAGCTGGGATTACTTGGATCATGCACATATGTTTCTTTTATCTGTGTATTCCCCTCTACATTTAACAAAAGCATTCTGAAGAGCTTAAGTATTACTTCAGTCTAGAAAACTATATCACTTAATATAGTTTTCTTTCTTACCGTAAGACAAGTGGCAGATTTTTAGGTACCTATCCAGGCTGACAGCTGTCATGGTAATAAGGCTCCCACAGCCAAAGAAGAAACCTGCCCATCCATACCAGCGGCAGCCCATCCATCCAAACACCCAGCGGTGAGAAAAGAAGGAAATGATACTGAAGGGTTTTCCTACAACTGCGAAAGGAGAAAAGAATGTCAGTTGACTGATAAAATCCATCACTGATGAAAACCACCCGTTTTCAGAAAAGCGAACTTTGCGCAAAGTTAATACCAGTAAAAATACTCTGCAAGCTGGAGAGAGGGTTTCAGGCACAATAGATGTGATGGCTTGTGTGCCCTCCACCCACAGGACTGAGCCTGAGGCAGCTGTAGCTAGATCTCATCACATCTATGCTATGGTAGGATAAGGCAAGCCTGCAGAATGGCTGGAAACAGGTGCTTTACTGCCGACCACATGAAACAGAAGTAAATCCATATTCTGGTACTGAGCGTGTACAAGCTTATCCCATTATGAAAACTTCAGCGTATGTGTGAAGTCCACACACAAACACATTCAAACAATGCAGGTGATGGGTGAGTCTGGGTTGAAACAGGCACAGGCCTAGTTAGGATACATCCCTATAGTCAATCGAGGGTCTTCAAACACAGGATAAAGAAATTTGCCTTCAAAGAGGACTTCTGCAAACCTACTAAGGCCCAACAGTAGGATGCAGACTGTGGTAATGTGTTAGGTTAGAAGGGAAGGTGGTGTTATGGTCGCAGCATGGACTTGAGCTGCAGAAGTGGTTTCAGCTCCTGTCCGGACCACACTCTTCCTTGGTAACTCTCAGCAAGTCACCTAGCCACAGATATTAAAAAGTTTTAAACATCCCCAAACAGAAGGGAAATACCTAACTATTTTGGATCCTCTGTCCTAGCGGCACCTTAGCTCATTTCTCCATTTGTAAAAGTGGGTGCTGCATTATGGAAGAAGTGAAGTTAGGTCATACGCTGTTCCATTCTCACCTTAAAACAGATTAACATTATTCATATTCCTTGAAAGTATCATTAAAATGAGAAAGTTTGGAATTTGTAATTTTCTGCATTGGAAATCTCCACTTCCTGATTTTATTTTATTTTTTGTCTCAAACTGGACAAACAAAAAAATCAATTTTAATGGAATGCAAGACTCAAAACTTTACAATCTAGGAGTATCAGTATGTTTTTTGGATCCTTCATTTCTGCTTACCAGACTGACCTGAAATGCTCCAAGGCCTGAACAGTTCAACTGCAACATTCAAACAACATTAAATATTTAATTCCACCTTCCTGTGACTGTATTCCTGCACAGGAGTAACCAGAGCACCTCGAGGAGTTAAAAACATCTCGGCTGCCCTGGGCTATTTTCCCTGGCTGAACCCCACTCTCTGTAATGCCATGGCAGCTCAGTGAATTCATTTACAAAGAAGAAAAAATGATCTTGCAAATTGTAATTCCCAGAGGGTAACCTATTTATAGAAGTCAAGACAAAAGTCTCAATTTTGTTGAAGTGATCCATAGAAAAATATTTTGGATTGTTCCCAAAAATATTCCATTTCAGATCAAACTGATGCAAAACTAAACATTCTGTTTTCATTCTTAACAGAAAATTAAAACATTTCTACCAAAACAAAATCTTGCAGAAAATAGCCCTTGCTCCATTTTCTATGCCAAAAGCATCATGACTGAAAACTGTTCAAAATGAGACTTATTTCTAAACAAGATATTGTGGGATTCTTTTCCTTTAGCCTAAGCTTGTAAAGGGAAATTCTGCCTGAGCTTGAAGGTTGTGCTCAGGTCAATGTATCATGTGCTTTCCTCCGAGTAGAATAAATATACTTCAATTTTTCAAGCAAAAGTTGACCCCAGCGATGAAGGTTTCAAGAAAAGCACAAAATATGGTAAGGTTTAGGATATATGCTAAGAGTCAACAACTTTACTCGTGTAAATCATTGCCAGCTCTAAAGGCCAACACATTTATTTGCACAAAATCAAATTTCTCTTCAGTGGCACAAGACTTAGAGCATGGTATCAATGCAAAACAAGCATGATGGAGTTTTGAACAAGTGGTTGGTGCCACCCTGTGGAAATCTGCAGGAAGCCATTGCAGAACCTCCTTCTTGAACAAGGTGCCAAGACAAGTGTGAGAAATATGAAGATTTTGGGAAAATGTCACATCTTCACTCCAATTGGTCCAGCAGACGGAACACATCACATATGTCGAGTCAACATTTTTCCATTAACATTAAAAAAAAAAAGGGAAATAGAAGGGAGAAAAAGCACATATGGCTGTGCCAATCACAATTATTTTTAATTACAAAACTTAAACACAAAGATAGATTAAGATCCCTATGGAAGACAAGGCAACTTAGCAGTATGTTGGTGACAGACCTTAACAGAGAAACTAGTAGCCCTCATGCTAAGGGGGCTCAAACAAGCTGTAGTTCATATTGTATGTATGGTATGTAAACAGGAGATACCTGCTTACATTCCAAAAGTATATAGCTACATGGGTATAGCTATATAATCCATATATAGCTGGGGAGGTTCTCCTGAAACACGCTGTCTCATCGGAGTGACTCTCATTGGAGTCAGTTATGAGCCTTATAAAATAGAACGGACTCTTAGGACACAAAGGCGGTGGGAGTATCACAGAAGAAGCAAAAATGATCTTTTTCTTTTTTCTTCACCTCTAAGTGCTGCAAGATGTAAATAGTGTCTCCATTACAGATATGCCAAAGAAATTGTTGGCATTTCTTTGTGTGGTAGCAGAGCAGAGATATTTATGGTAACACCTTTCTTCTACTGAATTTATAAACATTTTCTTCAGAAAACCATGTTTATTAAGCACCAAGAGGCATCAGAATTACTGGAAGTTGAGGGAGTGAGCAGCTCCTTGGCCGTGTGCATTGAGAGCACTACAAGCTTCGGGTCTGGGAGGCTGGGAGCCATCATTTTATGGTGTTCAGTACTATTTTAGGCATTTGGATGAAGGCAAAAGCATTTGGCAGAGACAAGCGGAGGAAAAGGGTGCACTCGAGCTGGGGGCAGGGGTCCCGGTGTATGCAACACATAGGGAAAGATGACTTTGGGAGCATGGGAACATACTGTCGTTAATATTGCACTGGGGACATCTCATGGTCAGCTGAGTCACATCAGGGCTTTATACCCATTGGATTGTCTGCCATCCAAAATGTCCTTTTCTAAAGGACATCCAGTCCTCCCCCTGCATTCACATGTAGCCATAAGCAGCCGAATGAGACTCATGTTAAAAGCCAAAGGAATGATCTCCAAAGGCTTTTGACTTTGCAACTTTGTTCAAACTTTTCCAAAGTTCCCTTCTTTCATGACAGAGCATCCATTCTGCAGGATTGAAATAAAAATCCCTCCAGTTGTCTGATATTGTTCTTACTGTATAGATTGACACAAATGCTTATTTTCCTGCTCCAGAGATAAAAGAGAACAGCCACTAGACAGACAATTACTAGCTTTGAAAGGCTGATGGCTACTGGGATTTTCCAATTCTTTCCCCTCATGCCCTTCCCCAGTCATATCTGGCTGAAGATGTATTTTTGAGGTACCTGGATCCTCCTGTTGCACCCTATGTCAAGAAAATATAATTTTCTTCAACCATAATACCGAGGTATTTTGTGGTTGTTGTGCCAGGAAGCACATGGGAGCCATCTTTGAAGGCCTCCCCAGTGCTGGGGTGAACAGGAATTTTGCCTGATTGATAAATCCAACCTTATTTTTTCTCTCTACTATTCATGTCTTTCCATCGGGCTGCTCAGGAATGTTGTTTTCTATCCTTCTCTCTTATTTATATGCAAATAATGGAGAAAAAGGCATTTTGGGCTCCTTGTGACTTCCAGAGGACTGTCTCTTGCTGCTGCCAGAAAGAATGGTGGGATAGTAAAAATGAGTGAAAATAAGACATGAAATTACCTGAAATGCCCAGATCACACACTGCTAAATTAACAGTCATTATCTCAGCAGGTCTCAACTTCTTTTTTCGCTTTGAGGACATAAAAATAACATACCCATTTCCCAGAGTTGAAAGAATCCCTATAAAAATAAAAAAACCAAACAATCAAATTAGAATTCTTCTCAAAAACAGCATTATTCCACCTTCCTTGTGAAATTCTCTGATGTTTTCAGCCTGAACCTGTGGTCCCAAGGCTAGACATTTTACTCTGATACATGATCATCTCATCCTCATTATGCAGCTCATAGAGACGTCTACTGCAGACATCTCCCTCCCACAATAAATGCTATTTTCCCGTGTGCAGCAGGGCATTTGCCTTCACCATCTGAGCCTGCACAACTATCAGCTAAATGCACATAACAGAAATCACATCAATCCTCATTTCACATCAACCCCTTTTTTTTTTCACAAACCTTTATACAGCTACAAGAAATTGAGCTGTTTGTAATCACAATGACCCCAATCTCTGGCCAACCATAATTTTACTAAATACTATAATCACACTTTGCAAGAGAAATTTCTAAAATAACATAAATTAAGATATTAATATCACATCTTAAATTTTACAATAAAAATTGATTTCTACCATGAGAAAGAAAAATGATTAAATATATCTGATAACTTCCAGGTGGAATTCGGTTCACGAGGAGGGATCCTGTTCATGTTGGCTGACATCTTTTTTTGCCATATCACCACCCGCAGGGACCAACACTGCAAGTGGTTAATCAGCCGTGGAGCTAATCACACTGTACCAAAAATTGCAGGGTTTCCAGTTTCCTTAAAGAACTCATGCTTGAAAGAGTTTGAGCCTGGGGTGATGGTTTTGCAGTGGAAACACAGGACAGCACACAACACCCCTCTCAGGAAGCACAAGTCACCCCCAATGGTGAACACCCCAAAGGGACCATGGCCCATAGAGGCCTCACACTGGGGCAGAGGACACAAGTAGGAAGGAGGAGACGCAGAAGAAAAGAGTGAAGGGCAAAGAGTGGCAGAGACTCCAACCTTCTCTGCTGCCACTGACTCACCAAAGGGACATACAAAGGCAATGAGGGAGAAGGACAGATGTTGGAGTGAAGTTCAGCCTGGGAGAGGGGGAGGAAAGATGTTTTCCTTAAGTATTTTATGTTTGTCATCTTTGTTTCTCATTACCCAAATCAGAAAATAACTGTTTTCAGTTAAGTTAAATTCCCCACAATGAATCTGTTTTGCCCACAACAGTAACTGGTGAATGATCTCCCCGTCTTTACCTCCACCCTGTCATTATCTCCACCACTTTTATTCTTCCTATTTCCTCCCTGTCCCATTGCAGGGGCTGTAAGTGGCTTACGGTGCTCTGAGTGTTCGGCTGCTGGCCAAGGCCAACCCTCCACACTAGTATAAAAAAGTTGTAAATAGCTCAACTTTCCTCTATTGATGAGGCAGGAAAGTCACTCTTCATGGTGCCTTCCTACACGCAGCTCTGGTGGGGCAAACTCAGCTGTATTCCATGTTACAAAAAGACCGCAGCAGCCCCCTCATCCACCCAGCAACGCTGCTCACTTCAAATATTGTACCTTTGAACACCACATAATTTTCATCAGAGTCTGCTGGGAGGCCAGACCTTAGGAATTAAACCTCATAAATTAAACAGGTATTTCTTCTGGCCCATCAATGGAATGATTCCCTTTCAAGGGTGCCATGCCCCTAGAGTTCCAAGAAACCCAACCTGGGGACACTCAGAGAGAAAAATGTTTCCCAGAGGCTAAAACCACACTACTTCTCAAGAAATATGAGTAACTGTGGAAACAAAGTTTACCAAACTCAGGAGAAAAATATTTAGATTTCGAAAGTTTCAGTGATAAATGCAACACTTGTCTAATAGGGAACAATTCATATTTTTATGCTGACAGCATTGTTTTCTATGTTATTTTAAAAAATAAACAGGACAGAAATTGGCTTATCATTGAATCTTAGGTTTTCACAGCAAATTTAACTTATCATTGGGGAATGCAATTCAAAGAACATCCTATTCTTATGGCTCTGAAATTTTAATCTGAATTATTAGTAGATACAGGTATTCATATGAATTATTTTCTTCCTTGCAGCTAAGTGAATGAATCTTAGTGTTGCTGAGTGTTTTTGATATATTTTAATCATTTTCTCTCCTAATGCCATTTTCTCTCTAGTGATACTTAGGATACCTAGTGTGCCAGCATTTAACTTGAAATACCTTTCAAAAGCACCTAACATCTTCCCCAAAACTTTTTCAACTAACTGACAGTCCAGAGAGATGTCTTCAACAGACAAGTCTCTGAAGAAACTGCTCATTATTAATAGCAATGTTTCAGAGACCCCCCAGCCCACTGACCTCCTAATCCTATGGCTGGAAGGCATCCAGCGATAATTAAAGTTGCCTTTTGTCTATACCTGCATCTGACAGCTACTTATCTGAATTCTTTTTTAACTGCTTGGTGATAGAAACTTTATAATCTCCTTAGAAGCACCTAATGCTTCATTTTTCCTACTAGTGGAAAGATTTCCCTGACAGCTAGCCGAAGTCCTTGCTGGTGCAGGCTCCCAGATCTGGTAGGTGCTGGCAGGCTGTGTGCCTGGGCAGAGCCTGGGTTTGGAAACGGTGGGGGAAAGGACTTTTCAGATACAGAATAAAGGCTATTTTCCAGAAGCAAACAGTTCAGGGCACAACTATTCATGGCACTGTAACGCTATTACACGTATACACAAAAAGAGTTAAGGATGCGATAACTAAAAGTGACACCTACAGAGAAAGAGCCAACCTGGAGCGAAAGGTGAAAGTGTATAAAAGTAGTAATCTGCACAAATAAGACTCCTTTTCTCCAATCTGACAGCAGTGCTAAACTATCAGGAAAAAAAAAAAAAAAGAAAGAAAGGTAGTTTAGGACTTTGTTTTCAATTAGCTGCTTGTTAACAGGCTGAGGAAGCTTGCAGCAGCAGTTTGCAAATCAATAGTTACTTGCCACGGGCTTTCAAAGGAGCTGACAGCCAGCAGGTCTCTGCTCAGTAGTTAGTCGCCCTACCAGGCTATACAGTAAATCGATCAAGTCAGTGATGAAAAAGCTAGCGGGGGAAGTGACAAAGTGAAGAGAATTGGATTCTTATAACCATGCGTGCTGTTGGTTTGGTTTTTTTTTTCCCAGACAATTAAAAAAATTACACATGGAAATAAACTAGTTAGGAGAAAAGATCACACATTCATAGAGAATTTATCACAGGTTGGTCAAGACCCCAATTTTCTTTAAAGACAAAACCCCACATTTTTATATTTTCAAACAACAATACTTCAGCTGTACAACCAGCCCAACCCTAGAAGCTCTGCTGAGTTTCCTGATAGGATCCCAGACTTGTTTGCTTACTGTGAGGCTTCTTCCCCTCTTTGAAATAAAGTTTAAACTCACTTGCACCTTATATGCCTCAAGCACAAAAAGATGCCCAATAGCAATCTAGGTCTAGGCAGGACATCCCGAGGAGGGGTCACCATGTCTTGGAAGGGATCTGCAAAGGAATAGGGGACACGGTTCCATGGCAGAAGGTGACAATGGACAGGTTCAGCCTGAACCACAAGCTACGATAAAAAAACATAGATAACCCCTCGCTGGGGATGGGGCCTGAATGCTCTGGCTCTGTTTTCTGTGTCTTACCCAGTTTCCTTGTAGTAAATCTGCAATACGGCAGAGTTACCTCAAGACACAACCATGCCCAAAAGTTATTTAAGCACATAGTCTTCACTTACTATTTTGGATGCTTGGGAGCTAGGTTTAACTATAGAGCTGTTAATTAAAGCAAATTTACAGCCTCAGCAAGCCTTTTTTCTGGAATTTCATATCAGTGAATGGTTCAACAGAGCTGGACCTCCTTCTCCACTAACTCAAGATACACTATCCAGCACCAAAAATTTCTTCATGGCAGTGCTTCATGTCCCAACAGAAACGTGGACACTGAACTGTCGGAAATCACCTTAGTGGAAAAGGAAATTCAGGATTATTTTTGTTTGCAGAAAGTAAAAAAAATAAAAATAACCAATACTCAGATATTTACCTGGGAACAACAAAAATTATTTTCCTTCTAAATTCTCGTATTTTCTCAGGTCCAAGTTATTATCAAAATGTTTCCATCCACTTAGACATGAATGGGTGATAAAATACGGATCTGCACATTGCGAGGAGCTAATGGTGGCATCCCCAAGGCGCTAAGCTACAGAGATTTTGTGAGGTACAACTCACACGTGAAGCATCAGCACAAGCAAAGCCTTTTTTTTTTTCCTTTTTCTTATGTGGTAAGAAAAATGTGTTTAAAAACTACATTACCCCATCTATTCAGAAGCACAGAAGAAAACCAGACACTGCTTCTTCCACCAGTTTTTACTCCCTCTCTTAGTGACTGAGCTCTGATGTATAATTAAGCGTCACTGGTAAAAAGTGATTTCCTTCTTCACACAAATCCCTGTACTTCTCTTCGCCTCTGGCAAATTAACATTCATTACTGTATCACATGCAATGCCTAAAACACTGCTTTACTGCTCTAGAGAACATGAAAACAGTTGTTGCTGTTGAAATGACTGAGGGTACGACTGACCAGCAATGAAGCAATGACTGCTTAAAATCATTGCAACGATTACAAAAGGAATTAAAAATATCTGCAGGATACCAGTGGGATGCAAGTCTAAGACAGATGCAAATACAGCATTTACATGTGTATTTGAAAAGCATACTTGGCTGTAATGAAAGCTGCCAATGCAATGCAAAACAAACACATGAAAAAATAAGTTACACCCAGAGCACAATGTAGGATATGATGTCTAAAGTGGAGTTACACATAGAATCATAGAATGGTTTGGTTTGGAAGGGACCTTTGAGGTCATCGAGTTCCAACCCCCTGCCAGGGGCAGGGACACCTCCCACTAGAGCAGGTTGCTCAAAGCCCCATCCAGCCTGGCCTTGAACACCTCCAGGGCTATGG
>JAOXNO010000024.1:113952427-113974732 GCA_028565335.1 Limnodromus scolopaceus
CTGCCCATGGCAGGGGGGTTGGAACTGGATGATCTTTAAGGTCCCTTCCAACTCTAACCATTCTATGATTCTATGATAATCCCGGGAGACTGGATGGTGGTTCCAAGAGACCCAGCTGAGTGGTGACTGGGGCTTTGCACCCTGCAGAAGGCAGACACCGAGAAACGAAATGGTGGCATCTAATCATTACAACCCTTATGACTGAAAAACAGGCGGGAGAGGACATCAAGCAAACACTCCTTACCTGATTTCAAGGCAGGATAAATTCTGGTTATGCTGTTACAGGTGATTGTCCAGCCTGGTCTTAGCAATGGAAATTTCACAGCCTCTCTATGTAATTTTTTCCTGAGGCTAATTAAAATTTTCAAAGAGATAAACTTAAGACCACTCACTTATACAACTCACATTGTTACATGAGAGAGACTCATTTTCTCCCCAAAATCCTTAATATCTGATACAGGCAGATCCTTTTGGGAGAAATAATATTAGGGATTAATTTCACTATTTTAGGAGTGTAATTAGTTTACATTCAATAATCTGCTGAATTCAGCCTTCATAAAAGACTTGTTGATGCAAAATGGATTATGAGTGGGGTTGTACACAAGGAAGAAGAATTCAAGTGCCCTGAAGAGGCAACACACATATGGAGAAGTGCACTTGTACAGCAAGAAGTGTCACTGCTTTGGCAAAAAAATGAGCATCAACATTGCTTTTTAGGGTCTCCAAAAAAATTGAAAGTCACCACGATATTATACCACAAAATATAAGCGAATTGCAAGAGATGCAGATGCAGGAAGAAGAGAAGAAAACATTATGGAATTTGGAAGATCCTGAATTCAGATTTTATTTTATCTGGAGAAGAGAGGGTGATTAAGAATCATTGATAGAAACTTGATTCGGAAAAAAAAAATAAAACAAAGAGCCATATGAATGTTTGATAAACAACAGTACAGATTTCTTTCTATTTAGGCTTTAGTTCATAAAATCTACCTAACTGCAAAGCATCGTACACACCAGCACCACAAGAACAGGCCATGCAGCACCGCGCGCCTGAGCCAGTGCCCACGGCAGAGGACATTCCCAGTGCCCTTGTTGAGGGGCATGGGAAATCAGCACCCGACATTCATTCACAGCTTGCCCAAGAAGAACACATCATACCACAGGCCCTGATTGGATTAAAAAATTCACCGCCAGCTTCAAGCCCTCATTGCAAAGTTCCTCAACTTCAAGAGACAACATATCAGGGGGAACAGATCTGTGTTCCCACTGTATCCACAAGGAGCCCTCTGGCACACCAGAAATTCCTCATGTCCGTGTTCGAGAGGAGTAACGCTGACTTGCTTGTGCCAAATGTCTGGCTCTACCCCCCTCCTAATCTTGCAGAGGGAATTAGCATGGTCTATAGACTTGACCCAAAACATAGCAAAAGAAAAGTGAGCAGACTTCACAGGATGTGAAGAGGCTGCAAAGGTTTTACTGAATATGAGCATTTCTATGGTACCTAGAGCACAGCAGCAACAAAGCAGGTTTCACACTCATGCTTTCCTGAGGTTGACTTGTGAAAAAAAGTATGTGCCACTCAAATACAGGAGCTACATAACCAGACTGTCTAGAAGAAAAGGAAAAGTAGTCATAGTTAAGGCATGGCTCAGAGATGACACAAACAGGGGTAAGTAACCCAGCAAGTACAACTTTAATCAAGAAAACAGTGTCCTGATAGCAGCACCACAGGAGAACAAGCAACAAGGAAAAACTATGAAAACAAGACCGAGTAAAGAAAAACAGAAAGGCAATGACAACTCACAAGATACAGCTCCTGCAATTTTGTTTTTGGCTCCTGGAACACTTTTAGGTGGAAGTTTCCTATTGCAGAGACAATCTTATTCCTCTGCTTCCCCATCACCATCCATTTGTCTATTAAACAGGTGTCCTGGAGACACACAAAAGCCCGATCCTCTCCCAAAGAGAAACAAGTGGCTTCCTGGTGGACCAGCTTATGAAATCCCATCTGTTCCTTTCTCATGTAAAACAGTAAATCCTGGAGTAAATACATGCACAACTATTTTCCAGCTCATAAACTTAATTAGAGTGGCTCAGTGATTTACATGCAGTCATATAGCGAGTCAGAGGCTGGGAATGTAACTTGGAAATGCTGACTCCCCTTCCCTCGCTCTATCTGCTGGATCTCTCTCCTATTACAGGCTGAGACTGATATTCAAACTGTCTTTTTGCTGCCTGTTCATCTTTGCAAACTCCGGTGCAGCAGGGCACACAGAGAGGGTGCCTGCATCCATCCCATCCTGCTCGGCAAAGAAACGCTCTCCAACCGCATGCAAAACACTAGGATTTGCTGATGCCCGGCTCTCAGGTGAGCACTCCAGTGCTAATTTGCAATTAAATGCAGTTTAGAGTTCTGCTAAATGGTTTTTATTTAGTGTAAATTGCCACCAGGACACCGTGCTTACAATTTACACCTCCAAGCAATTCCCTTCCCTCTATGAATAAACAAAGCTGTGGGGAAGGGACAGGAACACAGTTTCTGCAAATACTTGGATGAGAGTATTTTGGGACATTGATTTTAATCTCTTTCTTAGAAATCCATCAGTAATCAGTATCAAATCAATATCAATCAGATAATCAGTATCAAACCAATCAATCAATACTTTATGCTCCAGATGTTGCCCAAACACACAAATCATCAGTTCTCTTCCAAATTCATTCTGTAATAAAGGTAATGTCCAAAATCTATATAGGTGTCCGAAAAGACTAAAAGAAAACTACGGCCCAAAAAAGACAATATTTATCAAAATGCCATTATGCTGACCAGGCATGTTACATCATGAAATTATCCCTGGTTATATCACACATGCCTAGAGCCCCTGATGCCATCAGAAGGAGTGGAGGAGAGAAAGACATAAAGAACACACCGCAGTCACTAAATATCAAAACTTTCAGAAAATTTTTCTGACTTTCTCAGATGCCTTTCAGAAGGCTACACTCTAAAATCTTTATTCCTGTGACGAAATATTTTATTCCACAGGGAGGACAAGAAAAGCAGAATGGCAATCAAGAGGATTCTCTGTGAAACTATCAGTGAAACTAGTATGAAGATGGACCTAAGTTAAGAATACAGTGGAAATACACAGTGTAAGCACTTAGATGTGCACGTATGCATGCAATTTTGCACCTGCATTTTTTGCATGTACACACCCATACTTTCAGGATCTTGCAAGAACAGGAGGAGAAATAGGACTTACCTTATTCATTAACTCCGTATAGAGCATCCCTCCTAAAGCTCCACAGCTGCTTTTATTTCAATGTCTGGATTGAAGCAATCTGTAAAAGCATAAATCCACAGCGCTCTTGGCATCTCAAGTTTTAGAATTCAAGAGGGAGAGGAGAAAATCACGCTGTTGCTCAGTAAAAGGCAACCTCTCTGTTTCCCCCCCTTCCCAACCCGGGCTCCCAGCCTCTGGATGCTGCGCTGTTCCTCCCTCTCTCCCTCTTCCCAGCGGTGCTGCTGTCGATCATCCACTTTTTACCCCATGAAAATCACTCTCCGGAGCATCCTGCCCCTGCCTCCTTGCCGATCAGCTTCCCAAAGCAGCACTGACCCCTCGGAGGGAGATCCCCAGGAAGGCACCACTGGCAAAGAAAGGGGCGTAAAGCCTGACCTGCCAAATTCTGCCCAACCACATGTCACATGCTGCTGGATCCCTCCTGCCAGCACAGCTGTAATCCTGTTTATCGCCCGTGCCACGAAATGGAGAATGCTTTTAAACTCAGAGGTTTACGTGTTTTTTCTCATCAAGTGATTCTTACTTTCTGGTAAGAAAGGAAAAAAAAAAAAACTGCGGTCCTAAGAGGTGCTTTCACACAGTTAATAAACAGCATCTTTTAGCACTGTATGATTTCACTCACGTTCACCAGCGCCACCAGTCACTTACAAAACTGGGCTGGATAGTAAGAGATGTGTGTAAATCACCATCACTACCTTGAACTCAGTAAATTTTTACATGAACTGGAGACCTGACTTTCAATCCCCACAGCAGTAAAATAAAATTTAAAGTCAACAAAAGGATTTTACAAATCCAAAATACAAGACCCAGTCCCAGATTTTTCCTCACTGGGGCAGATTTCTGAGTCTGTCCAGCTCTGCCCCCCAGAATCGCTTTGCTTTCATCTTTTTGCCTGCTCAAGAAGTGCTTTCCTGGGTAACACAGCAAAATTAATCCAGTCCTGGATATGGAAAGAATATTGCAGGGAACTTTTTAGCTGCTCTGTGACAAGAGACTAATGCTGTCACCTTTCTGCCTGGGGGTAGGAATTAAGAGGATGCAGAAGTCACTGAAAGATTTTAATAAATAACAACTTCACATGACATTTTAATACCAAAGGCCAATACAGACTAAGACACTTTTTTTTTTTTTTTTGCTTCATTTTAAAAAAATCATCACTAATTTCATTGGTGTGTTTCTGTGCTTGCTGGGAGGTGAAAGGATTGTATCCGACAAGTAAAAAAGAAAAAGGGTTGTATCCTAACAGTGGTAAAAGATGATAAGAGGAAGCAAATGATTTCCAGAAATACAGATTCTCCTGAGCCAGGGCAGAGTATTACGGTAAGGCTGGATATCACTCTCTGATGGGCACATAAACCAGAAAAGCAGCATGATTTCTCCTTTCCTAATGAAGGGATTGGGAGTAGCCCAGTTTTGGCTGCAGACTGGCCCCAGTTAGGTCACCTGGACTGAGTCCCTTGGCGCACAGGCAGATCCTTCAGCCCATAAGCACAGCGCATAGAGGGAGGAATCATGAAACGCCAGAGTAACATTCTAACTGACCCAAAATCCAGGCTGCACCATCAAAAACCTTGGCTGGCAAGTGACTTCAGGAGACTTCACTACAGAATTAACAGGAACACGGTGCTTTATGCTCAGTTGATTTGAAGCTGCTTTGCAGAAAATGCCCATCGTTTGTGCCATGTTTTATTTACAGGGTGAAGAATCAGGGCAGAGAAGGATGAAAACAACACGGTTTTCCAAATGGAAAATTCACTCCAGGTAAGATTTTCAGTCTTCCAAACTGTCAGTGTGTGCCAAAAGAGTTCTAGGCATCAGGAAATCTCTTGATATGCGAAGATGCAGAAGCTCCAGCCCATCCAAAACCACTTCTGTGCTGCTACCCTACAAGCCTTGAGAGGAGACCAAGGTAAGTGGCTGGTCTGTAGGTGGGTAAGTCCCCAAATCAGATGGTACACAGTCTCCCTTCTCTCCTCACCTCCACCTTTTTCACATCAACATGGAGAACAATGGTAAACAGCAGCACTTCTTGAGGGGTAAAGAAGGTGGTATAACACAAGAGGGTCAGGAGCAAAGAAGAATGGATGGAAATGAGGAAAAGGGAAAGATGAGCGTAATTTATAGCGTCACTGAGAGCCTTTGGCACTAGGAGACAACAGGAGCATGGTTCTCCTCCAAAGCAGGAACCAAAGAACTGGACTTCCAGGGCTCCCACTGGTATTTCTGACCTATAACATCATTTTTTAAGGAATATTTTGATATTTGCTATGGATTCAAACACCAATAGGTGTAAAGTATAAATTGAAGTCCTCTGCCATGAAACTTATTTTCAGAAAAGAATTTGCTCTCTGAAGTTGCAGAAATCATGGAAAACAACTTATGAAAGGCAGCAGTGGAAGAAAACTGAGTTTATTTCTCAGTTTATTGCAGGTGGTGGTGGTGATATGATATTGTCATTGTTAGTAACAAACCTCAAGTCCTCCTCTCAGCTCTCGTCTTAACTGGTCTTGACTTGCTTTGCTTGCTGTAGCAACAAAGTAGTCAGGTGAGTAAACCCTTAACAGCAAAAGAAGATGGTTATTTTTTTAATCCCAGTTCTTGTTCAGTAGCTTTAAAACTTGTACTGGTTCATAATAAGTAAGTTTTAATCATATCATATCTGGCAAAAGTCCAGCAATGAACCATGTGTGAGTGAAAATCCTAGCATAGTAGAGGATCATAGATCACTGGGAATGAAACTCACTAATAAACAACAGTATAACAATAACCCCAAGCAAACTGCAAAACTGAAGAGTATCAGAAGAAGAAACTATTGCCATCAACAGCAACGTTGGCAACTTGGAGCACTGACGTCTTGCCATGACAGCCCTTGGCCAGCACTCACAGGAAATCATGGGAAACCTCAAGGGTGGGAAAGTAGCTTGGAGAAGGGGGACAGCAAGAGGATAGTGTAGCCAGGATATTGCTATTCATTACATTAGTAATTTCACACCTTTTGTTTTAATTGAGCAATTTGAATTACTAATGCATGGGTGTCATTTTAAATGGACCAGTAGCTGCTTTTGCCTTATTTTAATTTGGTTAGCAATCAATTCCTGTCTGTGTGTACAAGGTCCACAAGGTCCATAACAAGATTTTGGCTGCACCAGGCCAGGCTTAGGATGTGATACCAATGCAGATGCTGTGAACTGTTTGATGAGCTGGTTCAGGCACGTGGGGCTTAGTGAAGATGTGAGACTTAAAAGATTCAAGTTGTGGAACATTTTTCCAGGAACATTGGGGGAAAATATTTGTAAAATGAGGAATCAGATTGTTCCGGTGGCTGAAAAGAATCAAGAAGCTGCTGGTCCTCCCTAGCTTGGAAGAATTCAGATGGTATGTACCTTTCATGTCAAGACCGTCATAAATAGAGAAGTGAAAGCCAACAGTCAACATGTTTGCAAGAATACAAAAATGAATATTTAATTGGGGCTTTTTTTTTAGAAAAAAAATGTACAGGGGCAAAAATCCCTTCAGCCTACCAGTTCATTCATAGATTTTTTTTTCTATTTATAAAGCAGCCTTATAACAAGGTATTTACTTAATACAAAAGCAAAAAAACCAAAAAAAAAACCAAAAAAAAAAACCAAACCAGAAAGCAAATAATAAGACAACGATCAGAATGGCTGCTTACGGGTACACCACAGCCCTGTAACGTGCCTTTTCAACAGACAACTTGAAGCATAATGAGGTCCCCTGTTACCTACATCATTTGCACCAGCTATGTAGTATTCTTGGTGCAACAAGTTGAACGTTAGTCCAAAGTAAACATGGTCACAGGCCAACAGCAGGTTGTCTTAAATGTTCAGCACATTCATTCATATGGTTATAAAAAAAAAAATATCACAGCTTGATGCTTAATGTCACACTGATCAGCTGAGACAAAACTTAAGTAACTCTCTGTTCTGCTTATGCAGTTTCAGCTTGGCTACACATGATGGCTTGAAAGAGGGAAATTTGAGTGCAAGAGCTTCATCCATCAGGATGTGTCCACCCAAATTACTCCCATTGCACTCGCATTCTTTCATTAAGAAGTAGATGTCGGCACTCATTAGAGGGAAAGTCTGTGTGAAACTCCAAGACATACATCATGACATGTGACAGAGCAAATTAATACAATGCCAGTGCAAAGCTTAAGGCTGAGAAGAGCTCAGTGGTGGTGGGTGTCTTCCCCTCTTGGGGCCTCATCTTCTAGCTGCTGAAACATGTTAATGGAGTCATTGACTATCCTAAATCGACTAGCATCACTTAGGTGATATTTTAAATATTAATATTAGGACAGGATTTTTCCGAGTGGAGCCGTTGTGCACATGCCCAGGCCTTCCCTGTTGTCATGTTATGAATTGATCACTTTTAAGTTCTTGAGCAGTTACAAGGCAACTGGAAGCATGAAAATTCCAGTGTGTTTTTTTCATCAAAACACAGCTCTCTCTCCCTCTATATGTTGTAGGTGGCTGCTTGCAGTACCATTCCTTTTGGACAGATAACCCGAGTCAGGTAGGAACATAAAATAGTTCCCTTTTCTTCTTCCACCTCAAGAAAAAAAACCAACCTCATTCTTCTGAGCGTGTAATCCTCAAGAGAAAAAGCATATTTCTATGTCAAAAGAAATTTCACCTCAGTATAAAAAACATAGCTGAGAGCAGTGAAGTGAATTGGTTCCTAAAAAAGCCAGGTTTTCTAGGACTAGAAAACTAGGTCTAAAATTGTTCCTAATTCTAACTTGTCCTATACACATCCCTCCAAAACAACTTGCACCAACTTCCACTGCAATGTAAGCAACATCTCCTTTAACATGCATGCACATAGGAGTATTTTTCTCTTACTAAGGCAAAAAAAAGTCTGTGTGATCAATCAAGCCACTAATTCTCTCCTCTGGGTCTGCAGAACTTGCCAAAGATAACCTTAAATTAGGCCACCTGCTGACAGATCACTCAGGCCGTCTGGGTATGTCTCACTTCAAAAAAGTCCTATCGCAAGCAAGGAAGACATCTTGGGATCTTCTGTTTTGGCCTGTGGTCCCCAGTCTCCAAAGAGGAGGAACACGAAAGGTACAAAGCAAAAGGACAGCCAAATAAAGTGCAACATCCCACCATATACAGGTGAACAGATTTCTAGAATTAATTCCATGAACTATGAAGTTAATTATACATGCGGGCTAAGATTCATCTCACCTAACATTAGCTGATATTATAAAAAATTAAATTTCTATATACCTTTTATCTTTAAGCATGAGAAATGAAAACACCACCTTCATCATAGAATCATTCAAAAAAGGAAGTAGGTTATATAAAGAAAAATGGAAAAATGTAGTTTTGTTAAGAATTTGAAATAAAAATTTCTAATGTTAAGGACTTCTGAAATAATAATTTCAAATTTTGTTATCCTTGAAAATGTACATTAATTCAGAAAATTGAATGAAAAATAAGCAATTGATTTGCTTCTTGGTTTCTTAAGGAAATGAGGAGTACATAATTACACTGCCCAAGTTTTCTCCAATAACTTTGAACTTATTAATTCCCTCCAAACCAGAAATGAATATAATTTTCTAATTATATCTCTTTTAATGCTTTGAATAATCAGTAAAAACATAGATAAAAGAGATGCAGAACCATAACCCCAAGGAAAGAAAGGAGGCAGAACCATGCATGACCTGTGCCCTTGACGGTGGCTAATGAAGACATAAACCTTTGTTTAGTGCCTCATCAGACAACTGAAGCACCAATATTTCTGTGTATAATATATCTCTTTCAATATCTCTTAAGGTTAAGAGGCATGGAAAGAATGTAGCATGATTGTTTCAGAGGGAAAAGAGAAGATGAACATTAATGGACGAAGAGTAATAGGAAAACCAAGCTGCATTGATTCCACTGCTCAAATAAATACAAATAATCAGTTTTATCATGAAGCTGTGAAAAGCTCACCAATTTGACAAGCTGTCTGTATCACCTATATTGGTTGGTAGGCTGGTAGACCCTATTGGGGATGATATCACCTATTTGGATTGGTAGACTGGTAAGTATTAGTAGACCCCATATTTAAGATGAGAAATTCATCCACTTGAGAGTCTAGAAAAAAGGCAACAGAATAAGCAGAAATGCAGGAAAAAAAAAAAAAGCCACAATAAAATATATATTTAAAAAAAAAAAATAAAAGTTGTTTAATCTGAAATAGAAACTATTCAAGAGAGACCTCTGAACAGTGTAAAAATGTTTAGAAGAGTGAATAAATTTGCTTCCCACCTATGTTAGAAAGGGCAAGAAGGGAACAGGGCTAATATTCTAACAAAAGATATTCACAGGAGACACTAGAAAAAAAAACCAACAAGCTTGGACTGATGCCTAGTAGAATGGTTACAGAAGAGACAGGGAAGAGAGATGGACTAGACCACTTCTCAGATTCCCCACTGCTCTTGTTTTGAGTCGATACAAAGTAATTATATCCATTTATCAAACCAGCCTGTATGCTAAGGACAAAAAAAAAAGATGTTTACATATGCAAACAAGGTAACAGAAACTGAAATGCATTAAATAACGAGGTTTAAGGGACTCTGAAACAGTATTTGATTGATCTGTGTCGACCTGCATCGTACTTTTCTCTACTTCATACCGCCAGTTCAAGAAAGAAATCACATACATCTGTTGACAGAGGTTAACCTTGTGGGGTTGTACATTAATAATGTTGGACCCAAAGGCAATTCTTGCTGGGCTTGAAATAAGGAACTGCTTGTTTGAATCTTGACTGCTTTAATAGTTCACACTTCATTTGGACTCTCTACTTTGCAAAAAAAATTGTAATAAAATAGCCCCCTTAAATGTTTCCTTTGATGGAAGGATTTCTTCTGAATTTGAAACCAAAGACCCTCCAGCGTTGACTTTGCCTTTTCATTGCTAGAAACTGTAGCAACTTCTTGCTATATTTCCTTTCCCTAGATACAAAAAATGGAATCCAAACACCTAATTCTGCCTACACCTAATTATTAAACACATTGGTGGCAGGCTGAGGAAGGGGAAAATCACAAGTCACCCTGGATCCATCATTTCCTTACATAGATTCTCATTATCTTCATTGCAAATGAAAAAAGGACAAAGAACACTTTTTTTTTCCCAGTTTTCCAGTATATTAGACAAGCTTCAGCTTTCCAATTTCTCTCCATTTCTCTCCATTTAAAGGAGATGATAAAACTTAATAATGTTTAAAACACGCCGTATTTATTGTATTATTGGAACAGCTCAGGCAATACTGAGGTAACACTATTTAGTTAAAACAATTAACCCTAATCTAAGGTACTGATTTTTAGAATAGTATTATAAGAACTAATATTTGTTTGAGATGGTCAGAGTATTTCTAAGGGTAATAATATAGCTTAATAGCTAATAGAAATAAGGATGCTTTGGCTTATGCAGAGTTATGGATCAGGTTGGCATTTGCAGAAAAGAAACAGAATGTCTTCCATGGAGAGCTCAAACTAAGACAAAAGAGGAAAACCAATTTTTATATTTTACTCCCATTTATTATGGATGTATTGTCTCAGTAGGCTTTTTGTTGATCCATTTTAGAATAGCTCAGCTGATCCAACCCTGATCAGCTCACAATCATATTAAGCACAAAAGGATTCTTCCACTGGTCTCATTTGCTTGTGTGAGTGTGCGTACACACACGCACGCATCTCCCTGCTCTGAAGTCTATGGTTTGACAAACCCCAATATCCCCCTTTAATCTTTCAGGGTGGGGACATCCTCCCCTTTCAGCTCCCCATGCAATTCCCCCTCTCAGCCTCCCTCTCAGCCTCCCTCTCAGCCTTGTTTATCACTTGCCTTTTTTCCCTCTCTTCCCACTCCCTTCCCAGGCACTGTTGCTTCCCTGTGCATGTCACACATTTTAGTCCTTGGACCACAGGCTCCTCGTCATCCCGGTCCCACACAAGTGTCAAGCTGAAGTCTATTTGCTATGCTCTATTTACTTCCAGAGTTAAAAAATCCCCAACAAATAGCCATGAGGTGTTTTGGAGACTGTTGTCCCTGGTCTGGGTTATGTTCATCATGCCTTGCCAACGTGGATCGTACTACCCGTGTATGAGCAAGCATGGTAGCAGGAAAGTCTCTGCACGCAGCAGGGTGGTAAGGAAGCTCTACCATCAAATTAACACTTTTATATTACCAAAACCCCACCCTTAAATAGTGTTACCTTCAATGCAACGGGAGGTGGCAGCAAAGAAAAATATTAAGTTTCCCAACTAACCCAGAAGGTGGTAAAACAGCAGAATTGGTGCCTGGAGATGTGAAATATCAGCTTGGTGAGCTTTTGTCATTGATTCATTTCCTGTGAATTAAAAATGAAAGGTGTACTTAAAAACAAAAAAGATAATCACAGCAGAAGACTGTTGCTTGAGCAAATTAATTAAATTTTTTTTTTGTGGAAAAGTGGTACAAAGGAAATGCTTCATTTTGTCTATCTGAATGTGTTTGTGATAGATGCAGGTTTAACATCAAATCTTGCATGGTCTTTTCACAAACATCTAAATGGATGGACAAATCACACTTCATATTTTAAATGAGCATCCAAAACCTTAAACAGTGTTTATTTTTTTATCAATATGTCAGTACTCACCCATTTTGCATCACTTGAGACAAGATACAAACAAATCAACAGGAAACGGGGAAACCTTCCCAGGAGGGAGAAGACACCTTTGAAATACGTTGAGGATCTGGCACTTACACAGAAAATTGGACTTAACAGTGACTAAAGTGAGGACCACAGGAGAAGAGAAAAGGGCAAAGGACAAACCAATAACACTTGCAAACAGTTGGGTGCAAAAAGCAGCAAAATTTGAGTTTGACATGACTAATTTTTTACTCTCTTCAATTTCTGAGGCCTAAAGGCAGCTGCCTCTGCATCCATGTCACACACTTTTGGAAGAAGAGCACAAACCATCATTTAATGTGGCTACAGCATCAACTTCTCTTGTTTTCTTATACTCTGACAAATCTTGTGACTTTCTTGGGGGATGTTAAATGTAAATGCAAAGCACTGTATGTTTATACACAGGGATAGATGTTAGAGGTCTCTCCATGTACGTGGCCAGCACAGACAGAAGGCTGGAAACACCTACCTCCAAAATAAACCCACTTTTTCTCTTACCTTTTTACACGTCTGCAAAATATGTCACACAATGGCCGTAGTGGCTCACTGAGGTGATGCTGCTTCGATGACATCTCCGTCATGGTGACTATCTCCAGGGTGCCAGGACTGTCTGACTGGTTCTGCAGCTACAAAAGTGGTGCCAAAATCTGTATAAGATGGGAGTCAGCCCTATAGACAAGTGTGTTGCTCCCAAACTCCTGGCAACATGTCCCATGCCAAGGCATGCCACTCAAGGAGAGAAAAAGGTGAAGATGTCCTTGTCAGTTTTGCTAGATGACTATCTGAGAGATGCCATCACAAGCAACAAGCATAAAACAGAGGTACGTTCTGTTCTGCAGAAATGGCATTTCTGCACCCATGTGTCAACCACTGCAAAACCACTGAGCAGAAAACACGACCAAAGGCTTTTCGGATCATTTTCCTGCCATTCCACCAAATTTTTTTTAGCACCAAAACAATGCTACTGTTCTAAACCAGATCAAAAACATAAATGTGTCATTTTCCCCTGCTAAGGCATTCAATAAGTCATTCAATAGCATCCTGGCTTGTATCAGGAATGGTGTGGTGAGAAGGACTGGGGCAACTTGCCCCATTCTGCAATTGCCAGTCCTGGCTGGAACAATATATCCTCTTTCTAAATACATATATAAATATATATGATGTACATGTAAACATTTATATAAGATATATAAATGCATGTACAAAGACCATATTCAAACATTATATTCAATGCAGTTAATATGTGATTTACAGAGCTATATTTATATCCAGACAAAGCGGGAACACAGCATTAGGAAGAATGTTTAGAGCTTTCGAATCTCATCACTCAGCACTGCAGGCAAGCCCTGTGTAAACTGATCATACTTCTTTTTCCTCCCTTTCCTTTTCCTTTTCCTTTTCCTTTTCCTTTTTTTCCTTTTCCTTTTCCTTTTCCTTTTCCCTTTCCCTTTCCCTTTCCCTTTCCCTTTCCCCTTTACAGGTTGGCTGTTAGTTCCTTTTGGTTTTACCGCAGGCCTACTCCAGACCTTCATTCAGTGATGATTAGAGACCTTTCTCTCATGTCCAGCCTGAACATACACCTACTTGTTATTATGTTGAATCTCTCCTGCAGCTCTGATAATTCTTTCCTGGTTCCAGCATTTATTTCCTCAGTGTATTAGAGTAACAAATATCATTTCAGCCTTCATTTTTCCATCCAAATAAATGAAGTACCTTCTGCTTCTTCATGAAGAGAGATTCCCCATTTCTGACATCAGAGTCACACTCAGGATCTGCATTAGTTTATTCAATGTGAGTCACTACACACTAGATGAGGTTTTATATACATCATGCACCTGGGGGATTCATTCTCCCTGTGTTTTTTGAAAGACTTCTCTGATACGATTTAGGAGACCATTCTGCTTTTTGACAGCAATGGAATGAGGGTCTGCATTGAGCCCGTGATGGGAACAGTCCTTCATGTCAAGATAAACTGAGCTCAGGAAATAACATAATAGCAGTTCCTGCCACTATCTCCTAAGGGCATACCATCTCCGTTTCCACTTATTTCAGACTTCAGAGTAACTGTTTTCATCAGCCACATTCCCTGTAACTAAATCTCAGTCACCTACACTTATTAAGCTGATTCTGTAGTCCCTGGCACACTTTTGGCCGAGACAAACCAGTACTCTACCGACAAATCCCAACTGTGCACCAGGAACCATTCCCGAAAGGTAGCTTGGGTATGGCCACACCATTTTGGAGGCCAAAGGAGCTTCATAGCCCTGAAATACTGGCTGGCATCAGGGTCAAAGAGCCAGCTGTGATCCTGCTAAAGGTCCTAGTGCCGATGCACCCAACACATCCTAATTTAATCTCCTCCTGATTAAGCACGATCTTTGAGGATAGGTGCAGACCTGGCTTATTGCTGATTGTTTAAATCAGTCAAAACCAGTACATTTACCTTTGGACTAAGGATGATTTTTGCCTCTGTAATGGTTAGGTGTGAGTATAAAGAACTAAGGTCATAAAATTCTGACAGTTCCTGAGAAAATAATGACATTTTAATTTCCCAGTCTATGTGGTTTATTAGATACAACTTAATACTGGATGACCGAACACAAACTATTGTAGAACGGCACTGCAGAAGCCAAGTAGTGATTTTTATTTACATTGAGAAGCTACTGAAAAAAATGGCTACCCATAACATCTACCTACAAATAACTACAGCAGAGGAATTGTTCAACTAGAATTCCAGAAACAGTATGTACGTGAGTATGTACCTTTGAAAGAATAAAGCTTGCAGAATGGAGACCATATAGCATTAGTAAAAATGAGCACTTTGTCTTTTAAGTATTAAAGCCTCTAATACTCAACTTTTTTTCTTGTTTTCTTGTTTCTTTTTTTTTTTTTTTTAAGATAGTGATTAATATAATGTCCTCAAATAATCCTGAGTGGCATTTTTCTATCACCCCAAAGTAATATTACACAAAGTGCTAGAGGTAGTAAAAGGAATCAATACCTGGAAATAAAATCTCATTCTTTGACTAGTCACAATGCTATCAATGCATTTCTAGTAAGAGTTACTCCTCTGCTTCTTCCTAAGGGGAGCAGAACCAACAACTTTTGCAGTCTAAGTGTTCTGAATAAGCACAAAGTGGATTTTAATGACCTTTTGATCATTAATTTAGTCGGAAACAAATGTGTATCTGCTCCTATAGAAGATATGTCCTGATAACAACATCAGAAAAATGCAGCCTAATTGTTGAAACAGCCATTGTATTAATTGTACCTTTTCTCCACAGACAAAAGGATTACCTTTTAATGACTAATTCTTTTCTGTACTATACCAAGTATTGCAAAGATAATGCTGTTATTGTCCTCAAGCTGTGAGCTATCATTAAATTCAAAAAGCTTTTATATAAATCAAATCTCATGGTGAGGATTTAATTACTTCAAGATGTATAGAAGCAGAGAATCTATTATCTGATGTTATAATATATCTAAGATAGTAAGTATGTATTTAGCATAAGAAGGTTCAACATGTTTTTAAATTCTTTTACTACAATACATATATTTTTAACAAGACAAAGTTCTGACTCCAAAGTAGATTAATTGGGAGATGATAAAATGAACAGGTTAAAATTAGCTGGTGAATAAAATCAAATGAACCATTGCAACTGTTTAAGATAGTCATAATAGTTTATATTCACTGAAAGCCATAGACTAAAGCAGAGGTAGAGCACTGGGTGACTGCAGCATGGAGAGGTGAAGATGTAACCAGAACTCAGGGCTGTGGTATGCAGCTAAGCCTGGTTCACTCTTGCAAAAGTCAATGAGAACAGACAAAAATGTCTTTTTTTCTAAGCCCTTCTTTTGTAAGGTTCGCACTGCAATATAAATCATACTACCAGAGGGATGGAGAAAACTTCTGCTTAAGTAAGAGAATCCTCTACACTCAGTGGATTAATTTTACGGTTTTCACACTGTGAGAGCCTAATGTCCCTGCATATGTCCCTGGACATAATACAACTGAGTAAAGATCCAGTAAAAATGTGTAACCTGAAGTGTTAGACTCTAAAAATATTTTCTTCCTAAAGGAATAAAAGATTTGAAAACAGGCAAATCCATGATGGTGGGTAAGCCTTCACCAAGTGTTCAGAAGAGGTCTATTTATTTATTTTAAATCCCTTGCTGTTCACAGGCTCTCTCTCTAAACGATGACACATGAATGTTACGATCTCTGCTGGAGTACTGGGAGCTCCCAGTCAGAGGGCTGGACTTTATAACATGAACTGGAACTTGAAAATAAAGTCTATCCAAGAAGCAGAAATTGCTTTCGCAAACAACTTCTTTGTAATTGTGAACACATCATTTCAACGTAACATTCTCAGGAAGGCACAGAAAGAAAAAATATAATTACTGGAATGCTAGGTTGGAGTTTTCACAACTCTGAGAGTAACCCCTTGAGGACTGGCAAATGGCTAACATCTCCTTACTGAAGTAGAGAGGTTTAAAAAGAGACTATTAAAAAGGCATATTATGACAGGGAATCACACACTAACCAGCCACTGCTGGACTTGCTTAGACTATTTCAAGGACATCAACATAAATTATATATACACTGCACATCTGAACCCACATATGCTGGTAGGAGCTGTTGCCGTGCATATTTACAAGGTCACTGAGCTCTTCTTTATTAAAGTGTTTTGCCATTCAATTTTGAAGTGAAAAGGAAAGAAACTGAGTAAATTCCCTCTGTTATATCAAACCCACCAAAACTGGGAAATGCAGATCAAACTGACAGGAATGGCATGTTGGCAATTTCTTTCAGTAACAAGAACAGAAAGGTTTTCTGCTTCTATCCAGCAAAATTTTTCTTCTAAGTGCTTATAGCAAAGGTGAGGTATAGAGGTGCTATGGAACGTACCTCTGGAAAGAGAAGCACAAATACAGGTGTGAGTCAAGTGATAGGATGAGAGCAAATGGCCTGAAGTTGCACCAAGGGAGATTTAGATTGGATATTAGGAAAAATTTCTTCAGCAAAAGGGTTATCAAATATTGGAACAGACTGCCCAGGGCAGTGGTGGAGTCATCATCCCTGGAGGTATTTAAAAGACGAATAGACAGGGTGCTGAGGGACATGGTTTAGTGGTGGTTTTGTCTGTGTTGTGTTGATGGTTGGACTCGATGATCTTAAAGGTCCCTTCCAACCTAAATGACTCTAGGATTCCAGAAGCAGAGTATTTTCCTTCACTCCTGAGAAACAGAGATGGAGAATACTAACTCAACTTTGTGGTTCAGAGGAGAGATGTGAAGCAATGCAGCCAAGGAGAAAGCTAAGCAGCACATGTGTCCCACGCAAAATGTGACAGGAGGATTGTGTGTTCATACCACTGCGAGGAAGGGCAAAGAGATATTCAGCTGCCCTCTGGGAGAGCCAGGGTCTTCCATATCTTGAATTCAGTGGGAGCATTAATGTTTATTAGCTCTTGGGGAGCTTAGCTGTGATATTTTGGAAAATGTAAGAAATAGCCATTGAACTGTAAGGAAAAGTACCTTTTCCTTTGCACATCCTCTTAGTCCTCAGCATGAGCTTCCATCTTGGGAATAGCCAACAAAATTCCCTGGGGCATCGTGGTGCCCAAACTCATACAAAAACAATCAATCAAACACAATTCATGTGGAGGGACCTCCGCTACCCTCTCTGTGTTCTAGCATGTGCAGCAGTACACAAAAACACATGAAGAACAAGGCAGTTGGAACCATTTCCCTTAAACCTGGCACTCCAGAAATTAGGCATCCAGTCCAGGGTAGTCCATAATCTTCATAGCCAAGGGTGACACATGGATATCTCCACACCGAGGTTCAATCCTGACTCAGCATGAAAGTACATAGAGATATCCATCCCATGGAGAGGGCTTCTTCCAAGAACATTGAAATTCAGAAATAAGGTACCATTACAGAGGGGACTTTTGGAAAAACTTGCAAGGAATTCAAACCGTTCAAAGTCCAGTTGTATTTTGCTCTTGTCACACAAATGCAAGTCCTGCTTCACAAACTCATTGTCTGGGAGGCAGGCACTCATGCAACAATGAATATTTATAGGTACTTCACTGAACTGTTCTTATCTCTGCTTTGATGAGTTCTCTAGTCCTTCTATGTCATGAAAATAAAATGGATTTACTTTTGCACCCTGACAAACAAACACAGCTCAGCCATTAAACCACCCTTGTCAGGGCAGATCATTTAACCCACCGCCTGGCAGTTATCTGCCGACACTGAAAGCTGTAGCCTCTAATGCATCACTGGAAACATGGCCATCTGCCTTCACAGGCACAACAGAGAGGATTTCTTATAATCATTTTATTTTGATCCATTACCACATTACGGTCCTCTAAAGTACCAGTAAAATGAGGGTCTGTTTAAGCTTGGAAAGGTCTTCTGGCTAAAATCCACAGTATGCCAAATACGTGTGTTTGAGATGTGCAATATTATTTGTTTCTGAATCACTTACTAGGACACTGTAACTAATCACTTCTTAGGACCCTTACCTCAAATGGTAAAATTACAGAGGCGAATCTTAAACTCTCTGGAGAAAAAAACCGTAGGGAAGTTTTTCTTTCTTGTTCTCACACAACTGTACTGTTTGATTAAAGGCTCACAGACATTGCACAGAAATGTTTTCTCCCTGTACCCCAAATTAATTTTAAAATTATTTAAGTAATAATTTTCTATATCTGTGATACCATCCATTTAATTACAG
This sequence comes from Limnodromus scolopaceus, assembly GCA_028565335.1. Taxonomy (NCBI): domain Eukaryota; kingdom Metazoa; phylum Chordata; class Aves; order Charadriiformes; family Scolopacidae; genus Limnodromus; species Limnodromus scolopaceus. The sequence continues at coordinate 113,971,154 of JAOXNO010000024.1, forward strand.
GGTTCTTCCTTCCTATTCAATCTCCTTGCAATTTTTGGAGTCTTGAAATATATTTCTAAGTTTCCAATATTACTGTTCCCAAGTCATCACAGAGAATACTAAAGAAAGACATACTCTTCTACACCTTTGATTGGCTTTTCATGGTTTTGCTAAACACAATTAAAGTTTGTTTAATTAACAATTTGCCAGCAAAATTAGTGCATGCCAAATTTATGCTAAAGTTCAAGATGATCAGTACATATGGGTGAGTTTTCTGAGAAAAGTTCACAGTCAGAAATATTGCCTCAAGAATGTTAATTTAATCAAGTCATGCTGACATTTTCCCCTACAGAAAAATCAGATAATAACAGGAAAAAGTCACATCACCTCTTATTTCTAATGAAAACAAATAAACCATTTCTAATATATCTTAGTAGAAGTGACATGGCTGTGCAATACCAACAGCATAAAATGTTTCACTCATGCAGCCATTTTACACATGCAAAAGTGAAATCATGCATTAACTTGCTAAGACAAAAACATGTTTCCATTACTCTCCCTGAGGAATTTCTTTAAATATTTTTCCTTAATACATGATTACATCTTATATCACAACACATATCCTCAATGAAAGAGGATTTAATAAAAATCTCAACTAGCACAGAAAATCTAGGAAAATAATTGAAAGTTATTTTCTGAAAAAATATTTAGCGCCAGAGGCAAATAAAAAAATCATACCTTGATATTAAGACAAAGAGAATAATGCGTCAAGTGTGGAGGGGAGGAAGGTTGTGGATTAATTAGAAAGTGTGTGTTGAACATTTTTTTTATATTAGACACATTTTGACTAAATTTGAGTTAAACCTTCAGTTAGACAGGTACCAAATTGGTACCAATTACTCCATGTGGGAAGGGCTGGAAACAAATACAGGTGACAAGGAAAAATATGGAGCAAAAAAAAACTAACCAGCCATCTAAAACATCTGCTCATAATTAACATAATGAAATTAATACAGGAAGCAAAACTGAAGATGACATTGGTTGTTTATGGTACATTTACAATCTGTGGTAAATCTGGACTGCCAAATTTACCAAATTGTCTCTAGGAATTTATCAGGAGTAGCTTGAATGACATCAGTGAGAAGCTCAGCAGAACAAAGGTATGGAAGTTGAGTCTTGGTGTCAAGCACATCTGAAAAAAAAGTGCATTCATAAAGTCTTTATAAAAATGTTCACAAAATGAAAAGAACTTTTTCCACAAAATATCAGTGACATGAAACTCAGAATAGAGTTCCAGTTTTATTCAAACTCTTTGTTCTGTCATTTTTTTAAAATTTTAATCATCAGTCAAGATACAGAAAGATGGCTCATGACTCATACCAGACAACAACCACACCAAAACCTAACAAATTCATACACACTGGTCATACATCTTCTTGTGCCAACGATCCAGGACTTCCTCTTCTCTCTCCCTGTCCATCAGCTGTCCCACCCCCATAGCACCAGCAGATAAGCACACATAGTGCGCATGACTGCTCTTGGGAGAAAAATGCAATTATGCCCTGGAGCAATACCAGGCGCATCCCTGCAGTAGGACAAGGTAGACATGTATTTTTCCCAGGGCAATTGCATTTTGCTCCTATAATGCTGCACAGTCAGTCATAGAGCTGAGAAAGGGCCATAACAGTCTCTGCCAAAAGCAGTGGAAAGCACTCAGCTGCAAATTTCTCCATTTCCTCCAAATTTCCCTGTGGGAAAAGGCAGTAAGCTATATGTGAGAGTCCTAGGGAAGAAGATGGCAAGGTAAAAGGTTGGAGGCCAGGTGAAGGTTTTTTTCCGAGCTAGGTGGGGCTAGGGGTCTTCACCTCATCATCCTTGCTCTAAACAGTTAGGTCAATATTTACAGAAAATAAAAAGCCAGTTGCAGATATCAGTGGTTTCTGAGAGTTCCTAGTTAAAACACAGCTAAATTTATAACACATTTCATATGAAATTAAAAATTATCATCTGTACTGATATTTCTGTAAGGTCCATCATTGAGTTTTAAGATGCCAAGTCAAACTCCCCAACTCAGCTGGGCTTTGTTGCCTTTTTGTACAATGCAAGTTCTTTGATAAACATTGTGAAATAAATGCACTGTATTAAGGTAAATGGCTTAACATTGACAGGTCACACCTTTTGGCTCACCAAAGGACATCTTTGCCCAATGCTAAAGGCAAGAAGAGCTGTAGACACCACCAAATCATCTCTACAAATTCTGAGTAAGGGGATGGTGCTTGTTAGTGTTATTCCTGGTATATCCAGGTAGGAGATGCTTAGCAGTGAGTGTGGATTATTACCCTGCATACAGATAGTCAAGAAGGCAATAATTAATTATTGAAAATTAGCTATATTTGATAATTTCACACATTTTCTCCACTATACTCTCCCCGCAAAGAGCTGGGCTCATTGAGATGGAGAATTGTTCTACTTATATACCCTGTATTTTTCTTACAGACTTACATGGTTATATGACTGATAGGAAGAATCTGGAGAAGATCTGAGATTATGTCGATCTCTAATACCTCTCCACAACTGTTAATATCTGGAGAGAAGAGTTGTGGTTATGTTTTGGTCTCAGGAATGAAATCCTGGCATTTTGGTTTAGGATCCAGTCAATAAAGAGGGCAAGTTTGGGTGTTTGTGGGTATTACCCCTTTAAAATGTATTTTTGTGCCTTAGAAAAATTATTTTTTTGCATTTCCTTTGTGCAGATGACTCTGGTTGATAAACGAGGTGCTTCACAGGATGGAGAGCTCAGAGCTCACACTGCAAATTCCCTGCGGGTCTGTGCTAACACCGATGAAAGAGGGGGAAAATCTATGACATTAAAATGACAGATTCCATTATATTTGCACCTTCAGTGGCTGTCTGGTCAGGAAAAAGAAAGTGTGAATGTGCTGAGCAAGATGACTTTGACTTTTAAAAACTGCTTTTATCAAGGTCGCGCAAGCAGCCCAAACTTTTAATTGGGTGCTGTTCCCTTACCACGAGGATGCTCTCCCCCGCCTTGGCTCATCTCTGGCTTTACACGGCTTTAGGAAGGTGCTCTCGGTGCGATGGAGAGTCAGACCGGCCATTTCCAAAGGTGCTTGGCTCACAACCCAGCAGGAAAAAGACGTTTCCGAGATGGCTGTGAGTGCTGTATGGAGCACACATGCGTAAACAAGCTCAGAACTGCGAAAAAGCTATAAACACAGCTCATCTAAAAGTATATCGGAAGTTTCCCGTGGTGGCAAAAGCAGCAAGCAGAAGGGTAAGAAAAGCCATTATTGGGTTCGTGCTACAGACACAGGAAATATTGAATGAGGATTCAAAGTCAGATTTTAATCTCAAATTCAACACTGTCAAAAGATACACAAATTACGATTTCTCATAATGAAGTTGCTTTCAATTCTTTTCTTGAAACTTTTCAGAGGGGGTTGTCGTGGTTTCAGCTGAAATCACTGCAACCAGACCGAGAGATGGCCCTTCCCCCCCTCAGATGAGAGGAGAGGAAGAGATAAGGAGATACAGAAGTTTAGAATGAACTAAACTACTTTAATGAAGAATTAATATTAA